>LNAC01000005.1:11171512-11263818 GCA_002007465.1 Ailurus styani
GTCAAATAAATAAATAAAATCTTAAAAAAAAATTATGTAGATAATTTGATCATAAGTTGTTGAACTTAAATAATGTAGAGAACAGACAGGTGTTTAGGCAATTAAATACATGGANATGTAGATAATTTGATCGTAAGTTGTTGAACTTAAATAATGTAGAGAACAGACAGGTGTTTAGGCAATTAAATACATGGACCCCGAGAACAGATAATTAACTGTTTAAGGGGTGCCTGGGTGGATCAGTGGGTTAAGCTTCTGCCTTCGTCCCAGGACATGATCTCAGGGTCCTGGGATCGATCCCTGTATTGGTCTCTGTTCAGCGGGGAGCCTGCTTTCACCTCTCTCTCTGCCCGCCTCTCTGCCTACTTGTGATCTCTCTCTCTCTGTCAAATAAACAAATAAAATCTTTTTAAAAAAATTAACTGTTTAAAATGGATTTCTCTGGTGTTGGGGTAACAATTCTTTTTCTTCATATTTTTAGTTTTAAAATACTGACCATTAAGTCTGGTTTGTTTTATAATTATTTTATATTATTTTATATTATATTATATGTAATCATAAAAATAAAATGATTTTATATATTTTTATTTATACACACACACACACACACACACGCACACACACACACACACAAGTTCTGAACTATCTGTTCCTCCAAGTTCCTACAGGTCAATGAGGGATAAAAGCCAGGCAGAGGTTATGACTACAAGACCAGGACTGGGGAAGATTTCTTTCCAAAGCCCTCAACTAACACTGCCTGTCTCAACTGTACTTCACACACTGACCTCAGCTCAGCACTAGAGTACTAGGACACTGACTTTTACTGCTCAGGATTACCTTATATGGACTTAACTATTTGACATGTTGTTCCTACATCTTATTCCAACAGGAAAGTCTAGTTTCATTCCTTTAGTCTCCTCCTATAGTGTTTCATCTAGCACTGGACAGAGCTTTTGAAAAAAAAAAAAGGACATTAAAAAGTTGAACAGGATATTCTCTCTTGAATCGAAGGTGAACAGTTTTTCATCCCAGTAGCCACTCTTTTCATAGAAAGGGTAAAATTAATAGTTGAGGACCAAAACTACTTTTAGAGGAAAAGATATTTTTTCAATTTTTTTATTTAAATTCAATTTAGTTACATATGGTATATTATTAGCTTCAGGGACAGAATTTAGTAGATTCATCAGTTGCATGTAACACCCAGTGCTCATTACATCAAGTTCCCTCCTTAATGCCCATCATCCAGTTACCCCATCCCCCACCCACCTCCCCTTCAGCAACCCTGTTTGTTTCCAACAGTTAAGAGTTTCTTATGGTTTGCCTCCCTATTTTATTTTTCATTTTATTTTATTTCATTTTATTTTATTTTTCCTTCCCTTCCCCTATGTTCATCTGTTCCTTAAACTCCACATAGAGTGAAATCATATGGTATTTGTCTTTTTCTGACTTATTTTGCTTAGCATAATACCCTCTAGTTCCATCTACGTCATTACAAATGGCAAGACTTCTCTTTTTAATGGCTCTCCATCCGTCAGCTTCTCTTTTTAATGGCTGAGTAATATTCCTCTGTGTGTGTGTGTGTGTGTGTGTGTGTGTGTGTGTGTGTACGTACCACCCCTTCTTTATCCATTCATCTGTCGGACATCTGGGTTCTTTCCATATTTTGTTGATTGTGGATATTGCTCCTATAAACACTGGAGTGCACGTACTCCTTAGAATCACCATTTTTATATCCTTTGGATAAATACCTAGTCATGCAATTGCTGGATCATAGGGTAGTTCCATTTTTAACTTTTTAAGGAACCTCAATACTGCTTTTTACAGTGATTGCACCAGTTTGCCTTCCCACAAACAGTGAAAGAAGGATCTTTTTCCTAGCCAACACCTGTTGTTTCTTGTGTTGTTGCTTTTAGCTATCCTGGCAGGTGTGCTGTGATATTTCATTGTAGGTATGATTTGCATTTCCTTGACACTAAGGGATGATGAGCATCTTTTCATGTGTCTGTTGGCTGTCTGTATGTCTTCTTTGGAGAAATGTCTGTTCATGTTCCATTTCTTGACTGGATTTTTTGGTTTTTGGATGATGAATTTGATAAGTTCTTTACAGATTTTAGATACTAGTCCTTTACCTGACACGTCATTTGTGAATATCTTCTCCCATTCCATAGGCTGCCATTTAGTTTACCTTGATGAAGTCCCAATAGTTCATTTTTGCTTTTGTTACCCTTACCTTTAGAGACATGTCTAGCAAGAAGCTGCTGTGGCCAAGGTTAAAGAGTTTGCTGCCTGTGTTCTCCTCTAGGATTCTGATAGATTTCTGTCTCACATTTAGGTCTTCCTTCCATTTTGAATTTATTTTTGTGTATGATGTAAGAAAGTGTTCCAGTTTCATTCTTCTGCACGTGGCTGTCCAATTTTCCCAATACCATTTATTGAAGAGAATGTCTTTTTTCCATTGGACATTCTTTCTTGCTTTGTTGAAGATAAGTTGACCGGAGAGTTGAGGGTCCATTTCTGAGTTCTCTATTCTGTTCCACTGATCTATGTGTCTACTTTTGTGCCAATACCATACTGTCTTGATGATTACAACTTTGTAAAACAGCCTGAAGTCTGGAATTGTGATGTCTCCAGCTTTACTTTAGCTTTTCAACATTACTTTGGCTATTCAGGGTCTTTTGTGGTTCCATACAAATTTTAGGATTGCTTGTTCCATCTCTGTGACAAATTCTGGTGATATTTTGATAGGGACTGCACTGAATATGTAGACTGCTTTGGGTAGCATAGACATTTTAACAGTATTTGTTTTTCCAATCCATGAGTATGGAATGTTTTTCCATTTCTTTGTGTCATCTTCAATTTCTTTCATCAGTGTTCTATAGTTTTCAGAGTACAGATCTTTTACCAATTTTGTTAAGCTTTATTCCTAGGTATCTCATGTTTGTTTGTTTTTTGATGCAATTGTAAGTGGGATCAATTCCTTGATTTGTCTTTCTGCTGCTTCATTGTTAGTGTATAAAAATACAATAAACTTCTGTGCATTAACTTTATATCCTGTGACTTTGCTGAATACTTGTATCAGTTCTAGCAATTTTCTGGTTGAGTCTTATGGTTTTTCTACATTGAGTATCATGCCATCTGCAAAGAGGGAAAGTTTGACTTCTTGTTTGTCAATTTGCACGCATTTTGTTTCTTTTTGCTGTCTGATTGATGAGGCTAGGACTGCCAATACTATGTTGAACAATAGTGTTGAAAGTGGAGCTTCTTGTCATGTTCCTCAGCTTAGGGGAAAAGCTCTGTTTTTCCGTGGAGGATGATATTTGCTGTGGGTTTTTTTGTATATGGCTTTTAAAATGATGTTGCGGTATGTTCCCTCTATCCCTACATGGTAGAGGGTTTTTATCAAGAAAGGATCATGTATTTTGTCAAATATTTATTCTTCATCTACTGAGAGGATCATATGGTTTTTATCCTTTCTTTTATTAATGTGGTGTATCACGTTGATTGACTGGCAGATGTTAAACCACCCATGCAGCCTACGAATAAATCCCACTCAGTCATGGTGAATAATCCTTTTAATGTATTGTTGGATCCTATTAGCTAGTATCTTGGTAAGAATTTTTGCATCCATGTTCATCAAGGATATTGGCCTATAATTTTCCTTTTTAGTAGGGTCTTTGTCTGGTTTGGGGATCAAGGTAATGCTGGCCTCATAGAATGAGTTTGCAAGTTTTCCTTCCATTTATACTTTTTGGAAAAGAGATTTTTTTGAGAAATTGAGAAAAGTTTTGGCACAAAGCTATTACAACAATTTTTGTATCCTTCCAATATTATTATAGCTAAAATTTTTTATTACTTATTTTTATTTTTTAAAGAGGAAAGCATCCATAAGGTATATATGCAGTGGAAGAAAATCACAACTATAATAACTTCAAAATTTCACAGATAGGTGAAATGGTGACTAGGAATAGAAATAGCTGGAAAAATGGCAATATGGTTTGACAGAATCATGTAACAAAGGTACCAACCTTTAACTGTAAAAATTAAAGTTCAAGAAGTTCAAGAAATCACAGGTAGAAAGACTGAAAATGCTATTAATATTATACCCTTTCTTATACACAGAAATGACAAGTGAAAAACAGAATACAGAAGATAAACACATGATTAACAAGGAAGGTGGCCTAGTGGTTAAAGGCAGAGAAGCTGAAGTCTGATGTCAAGTGTCAAAATCTCATCTCAGCTATCACTAGCTGCCTAAACTTCAACAAATTACCTAACCTTTCTTATACCTCAGATTTCCCTACTGTGAAAATAAGATAATAATAATACTTACCCCATACAGCACCGAGGAGAATAAAATTATACTACACAGTAAGTTTAATAAGTACCAGCTGATTCAGATTATGAGGTACAGAACAAACACTTCAGTGGAATTCATCTTATCTGGCTTACAAACACCATAAAAATCTAATTTCTATTTAAAACTGGAACACCAGTTTGAATTGGAGTCATGAATACTGGGCCCTAGTTGAAGTTCTACTACCTTGAGGTGAACTGAGGGCTCACCCTTTTCTTTTCTAAGCCCTAGTGGTGTCATGAGGAGGTGTACTGGCTAAGCTTTACATTCTCTTGCCGCTTTTGAAATTCCTATGATCTATATATCTGGAAGAAAAAAAGTAGTGTTTTAATACTGCTGCTTACAAAATATTTTCACAGTAGGAACTGAAATAGTGGAGCATTTCAACATATTTATGTAACAGCTAAATTAAACAAAGAGCGAGTAAAATTTCCCAGTGGGAGAGCTACAGAAGTAAAAACTGATCAAAACAAAGAGTTTTCAGAATGTATGCAGTAGCAAAGTTTCAGTGCACAGAAGAAAAGTCCTGAAAATCCAATGGTGGTATTGGGAAAAGCAGAGGAATAAGAAAGAATGCAGTAAGCAATTTTTTTTTTTTGCTCTTTTCTCTTCCTTCATAGTCTTGGAGAGAAGTAGAAGTTAATACTAATAACAGATAAAATAAATTCCACTATCACAGTTACATCTTTCAACCTCATAATGTAATTTAACTAGTATGTATTAACTTATTAATTTACTTAACTTATTAACTATTAAAAGCAGGTGAGGATTTTGAAGAACTTTTTCAAATCTTATGTCGAGATTTGACATATCATATATATCATATATTTCATATATATGTATCATAGAATAAGCCTATACATAAGATATGTTATATATAATTAGGTACATTAAAGTATATGGTATTTTTACAAATCATAGAATAAGATACATACACACAGCATTAAAGATGAAAGGTAGAATGTATTCAAATACAAAAATGAATGGCTGAACTCAGGGATCATAAATTCAAATGATTATCAGGTCCAAGAAGGCTAAGTAAATAAATGCAATGGGCAAAGCAGACACTGAGATAAAATGAAGCATGCTTTCTCACAAAAACTGCTCACTAAGTGCCTGTGGACTGCTGCCAACCAGGAATGGAGGCCCAGGACGTCCAGATTTTCTCATTTTTTAAACAGAAACAAGAACTTAGAGGTATATATAAAATCTCTCTCTTCCTCTCTTTTTTTTTTTAGTGTTAAAACTAATTTTAAATCAAGCCAATACATCTCTGGGGTATATGCAGTGTGTGAGCTGCTAGTTTACAATCTTTGGTTTAGTAAGTGCTATAGAAAAATATTTGTTGATACTTTGTAAAGCTTCATATAGTTAACATGTTCTAACATTTTCTTCTTTTTTTTCTAACATTTTCTTCTTGTAAAAACCTAGGCTATTATACCAATTTTTATAATTTCGTGGGGAAATGGAGAATCAGGGAAACTAAACCGTCTACACGGTCACATATCCAATAAGCAGAAAATTTGGTTTCAAAGCTGGGTTTGTCCAACTCCAATGTCCATACCCTTTCTATTATACAACTCTTTTAATCAAAATAGGATGTATGAAAAAGAGACTTTTATGTTAGACCTGGGAGGGCAAGTAAGGCTTGGGGAACCAAGGGAGAAATATGAAATGGTTTTATAATTAGAAGCAACTTGTGAATACTGAGAGGAAGGAATGAGCATGGTATTTTTAAAGAATAGCTTGGAAACTGGCCTGGTGACAGTAGATATTTCATATTTGCAAATTCAGAGAAAGTGGATCACATATAAAACATAAATAAAATTTAACTTAACATTTACCACAAAACAGAATATTAAAAGCTAATAAGCTGAAGAAATTGCCTTTTTCTATTCATGTTTTAATGGGAACAGTACATTTCCTTAAGCTTTTTAACTTTTAATGTACTACCAATGTCAAGCAATAATCAACAACGTCCTTTATTATCTTTACTATCTTCCTAAGAGAAACAGATTTTGATGACAGGTGAAAAGCACACTGACACATGTAAAATTATCTGATGTACTGCCCTCCTAATTCAGACATCTAAAAGCAACCCCCAAATACAGTTACCCCATATTTGAAAAAAAAAGTTACTGTCCCTTTCTAGATGAATTATCCATAAATTATATCCCTTATGTTCAGCTGAAGATATTCAGTTTCCTTCAAAATGCCTTACTCAAACATCTGAGAACATGATCCACTCCCCAAAGGAGCTAAATAAAAACTACCTTGATTACTGCAAGAAATTAATTTACATTCTTAAACAAATAGTTTGTTTAGTTATAAGCCCACAAAAAGAAGACTCTGATTCCTTTAAAAATCCAAATTGTACTATCCCAATTAAAACAGCCTTCTCTTTATAGGAAAATCAGAAATAATAAAAAAACTTGAGTGAAGAGATTACTTGTCTCATAATTAGCCCTGGAAGGAAAATGGACCAGTATTGCTAGAAATTCTGTTATACCTTTTCTTCAAAAGAAACTGGAAGGTGTTTTTTTAATGTAAAGTATCTTAATTTTTAAAATTTTAGCTGTTTAAAGAGCTCTTTTTTTTTTTTTTTTAATTTAAAAACTGAAGACTTCTCACCACTCTCCCCAACACTGGCTTGTAACCTCTGGATGAAGACTATACTAGTGATACAACAGTAAGTCAAACACAAACAAGGACCTGCCCACAAAGACAAAGTCTAGCAAAAGATGCGGAGATGTCATTTTTAGGCAAACGAAATATTAAAATGGTAAAAGATGCTTTGAGAACAAGAGATTAGTCGGATCACCCTCTCAGTCTTCAAGAAGAGGGAAGGCCTTCCATGGCCATTGATCTGTATGCTGAGTCCTAAAGGAAATGTAGGAATTAGCCAAGGTTGGGGACTGAGTGGGGTAGAATTATGACAACGCTTAAACAGAAGAAATGGTTTATACAAAGGTGGGAAGAAAAGAGACTGCTAATTAAATTTGGAAACATATATGTCACTTTTTGACTTTTTTTACTACACAACTCCCCCAAAATTTCCCAACAAAGAAAGCACTGTGGCGTCACTTATATTTTAAGATATTTTAACATAGTAATTCGAGCAGCAAGAGAGCTTCAGGCCATTTTTCATTCATGAAAAGACTAGCTCTACATTAAATATATTTTAAACATCAAAGAGGAGGAGGAAATATATAGGGATTATTCTAGAGCTTTAATACACTGAATTTCAAAGTTAAACCTGCCCTAATTATTTGGTTTGGTGTAGGCTGGCACACCCCAGGGGAATACCTAAGAATTTCCAGAGGACAGGAGACCTTTTTAACAATACAGCTCTGTTTCCTCCAATTCTTGAAGATTCTGATGGGTGCCATATGTAAGTGGGTGTGTGTGTGTATGTGTACACATGTGTATATTTGTCTGGGTTCCAGGTGCTTTAAAGATTGACTTCAACAGGGGCGCCTGGGTGGCTCAGTCAGTTAAGCCGCTGCCTTCGGCTCAGGTCATGATCTCAGGGTCCTGGGATCGAGTTCCACATTGGGCTCCCTGCTCCGCGGGGAGCCTGCTTCTCCCTCTGCCTGCTGCTCTGCCTACTTGTGCTCTCTACCTCTCTCAAATAAATAAATAAAATCTTTTAAAAAAAAAAAGATTGACTTCAACAACTTCACTTGCCTTCAACAACTGATGGAGAAGTGTCTTATGCTTGAGACATATAAGGAAAGAAAAAAAGCTGGAAATCAAGGTAACTAGTCATAACAGTAACTAACATATAGGACAGGGCTGACCACTTTCATAAAGCCATTCACAACCACCATTGAGGATTTCTTAGCACAACCATGAGAGATAAATACTACTTACCACTCAAAAAAACATGTGTGTGATTTTCCTCTATTTATTCATCCAGTAGTTGGCAGAGCTAGAACCTCAAATTTAGATCTGTTGACTTGAGTGGCAAAAATATTCTTTCAGGAATAGTGTGTGGTCCCTAATATACTGGATGAGTGTGATGAAGAACACATGGTAAGATGAACCAGCCCTCACCCTGGGCTCCACAATAGGATTGAGATTGTTGAACTCTCTGTCTCTCACCAGAAATGTGGTCTTTTCCTGCTGGTGAGGTTGTCTCTACCTTAATACCCAGAATCCAAACTCCCCAACCAAGTTTCCCCTACCAAGCTTCCTCCTTTCTCTTACTGCCTTAGCCACAGGTATAGCCTCTTCCACTTAACCTCAACCTAAATCAACTGCTCCTTCTACTTCCTTTTTTTCTTTTCTTCTTCTTCTTCTTCTTCTTCTTCTTTCTTCTTCTTCTTCTTCTTCTTCTTCTTCTTCCTCTTCTTCTTCTTCTTCTTCTTCTTCTTCTTCTTCTTCTTCTTCTTTTTTTTAAGACTTAGAGAGGGCAATTTATTGTCTCAGAGGGCAGAGCTGAGGGACAGGGTCACAAAGGTATTTCTCCTGTACCTCAAGGATACACACTCGATCCTTCCCTTGGGCCATGGCTCTGGGGGCAACCCACAAAGGGAAGGGGAGCTCACACTGCCCCAGGGGTTCTCAGGGAAGGACACAAAGTGACCACATGCTTCTCAGACATGTCAACGACTGTAAACAGAGAGCTGAGGGGGCTCCTTTTGGGGGAGGTCCTTCCTTGGTAGGGGGAGCAAGTGCCCAGCCCCTTTTCAGGCCCAAGAGCCATCTCAGGGAGGGCGGGGAAACCAGCAGTCACTAGGACAATGTGCTCCCCACCAGGGCAGGCATGTGAACAATGGGCTTTGTCACAGTGCACACACACACACGTGTGTGCACACACACACACACATACACATTTGTGGGGAGCCTTGGAAGCACAGATTTGAGAATTTAGGAGAAGATGGCAGAGTAGGAGGGCCCTGACCTCATCCCAGCCCATGTTTTCAAGTAGGTATCATCCACATCCAAGTGAATAAGCCAGAGAGCGATCTGAACACTGGCAGAACAAGCTCCACGACTAAATGTAGAGAAGAGGGTGAGAGAGGTCAGAAAGGCAGGAGGAGGCCCACAAGAAGGAGGGAGCCACACATGTGGAGAGGGCAGAGAAATGGGCTCTCACACCAGAGGGCTCACATGGGGAAGACTAAACCCCATAATATTTGGCTTTAAAAACCAAGGGGCTGAATTCCGTGAATTTATAAAACCAGTGGGACTTGGGACTTGGAGCTTTAGAAGTCAGCTGACATGAGGCAACTGGGTAGCACAGTTGGTTAAGCGTCTGATTCTGGATTTCAACTCAGGTCACGATCTCAGGGTCCTGAGACTGAGCCCACATCAGGCTCCACACTCAGCAGGGAGTGTGCCTTCCTCTGCTTGAGGAATCTCTTTCTCTCCCTCTGCTCCTGCCCCCCTTAAATTAAATAATTTTTTTAAGTCAGCTGACACAGCAATGGGTGAACCAGGAGGGCAAGTGATAGCTGGGTCACTACCCTTAAAGAGATTGTACAGAGAGATAACATAAAAATGACAGTTTATACACTTACATGCCGGGGCGAATGGGAGACAGACCTGCTCACACTGATTCCTGAGTGTGTTGGGGGACGTCTCCAAAAACAAGGGAGCTGGCAGGTGCCATTTTCCTCCCCCAACTCCCAACACATAAACAGAGGGATGCCTATGAGAAGCTGGGACACAAAGACACTTGTTACCTAACCCACTTGCAGTGTGCCACACCCACAAGTTCTTCTGAAGGTACGCCCGCTCCAAGCCAGCGAGCCTCAGTGCTGAGCTCAGGGCAAATTCTGTTAAAGCTACACAGGTGACCCACCGAGCTGCCGGGTGCACATCGCAGTACCATGCCCAGCTGGCTGTCCCCAGCCACTGTCGCACACCACACCCAGCCATGCACCCTCAGCTGCTGTCACACGCGGTGCCCACTGCAGGGCCCAACTGCCACACTGAGCCCAGCCACACTCCCAGACATCAACACGAAGGCCCAGCCACCACAGTGCTTCAGGGGACTGTCACAGGATTAGGAGTCCAGTGCAGTTTTTTTCTACCACCACTACTCTAGTCCCAAGTTCCCCAGTGGGCATGTCCCCTCAAAACTGGCTTGCCTGGGTCTCACTGACACCTTAGAGCAAGCACAGGCCACAACAGGCAGAGAATCAGTGCAGACAAATGCACTAAAAGGAAAAGTGACTCAGACACAACAGCAAAGTATGAACAACACCCATAAAATGCTCCCCTGAAGTATACTGCAAGACACTCAAGACCTCATCTTTATAAAGTCACTACTTTCAAGACCAAAAGACACCGCTGACTTCCTTAACACATGGAAACAGACACAGAAAGGCAGACACAATGAGAAGACAGGGAAATTTATCCCAAGAGAAAGAACAAGACAAGGCCACTGACAGAGATCTAAATGAAACAGATATAAGTAACATGCCTGACAGAATTAAGAGCCACAACCGTAAGGATACTCACCAGTCTGGAGAAAAGAGTGGAAGACATGAGTGAGACCTGTAACACAGAGATAAAGAATAACATAGCAGAGATAAAAGGCACAATAAATGATATGAGAAACATACTTAATAGGATGAACAACAGGATGGAAAAAGCAGAGGAATGAATTAGCGGCACAAAAGACAGGGTAAAGTAATCAAGCTGAACAAAAGAGAAAAAATTATGGAAAACAAGAATAGACATAGGGAACTCAGTAGCTCCATCAAATGTAATAATACTTATTACAAAAGTTCCAGAAGAAGAGGGAAAGGGGCAGAAAATTTATTTGAAAAAATAATAGCTGAAAAATTCCCTAATCAGGGGAAGTTATCCAGATCCAAGAGGAAAAGAGAACCCCCCACACACAAAATCATTAAAAGCAGACCCACGAATACATATTGTAATTCAATTTGCAAAATATACTGATAAAGAAAAAATTTTAAAAGCAGTGAGAAACGTACAAACTACCAAAACTGAAACAGGAAGAAACAGAAAATGTGAACAGATCAAAAACCAGCAAAGAAACTGAGTCAGCTAAAAACAAAACAAAACAAACAAACAAAAAAAACCTCCCAAAAAACAAAAGTCCAGGGCCAGACGGCTTTATAGGTTAATTCTACCCAAATGGGCAGAAGATATGAACAGACATTTCTCCAAAGAAGACATACGGACAGCCACCAGACACATGAAAAGATGCTCATCCTCTCTTATCATCAAGGAAATGCAAATTATAACTACAATGCAGTATCATGGCACACATGCTAAAATAGCTAAAACCAACAACACAAGAAACAACAACAGGTGTTGGTGAGGATGTAGAGAAAAAGGAACCCTCTTTCACCATTGGTGGGAATGCAAACTGGGTACAGTCATTGTGGCAAACAGTAAGGAGGTTCCTCAAAAAGTTGAAAATAGAACTACCTTATGATCCAGCAATGGCACTACTGGCTCTTTACCCAAAGAATACAAGAACACTAATTCAAAGGAATACATGCACCCCTATATTTATAGCAGCATTACTTACAATAGTCAAGATATGGAAAGAACCCAAGTATGCATCAACTGATGAATGGATAAAGAAGTAATATATAAACAATGGAATATTATTCAGCCATAAAAGAGTGAAATTTTGCCATTTACAATGACATGGATGGAGCTACAGGGCATTAGGCTAAGCAAAATAAGTCAGTCAGAGAAAGACAAATACCATATAATTTCTTTCACTCATATGTAGAACTTAAGAAACAAAACAAATAAGAAAAGATAGAGACAAGTAAAGCAAGAAAGAGACTCTTAATTACAGAGAGCAAACTGATGTTTACCAGAGGGGAAGGGTGTGGAAGGATGGGTTAAATAGGTGATGGGGATTAAGGAGTGCATTTGTCATGATGAGTGGAGGGTGCTCTATGGCAGTGTTGAATCACCATATTGTATACCTCTAACTAATATTACATTGTATGTTAACTAACGGATTAAAATAAAAACGTAAAAGAACAGTAATAATAAAAAAAAAAAGGAGCACAGAGTTTAGAAATCAGAGATCTGTGTTCAAATTTTGAACCTGACATTTATAAGTCCTTTTTTTATATATTTATTTGTTATTATGTTCAGTTAGCCAACATATAGTACATCATCGGTTTTTGAAGTAGTGTTCAACAATTCATCAGTTGCATATAACACCCAGTGCTCATCACATCATTTACAAATTCTGTGTCCTGGAGATTTTAACTTCTTTGAGATCTACAGTTTCATCTGGAAAATGGTGCTCAGGAAGGGGAATACGTAAAGACATTTAATTAAATATGATAACCTAAGATGTCTGTCTTGTAGCTATAGCTATTAAATTTTACATGTTTAATGACATTTTTATACCCTCAATTCCTCTGACATTTAAGAATACACCCCTTTTTCCTCATTTCTTTATTTTTTTTAAGATTTTATTTATTTGTTTGACAGAGAGAGAGAGACAGTGAGAGAGGGAACACAAGCAGGGGGAGTGGGAGAGGGAGAAGCAGTCTTCCTGCCCAGCAGGGAGCCTGATGTGGGGCTCAATCCCAGGACCCTGGGATCATGACCTGAGCCGAAGACAGATGTTTAACAACTGAGCCACCCAGGCGCCCCCCCTTTTTCCTCATTTCTATTTCAGGAAGGCAATTCCTCACGTATTATGTCAAAAGAGCAATTCTATAGCATAGGGTTAAGGAAATGAACTGAAGTCAGAATGTCGGAGTCTGAGTTCATGTCTTCACCTCTTTCTAGCTGTGTTACTTTGCACAATTTACTGACTTATTCTGTGTCTAAGATGGGGATAGCAATGCTACCTAACCCATAAAATGTTGGTTAATTAAATGTAAGTTAAATAAAGCAGAAAGCATTTAGAATATGATAGGAGATCAATAAATTTTGCCATTATTTGTCAATAAAGGTATTATCATGCCTTTCATTTAAAACCACGGTCAATTCTGTTGGTTGAATTATCAGGGGACTGAAATTGATATCCAGTGGGCAAATGGATTAAAATACTATAAACCATAAAGAGAAAAAATATATTTGCTTTCAGATTACAATTCACTTTGCGTCTTGAATCAAACTGAAGCAAGTTTTCTCAGTCTGGGAACTTCAGCTTATCGATCTATGTTTTTTTAAAGCATGGACATTTGGCTTAGACTTCTGTAAAATCTAAATCCAATGCATAATTTATAGCATGTGATCAAAATCCAGTATTTAATTTTATGTTTTATTCAAAGAAGAGCAACATATCTAGGAGGGGGGAAAGGTCAGAATTCGCTTAAAGTCATGATACTTTGAAGATTCACAATATACTGAAGTCGAAGCTGAAGTGTTCTTAGTTGCAGTGAAGCTACAAGAAGATCCCAAAGAAATGAAGAGGTGAGTAGAATTTCACCACTGAAATCTTCACTGGGAATATACTTTTTCAATTGCAACATCTAATGTGCAAAACTAACAAACAAACTGACAAGCTGAAAGCTATCTAGTCTTCATTTCAGATTTCATTTCTGCAACTACCAAAGAACATATGGCCCATCATATTAACTCTTTGATGAATATTTCTTGTTCCAAGGGCAGAATATATTCACAGGTATTATCAATCATATTTCAAAATCAAGTTTATGCTTTGATATGTAGATTTTATGTAGTCCGTGATGCATTTTAAAAGTACAGAATTTTTTTTTGTCTGTGTGTACCTAGATATGATGTTTTAAAAATACCTGGAAAATTGTAAACTTGGCCAAATATCTGCAAATCTAGCAGATGTCTTCTGGAAATTTCTCTCAATACTGACTTTTTTGGTGTACTTTCTAAGACTAGCATATGCAATTCAATGCTGGTAACCTCTCTTCTGCTAAAGTACACATAGTAGTAGTTTGTTTGTACACAGGCATAACTACAGTACTGGTTAACTGAAATGCCCTCTACCTGACATATCTCTGGTTACCTGCTGGTCTCCTAAGTATTCTCTGAGAACTACAGGCTCATTTCTGTCTCCCCAAGCTGCTTATTAAAAATATGTAATGGGCACCTGGGTGGCTCAGTAGGTTGAGCATCTGCCTTAGGCTCAGGTCATGCGCTCAGGTCATGATCCCAGGTCCTGGTACTGAGTCCCACACCGGGCTCCTTGCTCTGCAGGGAGCCTGTTTCTCCCTCTGCCTGCTGCTCCCCTTGCTTGTGTGCTCTCTTCTCTCTTCCTCTCTCTCTCTCTCTGTCAAATAAATAAAATCTAGCCCATAAATAAATAAATAAATAAATAAATAAATAAATAAATAAATAAATAAATAAAATATTTGAAGATAAATAAATAAAAATACTTCAAATCTTCCCTTTGTTTCTAGGACTATGGCTGGGAATTAAAACTACCTAAGTCATCTAGTATATGTACGTGCCTATGGGTTAACTGCTTTAGTGCATAAAGAGATACATTCTGCACATGTGTTTCTAATCATTCATTACTAATTCTTTTTAATTTTTTCCTTTTGCTCTTTTAATGGGCATCTTTTAGATTTTCAGGAGATTCACGGAACAAAATTACTGAACAGAGAAATCAATGAAAGGCATTTTAAATCCAATGGCAAGTGCAAAATACTCAATTTTAATGTATCTTTCAGAGAATGCACTGCGCCCTCATTTTGCCTGCTATCTTCTGGAGTCGCTTTTAACCTTTTACTTTTTTTTTAATTTCCTGTGTCCTCAGTTGTCCTTGCAAAGAGCTCAGAGTTGTTCCATATTTTCACTCTTCAGTATATTACCCCAATTCTAGTCCATGAACATTTCCAGCTCATTTTTAACCTGCCTAATAGACAGTTTTTCCCACCTCCAAACCACACTACAAACTTCCTCTAGATTAAACTTTCTAAAACACAACTTTCTCTATTCAAAAGGCCAATAAAACTTTTCAGTGAAATGTAAAACAAAAAACAAAAAACAAAACAAAAATACCACTTTCATCATGTCACAGTCTTGTTCAAGATCTTTCTGTGGTTCTAGTAACTATGGAGAAATCCCACACTTCTTATGCTAACAGGTTCCCAGGACCAGGAAACAGTATAACATTTTAGTTATCAATTTAATCCGCTATGACTTCCCAACATACTGTTGCTCTCATAAGGATGAATCCCTTTTCATTCTCCAGGTGTCATTGCTTAGTCTGCCTCAGTGATCTTTCTGATGTTCATCTCTACTTTTTCCCTTGAACTCTTCAGCTGTCCAAATCCTATCTATCCTCCAGGACAAACTGAAGTGTCATAAATCCTATAAAAAAATTTCAACAGCACCAGCCCCCAAGTCATATTATTCTCTGAATTTACATTATACTTACCCTCCAACTATGTAACTCAGTGAAGTTTATATGCAGCACTGCATTGTTCCTGTTTTGAACTATTGCTAGTCCAAGCAGATCGTAAGCTGCTTGAAGTCATGGAATTCTCTACTCTCTTTCCTTCCTATTATCCACTGTGCTTTTTTCATTACTGAGAATACACTAAATACACGAAAACACAAAGGGGACTCAAAATGATAATAAAAAAAAAAAGCAAAATGCAATTCCACTACTTGTACTATTATTATCTAGTGATTGTCTAAGAAATGTGAATGGAGCAAAGTTACGTGCTATGCGAAAGATTAAAGATCAAATTTTATAACTAAAATAATACATATACTCGATAGTGAGATTTAAATAATCTTGTGGTGACTCTTTATAAAGAGGACCACCTGCTTTTCTAAGTTCCAAACACAGGTTTCTGTCCCGCTCTTTTAAGAAAAAAGATTTTTGACTTTCTAAAATAGGAATTACAAAAACAGGCAGGGGAGAGCAAAGCAGACATATCTGCCAGCTGTGACAGGGTACCCATAGTAACCCAGTACAGAGTATCAGAGTCCAAATTAGAGGAGGAAGGTATTCACAGAGAAAGGCTTCCTGTGACAGAGTGTCAGTCAGAACTGGGTGAAAAAGGCATCCTCACAGAAGAGCAAACTGGAGTGAGGTGTGAGTTGGGAAAGCATCTGAGCAAGAGAGAGGAGGAGAAACCTAACAGGGGGACTCAAAACAAGCAGACGAAGAAGTGATCCCTGTGGAAATGTGGCTTGACAACAGATGTCACCACCTAAGCAAAATGAGGAGAACATCCATGCAGGGATGTGGTCTAATATGAAGTGTCAGAGCTCAAGCAGATGAGAAGGATCTTCAGGAATGTAGTCTGGTCCATCAGGGAGAATCAAAATCCCAAATGGAGTGAAGAGAACATTTATATGTAAGGAAAGCCAAGCACTAGGTATCACAGTCCAGACATGGTGAAGAGGTATTAGGATGGTGCACAGGATCCTGAGCGAATATCCACACATGGAGAGTCAGAGTTGGAAAAGGATAAGTAGGATATCTGTGTGGGGGAGGAGTCGAAAAGGAAGACAGGATATTGATATATTAGGATAATATATTTCCTGAGAGAAATCTGGAAGGCAGTTTTCTCAAAATCAAAAGATGAAAACTATACATGCGAAAAGGAGAAAACTAGAATGAATCCTATAGTTTGGGACTGGTATTGGTTGTACTAATGAGAACTTATGGTTTTCAATACACAGAGAGAAATAATTATTGACATGACTGAGTGTGTGTGTGTGTGTGTGTGTGTGTGTGTGTATTATACATATTTATATTCCCTAGATCGATCCACTATAAGGCCTGGAAGCAGTGACACTGCAAAAGCAATTGGTACATACCTAATCCTGGATTTTAGCATCTACCATTCTCCATTAAAAGACATCAGGCTACCTGAATAAATGGCTGATTCTAGGCCTGAGACAAAGAAAGTATAAGCTAAGCTACAAGTATCTGATATGGGGATATTAATATACAAAATATGTAAGGAACTCATGCAAATTAATAGCAAAATAATAATAATAATAATAACAATAATAATAATAATAGTAAAAACAACACACTCAACAATCCATTCAGTCATTTTTCAAAAGACATACAAATGGCCAATGGACATATGAAAAGGTGCTCAGCATCTCTAATGATCAGGGAAATGCAAATCAAAACCACAATGAGATATCACATCTAACATGTTAGAATGGCTATTAACAAAAAATCAAAAGATAAGTGTTGTTGATTATATGGAGGAAACAGAAAAAGAATACTCTAGTGGGGATGTAATTTGGTACAGCCATATAGAAAATAGCATGGAGATTCCTCAAAAAATTAAAGATAGAATACCATATCATCTAGCAATTCCACTTCTGGGTATATACTAAAAGGAATAGAAATCAGTATCTCAAAGAGTTATCTACCCTCCCATATTCATTGCAACATTATTTACAATAGCCAACACATGAAAACAACTGAAGTGCCCATCGAAAGATAAAGAGAATTTTATATATGTATCATATTTTCTTCATCTATCCAGATCTCTAAATCTTTTTAGATATAAAACATATTATTCAAAGTATTATTTGTACATCAAATATAAAGATACACACATACAATGACATATTATTTAGCCATAAGAAGAAGGAAATCACATCATTTGTGACAACACAGATGAACTTGGAGGACGTTATGCTAAGTGAAATAAGCCAGACATAGAAAGAGAAATACTGCATGATCTCACTTATATGTGGAATCTAAAAAAACTGAATCCATATAAACAGATTACTAGGGCTTAATGATGGGGGAAATGAGGAGATGTTCGTCAAAGGGTAGAGACTTTCAGTTCCTGGTTTTTGTTTTTGTTTTTTTAAGATTTTATTTATTTGAGAGAGAGAGAGAGCAAGAGAGTGAGGAAGAGAGAGCGAGAGAGCACAAGAAGGAGAAAAGGGAGAAGCAGGCTTCCCACTGAGGAGGGAGCCCAATGCAGGGCTCTATCCCAGGACCCTGGCCTGAGCTGAAAGCAGATACTTAACCAACTGAGCCACTAAGGCACTCCTAGACTTTCAGTTTTAAGATGAATAAATTCTGGTGATCTAATGTACAGAATGGTGACTAAAGTTAATAATAACATATTGTATACTTGAAATTTGCTGAGAGAGTAGATCTAAGTCTTCTTACCACGGGGAAAAAAAGTGAATTGTGAAGTGATGAATATGTTAATTAGCTTGACTGTAATAATTACTTCACAATGTCTACACATATCAAATCATCACACTGTACAACCTTAAATACATGCAATTTTTGTCAATCATACTTCAATAAAGCTGAAAAAATATTTTAAAGATAAGCCACAAAGCAAGGACGTGCTCAAATAATGTACACATCCTAAGGACAGATAAGCCAGCTTAAGTAGGGTATTGCTTGCCAAATTGAGAACAATTTGAGCACAAAAATAAAATAGAAAACCTTTAGTTTATACAGATAAAATTGACAAATCAAACAGACTGATGAGGAACAGGGTATTTTTTTTTAATATTTTATTTATTTGAGAGAGAGAGAGCACAAGCAGAGGGTGGGGAGAGGGAGAAGCAGGCTCTCCGCTGAGCAAGGAGTCCAATGTGGGGCTTGATCCCAGGACCCTGAGATCATCTTCTGAACCAAAGGCAGACACTTAATGACTGAGCCACCACCCCGGTGCCCCGAGGAACAGGGTATTTACACAGTTTCAAAGTACTTTATCACAAAATTGTATTAATTACAACAGAGAAAAGAGTTCCTTTACAGTGAAGGAAACTACCGGACTCTACCTTAATCAAGTAATCAAAGTGACTATCATCAGTAAGGGGGCAAACAAATTGTACACCACTTAATAGGATGCAATGAGAAGAAGAAAGCATTTCTTCTGTGGTGTCCTGACAAAGATAGCTAATCTGAATGTAATCATGGAGAAATAGCAGACAAATTCATACTGAGGGCAAATTCTACAAAATAACCAACTCGCAATCTTCAAGGGAAGCAAGGTCATGAATGTCAAAAGAAAAAAAACTGTAGAAATATTCAACTGAAGAAGTGAAAAGAGACAAAATTCAACCAAATGCATTATGTGATTTTGAGCTTTTGCTATAAAGGATGCACTTGGGGTAACTGGCAAAACTTGACTGGAATATGAGATTTCTCTGGATGCATCAAAGCTGATTTCTTAGTTATGTTGGTAGTATTGAAATTATGTTGGGGAATTTCCTTGTTTATAAGGTTTAAACACCAAAATATTTGGGAATTACAGGGAAGCAAATCAGTAACTTACTCACAAATGGTTTAGAAGTAAAAAACATTGTACTGTGCTTCCAATTTCTCCATAAATTTGGGATTCCATAAGAAAATTATTAAGATAACTTTGAAAATTATTAAAATGTGTTAAAATGTGAATGTAAATCCACATGTATATAAAATAAACTCAAGCAGGTAAGGCTGATACAAGTACCAAAAGGGAGTGTATAGTGTTACTTATGCTGAAAACATACCTACCATTATTTGTACTATGAAGAGTTGCTATACCTAATTAAGGCAGAATACAAATAATGACAATAGTGAAACTTCACTTGTTCCAAATCTATTTCTTAAAAATAATTTCAAATAGGCACATAGGCTAGCTGAGTACTGACTAACTGAAATTCAAATACAGTGGACTGATTATGTCCTTGCTAACCATAAGAGTCATAAAAATGTTTGAATAAATAAAAGTACTACTATAAATATATGCATTCTTGATCTAACAGTAAACATTAGAAAAGATGAAATAGTTAAAAAAATGGGGCCACTAACCAGACATCTCTTAACATGTTCCACTCTACTGTATAGAAATTTTCTCTCCTTTCCTTTTACTGTGATGGGTATTATTGATCAAAAGATGTTCTGAAGAAGTAGCTAATACAGCTGATTGAAAGTTATACAAAAATATTTACTGAAAGTTCTAGGATTTTAGATGCATTTACCCCCAAATAGCAAAAATATCTCTTTGAAAACCAAAGCTCTCTTCTTTCTAAACTCTGTATAAGTATCATGCATGTGAGAATTGAGATCTTATCCCAAATTGCTCTAAGAGAAAGAATGAATTCCAGCTTGCTTTGCTTCTATTCACTACTCCTGCCACATCTCAAAGAAAAAAGAGACCAAGGAATGACAAAGATTGATGTTTTTTCCTCAACTACACCCATATGTGGTCTATATGACACTATAAACTATGCCAATAGATATATAAATCTGATAAATTATAATAAATTTATAATAAATATATAAATATTTAACGAATTAATTATAATAATAGATATATAATAAATAAATCATTATAATAAATAATTATAAATTTATAGTAAATATAAATTATAATAGGTCCAACTGAAGCTGGGTTATAATTAAAATTTTAGTTTAGAACTTTTACATTAATATCTCAAAAGGAGTCCTGACAAAGACAGACAGCCTGGGGCTGCTACTTTCTCTGCTTTCATAAGAAAAGGATATCTTATAAGTTGAGGTTTTTCCAATGTAGCATGCCAATTTGCAAAGGCCCAAAAGGATATTAGGTAGAGCCTAAAAGAAAGCAACACTTTCGATGCCATTTGATACAGTGGCCTGCAGGGTAGGGTAAAAATCAAATAGAATCAACAGACTCTGGTCCTTTCCTTGAAAAGTACTATAATCACAAATGTTAATTCTTTCTCTGTCTGCAACCATCATAATTACTACCTATCTGTACTACTCATCATTACCTCTGATGAATTTTTGAATGGGGAAAGGCATTTAATTAATATCCTTCACTTGGGCTCTTGGGTAACTTAATTTGAAGATTCAATTTCATATAAATAAGGTCAGGTTATTTTTGATAGGCAGTAGGAATAAAATCTCTAAACTTTATTTTTTGGTTTGGGGTTTTTTTGGTTTTGTCTGTTTATTGGGGTATACTAAGTATATAATATTATGTAAGTTTCAGTTACATATACAAAAGTTATATTTTGATATCCATATACACTATAAAGTGATCACCACTGTAAGTCTAGTTACTTTCTGTCACCATACAGCTGACCACCACCACCCATTTGGCTCACCTCCTCTTATAACTCCCTGCTTTCTGTATCTATGAGTTTGTTTCTGTTCTGTTTTGTTCACTCATTTTGTTTTTTAGATTCCATATATGAGTGAAATTATATGGTATCTTTCCCCTTTTGGCTTATTTCACTCAGCATACCTTCAAGGTCCACCCATGTAGTTGTAAAATGTCAAGATTTCATTCTTTTTTAAGGCTAAGTAGTATTCCATTGCATATACACCACATCTTCTCCATCCATTCATCCATCAGCGGACATTTAGGTTGTTTCCATTTCTTGGCTATTGTAAATGATGCTACAGTGAACACAGTGGTTCATATATCTTCTCAGTCAGCATTTTTGTATTCTTCAGATAATACCCAGAAGTGGAGCAGATGGATCATACAGTAGTTGTTATTAATTTTCTGAGGAATCCCCATACTGTTTTCCATCATGTCTGCACCAATTTACATTCCCACCAACAGTATATGTGGGTTCCCTTTCCCCATATCCTCTCCAACAGTTATTATTTGTCTTTTTGATAACAGCCATTCTAACTAGTGAGGTGATCTCACTATGGCTTTGAGTTGCATTTCCCAAATCATTAGTGATGCTGAACATCTTTTCATGAGCCTGTCCTACCTTAAACTTTTGATTAAAAAAAAAATCAAGGTGCATTATATTTGCATACTTGAAGCTGAAACCTAGATAAGGTTAGTACCAATTTGGGGCATAATTAAATCAAAATCATATCTGGATTAAATGTTTCAACTCTAGGAAAAAATGTTTAATCACATGAAGGACATTATCAGTTCAACTGCTTTAAAAAATCCAATTGTTTAAATCAACAAAAGTAAAAGGCAGCCTATGGAATAGATGATATTTGCAAATGACACACCAGATAAAGGGTTAGTATCCAAAATCTATAAAGAGTTTATCAAACTCAACACCCCAAAAACAAATAATCCAGTCAAGAAATGGGCAGAAGATATGAATAGACACTTTTCCAAAGAAGACTTCCAGATGACTAATGGACACATGCTAAGATGCTCAACATCACTAATCACCGGGAAAATACAAATCAAAACCATGATGAGATACTGCTTCAACCTGTCAGAATGGCTCAAATTAGCAAGAAACAATAAGTGTTGGGGAGGATGCAGGGAAAGGGAAACCCTCATGTATTCTTATTGGGAATGAAAACTGGTGCAGCCACTCTGGAGAACAGTATGGAGGTTCCTCAACAAGTTAAAAATAGAACTACCCTATGATCCAGAAACTGTACTACTAGCCATTTACCCAAAGGATACAAAAATACAAATTTGAAGGGGTGCACCCAATGTTTATACCAGCATTATCAATAATAACCAAACCAGGGAGAGAGCCCAAATATCCATTGACCAATGAATGGATAAAGATGTGGTATATACATACAATGAAATATTATTCAGCCATCAAAAAGAATGAAATCTTGCCATTTGCAACGACATGGATGGAGTTAGAGTATATTATGTATGCTAAGTGAAATAAGTCAGTCAGAGAAAAGACAAATACATGATTTCACTCATATATGGAATCTAAGAAAGTTAACAGGGAAAAGACTTCCCATATCCTCTCTTATGGGAAGTGGTGGGGAGGAAATAAACCATAAGAGACTCTTAGAGAACAAACTGAGTGCTGATGGAGGGATGTGGGTGGGGGGATGGGATAGACGGGTGAAGGGTATTAACAAGGGCACTTTTTGTGAAAAGGACTGGGTGCTGTATGTAAGTGATAAATCACTGAATTGTACTCCAGAAACCAATATTGCAATGTATTTTAAATGAGTAAAATTTAAATTAAAAAAAATCCAATTTTTAAAAAAATCTAATTGTTTATTTTCTTCATGCTTTCTTAAACTATTTTGTAAATTTGGTATTTTGATATATAGTCTGACCATCTGACTTAACTTAGAAAATAATCTCTCCAATTTGGTCCTTTTCAGGATACCCTATCTTTGTACATTATTTTTGGCACAAAAATTTTCTCTAAAATTAATTCTTATCTACCAAACGATGTTGTATTAAACATTTAATTATATTGCCTGAACATCAATTTAAAATTCTTGTCAGGGTCTGTCTGAATCCACTTGGGCTGCTACAACAGAACACCATAACCTGGGTGGCTTATAAACAATAAAAATTTATTTCTCACAGTTCTGAAAGCTGGAAGTCCAAGATGAGAATGCCAGCATAGTCAAGTAGAAGGAAGCTCTCTTCTGGGTTACAGACTTCTGTTGTATCCCCATGTGACCAAAGAGACTAGGGAGCTCCATGGCATCTCTTTTATAAAAACAATTAATCTAATTCACGAAGGCTCCACCTTGATGACTTAAGAATCCTCCAAAGGCCCAACCTCCTAATACCTTCACACTGGGCATTAGGATTTGGAAGGGATGCTAACAATCAGACCATATAGCAGGGTCTCAAAATTTAAATTAGCTTTCAGAATGAGGTTTCAAGCACTCTTTTTTCTCTTCCTGTATCATTCTGGAAGGGGATGGATCATAACGAGTATGGACAGTTCTAATTGTCCTTGCTCTATAAGTATCTAAAGTATAAAATGATGATTTCAGTGTTTATACAGTAGAAACCAGAAGAGCTGGGTTTGTGTCTTCAGTTTTCATAACATACTACTGGATAAATTATATAGTATCTTGTCCTCAGTTGTTTCTAAATACTGCTATTCCCATTTTAGAAACTGAGAAACCCGAAGCTCAAAGAGGTTTAATAATTTGCCCAAGGTCAGAAGCTAATAAAACAGTTATGATTCAAAACTATATCTACCTGTCCTATATATCTGTGTGTGGGTTTTTAAAAAATTGTTTGTTCTATAATGACATCCTTAATTATTTTGTTTAACAGAAGGTTCTAATCCAAGTTATCCCAATTTTTGAAGTACTGATTACATTCTGTTCAGTTATGCCTTCATGTTTGATATCAAATAATAGGACAATATAAGATACAATTCCTTCAACAAATGTATAATCTAGAATAAAATCACCAAAAACTGGGCTTGATGATACATAAAAGAGCTGCCCTTTTTTTCCCTCCATTTTTTTTTTAAGATTTTATTTATTTATTTGACAGAGAGAGATTACAAGTAGGCAGAGAGGCAGGCAGAGAGAAAGGGAGAGGAGGAAGCAGGCTCCCCGCCAAGCAGGGAGCCCGATGTGGGCCTCGATCCCAGGACCCCGAGATCATGACCTGAGCCGAAGGCAGAGGCTTTAACCCACTGAGCCACCCAGGCGCCCTTTTTCCCTCCATTTGTCTCCAAATTTAAATCTTCCACTGGAAGTAGAACCTGTAATATATCGGAAGACAATAAATTGTTAGAGAAATTTGATTTCAAGTCCCATGCTATAATCATTGGCCTAGTCACAGAAAAATAGCACAAAAAGGTCATCTAAATGAGACTTTCCCCAAATTGGGTTCCAGGTGGAGAGTTATTTTTCATATTGGAATAAATGTATTGAATCAACCACTGAAATTTTCACCATGCAGACAATGTCTCAGTTTCTATAAGCCCATAGCAAAATAAGATTTTCAAAGGTTAAGGGTGAAAGATAATGATTTAGGGACAAAGGTATACTGATAACATAGAATGAGAATCTGCACTTGTCCCAGTGACCACAGAGAAACTGCCAAGATACTACTCGACTTCAGGTGAGCCTAGGAAATTGAATAGTATAAGTAGCAAGGACTAACTTACAAATGACCCATGTGCCAGATTGTTATATAATGCATTATAAAAATCATTTACTACAGAATGATATGAAGAAAACAACCATGGAGACTATGAAAAGATCTGTTCTCATAACAAATATAATGATCAGTCCTAGGTGTCCTTATATAAATTATAATTATTCACATATTTGTACATTACAATGAATATAAGTTCAGAAATGTGGTTTGTTTTGTAAAACTCCAATCAGATGGTAAATTCAGTTACTGAAAAGGAACCCTGATTTATAAATAAAAATGTTGAGATACAAACTAAAACAAAAAGAAAAGAAAAAAGTGGGCGCCTGGCTGGCTCAGTTGGTTAAGCGACTGCTTTCGGCTCAGGTCATGATCCTGGAGTCCTGGGATCGAGTCCCACATCAGGCTCCCAGCTCTGCCGGGAGTCTGCTTCTCCCTCTGACCTTCTCCCCTCTCGTGCTCTCTCACTCTCTCTCTCTCTCTCAAATACGTAAATAAATAAAATCTTAAAAAAAAAAAAAAGAAAGAAAAAAGTAACTAGGGGAACCTGGGTGGCTCAGTTACTTAGGCGTCTGACTCTTGATTTCGGCTCAGGTAATGATTTCAGGGTCATGAGATGGAGCCCTGCATCGGGCTCCCCGCCTAGCGTTGAGTCTGTTTGAGATTCTCTCTCTCTCTCTCTCTCTCCCTCTGCCTTTCCCCTTCCCCAGCACATGTGTGTTCTCTCTCTCTTTCTCTCTAAAATTAAATCTTAAAAAAAAAAAAGTAACTAAAATGAAGTTATTTCTCAAACAGGAATAGGCAGCATCCCAGAACTGTTTTCAGCCTCAGATAATAAATTGGTGAAACCAAAAGTTCAATATGAAGAAAAGCCTTTTCACAGATTTAAGGAACATTTGATTAAAAAATAAAGAAAACTCTGTGAACATGAAGGAGTCCACCTACTGGACAGAACTGTTAATTGATATGGGGAAAAAAATCACAAATAGGTGTTTTATACTCTAGGCAGAAACCTCAGCAACATGAAAACAATTTTTTTTTTAACAATTAGCATTATGATTCTAACAGGAGGCAGGAACCACGAAGCATGCCACACATCTAGAAGGACTTAATACAAATCCAACTGAAAGGAAGAGAGGAAAAGAAAAAAGGAGGCAAGGAATGAATCTCATCTCTTCCTAATTGTCCTGTTTCATTTTGTTCATTTTTTTTTCCTGAGGAACATTTTAGGAGATAGATTTTCCTGTGATTTTCCAGAGATACTATGTTGCCTAGCCTAAGGGTATTAACAAAACAAACAAACAAACAAATAAACAAATGCCAACAAAACAAAAAGCAAATAGACTCATTTAAGATGCAAAACTTCATTCTAGTCCTAGCCAGTTTGACATTTGTGAAAACCAGGAAAGGTTGCCTTATACCCTTTATCTGCACACAATGCCTACTACCTAGGGCTCAAAGGTTTCCTCTAAGATCATGTACGTAAAACTTTGCAAAGTAAATATCCCGTGAGGTATAAGGCAATGAAGCTTTATCTGACAATTCATACCAAGTAGGCAAGCCGTCTTCCCCAGTTGACTCACCCCCAGAGAATTAGGAGACTGCACCCTGCAGGCGGCTTGGAGAATGAAAACAAAGGCAGGACTTGGCCTAGGCCCGGGATTCCTCTGCCACCTCCTGGACAATCCTCACACCTACCAGGAGCTATTCATCAGGCCAGAGCCAGTAGGCTGCCAACCTCTGCTGAAGGCATTGATGCTCAGAGCGCAAGGCCTGCTCGCTGTGCTGACACTACTCTTAATGATTCAAACATCTGGAAAACAACACTTCACAGTGACTATCAGAACTTCCCTGAAAAGCAATAACTCACATGCTGAGTACTGTGCATTAGAAGCACAACGGGAGTAGTAAAGTGATGCCTCTTAGAAGGTGCCACCAGAATTTAGTGCTTTGCTTTGAGGCAAAGACTTTGGTTCTCAGAAGGGTGCCTTCAGGTAATAGACACTGCATCCCACCAAACTTCAATGAATTCCTTTAGAATTATAGGAAACAAGCCACATTTTTTAAATTAACATATAATATATTACTTGTTTCAGGAGTACAGGTGTGTGATTCATCAGTCTTACACAATTCACAGCGCTCGCCATAGCACATACCCTCCCCGCAATGTCCATCGCCCAGCCACCCCATCCCTCCCAACCCCCTCCACTCCAGCAACCCTCAGTTTGTCTCCTGAGATTAAGAGTCTCCTATGGTTTGTCTCCCTCTCTGGTTTCATCTTATTTCATTTTTCCCTTCCTTCCTCTATGATCCTCTGTCTTGTTTCTCAAAATCCTCATATCAGTGAGATCATATGCTAATTCTTTCTCTGACTATTTTCGCTTAGCATAATACCCTCTAGTTCCATCCACGTCATTGCAAATGGCAAGATTTCGAGGGTTCTGATGGCTGCATAATATTCCATCGTGTATATATATGTATATATATATATATATATATATATATATATATGCACACACACACACCCCCCCCACATCTTTATCCATTCAGCTGTTGATGGACATCTAGGTTCTTTCCATAGTTTGGCTATTGTGGACATTGCTGCTATAAATATTTGGGTGCACATGCCCCTTTGGATCACTACATTTGTATCTTTAGGGTAAATACCCAGTAATGCAATTGCTGGGTGACAGGGTAGCTCTATTTACAACTTTTAGAGGAAGCTTCATACTGTTTTCCGGAGTGACTCCACCAGCCTGCATTCCCACCAACAGTGTAGGAGGGTTCCCCTTTCCTTGCCAACATCTGTCGTTTCCTGACTGGAAACAAACTACATTTATTTTATGACTTATTTTTTTACTTTGTTTAAAGATTTTATTTATTTATTTGTCAGAGAGAGAGAGACAGCAAGCTAGGGAACACAGCAGGGGGGAGCCGGAGAGGGAGAAGCAGGCACCCCGCTGAGCAGGGAGCCCGACGCCGGGCTCGAACCCAGGACCTTGAGACCACAACCAGAGCCGAAGGCAGACACTCAAGACTGAGCCACCAGGCGCCCCTGGAAACAAGCCACATTTAAATCCTGGTCTATTTCTAGCTTGTTAATGCCAATGTAAGAATTTATATTATTTTTAAATAATAGATTTGTTTCAAATCACAAAAATAATACATTACAAGTCAAGTAACAGTGATGGACAGTCTCCTAAAGAGGACACATTACTACATTTCTTCTTGAATAATCAAATAATCAAACTGCAAAGCTATATCTTCCCTATTCATCTCTTGTTTATACTTCCTTCAATTCCCAATTCTCTCTCTTCCCCCAGCCCCTCACCCTCAGTACCACCAATACCACAAAGCAAGCATCAACAGGTTTTTTTTACAGAGATAAGTGGGCAGCTACTTATCTGTACTTTCTAGTGTTCCCATAATAATCATGTATTAATTAATTCAACAAACCCAGGGGGAAAGTACATTTGGTAAAACTAGTTAAACCATCCTGATAAAAATTTCCCCTATTTCCATCACCAACTACACTTATTATCTACCTTCTCTTTGGCTAGGACTTAATGTCTTCTTTGTTAGGTCTGGCCTTGGATAAAAGTGTGGTCCTAATAGAGACTGCCACTTCCCCCCTAGATTTGTGTTCTGTCACAAATTGTCTTAGCTCTGAATTCTCCCCCATATTCACCAGGCCTAACACCAGAGTACTAAATCACTCTTCTTCAAGTCAGTGATACTTTCAGACACTTTAACTCTCTTGTTTTACTGACCAAATTCTGTTTTCCAATGTTGATTTGATGCATCCAAGCAGACCAGATACTCTGTGTGTGTGTGTGTGTGTGTGTGTGTGTCTGTGTGTCTGTGTGTCTGTGTGTCTGTGTATGAGAGAGAGAAACTAAAGGACAAATGTACATTCAAGCACAAGGTAATGGTAACATAGAGTGAAGTCTAATTTTATGTGAAAGAATGCCTTCATTTTTCAGTCACACATCCTGAAAGTTGAGTTTATGAGCACTGTAATACAAAATTAAATTGTAGGCATGTTATTCAGATGCAGTGAAGAGAAAATGAGTCTCACATGTAAGGAGGTCTCTTTTGTTCCAGCTCTGTGCAAGGGACCTCTTATGTATTTATTTCCTAACTCTTTCACTCTATTCGCTTAATTTTTTTAAAGATTTTATTTATTTATTTGACATAGAGAGAGAGATTACAAGTAGGCAGAGAGGCAGGCAGAGAGACAGGGAGAGGAGGAAGCAGGCTCCCTGCTGAGCAGAGAGCCTGATGTGGGCCTCGATCCCAGGACGCTGAGATCATGACCTGAGCCGAAGGCAGAGGCTTTAACCCACTGAGCCACCCAGGCGCCCCATTTACTTAAATTTGCTTTTAGCTATTGTTGGACATCATTCAGGAGAGGCAAATACTAAGGACTATAATCGAGTACAACCCAAAGGTTCCCAAGAACAGCCAACTTAACACATCAATGTCAAAGAAAAAGCACCTTTCTTCCTAGGAGAATCAGATTCCCTCTTGCTAACTTCAGTAGCTTGTGAGTCTTCCTGACTTTGATATTAACTGCAGGGACTATTGGTATTACTGTTATAGATTATAGTACAGACTAAAAAGAAGAGCAATATCACAAGTGTTCTTTATCAGACTTCACCGATATTGCTGATAATGTTAGTGGGACAAATCAGGAATGTCACGAGTTACTATAGGTAGACAACACATCTTTTAAATACGTATCATGTATCTTTATTTCATGATGGAATTTATGATGCATCTTATAATAGGTATTTACTGGCTTGGCCAGGATAGAGAAACTGAAGCACACAAGGGCATGCATTCCTTGTATATGAGTTATTCTGGGGACTTGCCATCAGTTTGTACAGAAGGTAGAACTCAGTGCACTTAAAGAGGTGATTTACTCAACGGTGCCTGACTCCTTCACCCCAAATCTCACATCCAGTTTCGAAAAAATGACTCATAAGAAGGAGACAGAAGGGCGCCTGGGTGGCTCAGTGGATTAAAGCCTCTGCTTTTGGCTCAGGTCATGATCTCAGGGTCCTGGGATCAAGGCCCGCATCAGGCTCTCTGCTCAGCAGGGAGCCTGCTTCCCCCTTTCTCTCTGCCTGCCTCTCTGCCTCCTTGTGATCTCTCTCTCTCTCTCTCTCTCTCTGTCAAATAAATAAATAAAAATCTTAAAAAAAAAAAAGAAAGAAAAAGAAAAAGAAGGACCAAAATAGATCACTGTATTCCCAGACCACTAGATATTATGGTAAGATATCATTGCTATTGTTGCAGAAATAAGTTTTGCAAGGATAAATAAGGTTGGGGAATGACTAAATTTCTTTTTCTAAATTTTGTTGTGTTTGTCATTTTTATTGTATAATTATAAATATTTGCTTTCTTATCTAAATTTATACACACAGCTTTGTTTTGTTTTTTTTATAAAGGTTCCCCCAAAATTGTGTATACTCCAGTTTGCATCAAACCCTTAGTTTCCTGAGGAGGTAAAATGTATTCATTAAAATCTCATAGCTGGAAAATGATTATAAGTGGACTTTGAAGCTAAGGCTGTTTGGGCTCAAAGAGTTCTTTCTATAGCACCATTACCCCCTTCATCATCTAAACCTCAGTGCAAATGAATTTCATCTTCTCTTGAAAATAATTTTGAAGAGGAGAGAAAATCAATGAGGATTTTAAAGATAAGGATATTATTAGGCACATAAAAGAGGCTAGAAGTACCTAAAGATAACCTACTCCCACTTCACAATTTTGCCTAGACGTGTGCTACTAGTCTCGTGTTATAGGGCTGGTTAAAAATGAATTACTCATCGAGTCTACAGCAGTATAAACTTTTATTTTGTCCTTACCCTTGCATTTCTAAAATTTGACTATGGTTTCACAATTGGCAGAACCATGAGACTATCTGATTGAGAAAAAGAAAAATCTGCAGTATACCCTTTGTTTATGGAAATCTCTATCTCAAAGGTACCAACCTACTTTTATTTTTGGATGCCTTGTATTATTGTGATGGTTGTGCTACTGGTAAATGTACCCAGTAACAATTTCATGACTTATGCACCTAATTAATAAAATAAATAATTGAAGGTAGCATTAAGCATGCTAATAAGGCTACAGGATTATTTCCAAAACAATTACACCAGGAATGTAAAAAGGTTACAACAGGTAGATAGACAAGCCAATTATACTTGAGATTTGATTTTTTTTTTTTTTTTTTTGGAAGATTCACTATAGCTCCGCTATTAAAGCTGGTGGAAAAGCCTTCCTCTTGGGACTATTTTCCTAATTCATTTTGTACCATGCTAGCACTGACAAAGAAAAAAATGGACTAAAAGCACAAGGTTTTATAATAGGAGTAAACTTCACACCTAATACACAGTTAGGGCAATTGAACATTGTATTTTTTGCCAATAGCAAGCAACAGGCACCATTTTGCTTTTATTAATGCAGCTCAGCTGATACGAACAGACAGAATTGAAAGAACTGAAAGTGCTTTATCATTCGCAGCCAAATTTCAATTTTCTCTTTCAAGTACAGTTGAATGCATTTTTTTTGCAACCCAAAGACAGAAGATCTTGATTACTATTGCAAGAATAATCTCAGCCTTTGTGTGACGAATATAGGGAAAATAAATAGTCCCTCTGGATGATGTGTCAGCTTGTGAACTTACAAAACAAGATATATTCTTAGAGGTAGAAAAATTAAATTAAGGTGAAATGGTACACCCATTAAAATGACAACTGAAGGCTTATTTTTGTAGGTCATAGCTGGCTTCCCAATTGTCCTTTGTCCTTAGCTTCACCCCAGGGGCACAGACAACAGAACCAGAAACAAACAGGGTCAAGACAGGGGCAAGTGTCTGGAAATACAGGGTCGCTCAGACTATGGGCCCTGCCATGAACTGCTAGCTCTTTTGTAAAATTAAGGTTCCAGCTCCCTTATCCCCTGCCTTCCCCTACCACCACTCTTACTTCAAGTCTTTAGGCAGAAATGTAGTATCTCTCCATATTTCTTCTCATTTTCATCCTCGTAAACACTATCAATCCAACACCATCTCAGTTGGTGTCTGTAACAGAAGAAGGCTAAGCATTCACCCTCCCAAGTATTTGGAAAAACTGTATTTCTTAATGTTACCTTTATTTGATCCCTACTCAACAGACAAACATCACCTGGGCTTCTGCTAAGAAACAGAGTAGTAATTGCCTGCAGTAGCAGAAGACATAATTTAGGAACCAGCCCATTTTTGTCCCCTCTCAAGTATTCTGTTTCCTCAAGTACCCCTCAGGATAAATCCTGTGGCTGCCAACTTAGCACTGCTCTCCCATCATCACGCACACTCCTACCCTCTCCCCTCCACTTCTCAAATTTAATAGTTTATTCACAATTTATCTGATAAATCACTCTGCAATAATGGGTGACAGTGCTTTATAATGTGCAAATTTACATGGATATAAGAGTGCAAGCTTCCCAATCTCACACCTCACCCTATCCTGGATAATACTTTAAACCAAGAGATTAATGAGGATTTCTCAGACCTCATTTTCTTTTATCTCACATCAAAATTTGATATAGCTAACATGTCATATAAGCCCTGACAGTGGGTTTTCTGTTTTTTGTAATTCAAGTATCTGACTTAAGTTCTGATTGCTGAGGCACAGGCTTCAAAGGAGCATCCCCTTCAAAGATGATCTTGAACAAACACATTGTCAGCCACAAAAGTAAACAAAGAGCCAGACCACTCCCTAGGCTTCTTCCTTTCAGAGATCTTGGTTGATCTCAGTAACAGTCCATTAGGGCTGCTTGTTTTTTCTCTTCCCGCACTTTAATTCCCACTCATATCTTGTAAATTCACCAATAAGCAGGTCAAACCTAGAACCCCCACCCTCGATCCCAATAAAAGCAGAACCCCAGGCCCACACTATCTTCCTGCTCTATTTCTTTCCCTCCTTCCCCTCCCCCAACTTGACCTTGCTGTGCGGCCTCATATGTGCCATGCAATTTACAAGATCTGTAAGTAATAAACCTTTTTCAAAGCTTCCTGATGGTTAAGAGCATCTTGCAACCATAGCAAGAACCACAAGGGCCAATCCAGCCACAGTAACTATCAACTGGTTATTGATAGGCTGTGACTGGCATACACCACTACCTTAATTTGACATTGCTATTTCTTCAGCTTCCCTAACTATACTGGCTATATTCCCTGATCCTCATCTCTCTGTTTTCCCTCCTAACTCTCTTTGAGCTATTTGTTTAAAATCTACTCTTTGGACTCATAACTCAGAAGGTTTACTCACTCTGGTAACAGCTATCACCTTTAGACTGATGAATTCTAAACCTTTATCTCTTAACTAGAATTCCAGTAATACATGTTCAATGTCTACATAGAGATTTTTCTTCTGGATATAGTCACTGGCCAACATTCAAATATGCATAAAAATTAATTTGCTCCTTTCCTTTCCAAATGTATATTCTTTTTTCTGAATCCTGAAGTTACCTCTAAATTACCTATTCCTTCCATTCATAAATTAAGTCTAGAAAAACTGTTGCTCCTTCTTTTGAATTCTCTGTTCCAAAGGCCAAAATTAAATTAGATGTTCTCATCATTTATTGCTTAGGTTATTCCAGTATTTCCCTAATTGGTCTTCCTGACACAAATCTCTTCCCATTCAATTTACCAATGACCAATTTTCCTAAAATACTGTTTCCCGTTCTTCTGCTTTCCTGTTTAAAAACTGTGATGATTCTACATTGCCTGTAGCATATTACATAAACTCTTTGTTCCAACCTGATAGGTTCATTACTGATGGCATATCTCCTTCTGTTCCCTAATTATAGAAGTAACTAATGAATCATGGTGTACTTTAAAATTATCTTATAAAATCATGAAGAAGGGTTGTTCCATCACTTCTTGTTGATCACTGTATGCCACTAGAAGAAAAAACTAACATGTATTCAAGAAACAACCTTCGTTCATGCTAGTTTCCACACCTGATACTCTATCTTCTCTCTTTACTTCATGTAAAAAGGTCCAACTCACATACCATATCCTCCACTAAATATTATCAATTCTTCAACCTATACTGATCCTTTTTTTCAACTACTACTAGATTCACAATATTCTATATTGTACTTCATCTGAAGTAGCTTTGCCTTTCCAGCTAGGTATTATAGTACCTTATTTGAAAAACCATCATAGTTTTAAACAGAAATTTAAAGGAATCTGAATCCTTTTAACTAGAATCCAAAAGATGAGTTACGAAGGGCAGCAAATAAGAGATTATCTCCCAACTACTAGGTTTAGCTACTAGTAGAGAATAAAGTCTCTATGCCTTAGTAGGCATAAAATCCATTTTTATAAAGCTATGAAGAAAATGGAAACCCAAGGGCACTTCAAGGAGGCACGTATGTGTATGTGATATATGTACATATACGTTTGTGGAGAGGAGGGGTACTCTTTTACCAAGGAAGATAAATAATTTGTGAGCTAAATAGCCTTCCATGAGGAAAATGCAGACTCCTCTCTGTAGATTTCAAGGCTCATGACAGACACCATCCAAACTAAATTTTAGCCACAAATTCATTTCATAAGTGAAATAAATAAATATAAAAGTAATTTCCATTTTATTCTATCTGCAACATAAATATAGGCATTTTTAGTATCTTAAAATAATAAGCATAATTATTATTATTACAATGAGGATCATGTGTGGAGTATCTGCTATGCCCCAGGTTTAGTATTAATATCTTTATTCAGCAGAAATGATGAAAATGGTATCATCTATGTGTAGGAAAATAAAACATTCCTGGATTTTTTGGGGGCCTGGGTGGCTCAGTGGGTTAAAGCCTCTGCCTTCGGCTCAGGTCATGATCTCAGGGTCCTGGGATCGAGGCCCACATCGGGCTCCCTGCTCGGCGGGGAGCCTGCTTCCTCCTCGGCGGGGAGCCTGCTTCCTCCTCTCTCTCTGCCTGCCTCTCTGCCTACTTGTAATCCCTCTCTCTCTCTCTCTGTGTCAAATAAATAAATAAAAATCTTAAAAAAAAAACATTCCTGGATTTTTCATTGTTCCTATCAAAATTCCAAGCCTCCTGCAACATGAAAATGTATTTAAAGTTACCTAGAAAATATTTTCATACATTACAGGACTAAATCTGTAGCCATTTCTTCCCCAAATTAGAGTGTTAAATGCTCTGATCCAAAAGATAATAAAACTTACCTTCCTTGGGGTGGGGAAGGAGACAAACCACAAGAGACTCCTAATCTCACAAAACAAACTGAGGGTTACTGGGGGGTGGGAGGGTAGGGATAGGGTGGGTGGGTTATGGACATTGGGGAGGGTTTGTGCTTTGGTGAATGCTGTGAAAGATGTAAGCCTGATGATTCACAGACCTGTACCCCTTGGGCAAANGGGGGTGGGAGGGTAGGGATAGGGTGGGTGGGTTATGGACATTGGGGAGGGCTTGTGCTTTGGTGAATGCTGTGAAAGGTGTAAGCCTGATGATTCACAGACCTGTACCCCTGAGGCAAATAATAATAATAAAAATAAAATAAAATAAAATAACTTACCTTCCTCAAAGACAACAGGTTACATTTTGGCACAGGTACCTAAGTTCTGGGTAAAAGTGCTGGGTAGACTATTTCTAGGTACTTATACTTCACGAAGGAATGAGACCCAGAATTTAGAGATATCTCTAGGTGTAAGACACACAGAGCTATTGGACTTCTGGGAAGATATTACTTACAGACCAAAGTGTTATAGTTAGGAATCAGGCCCATAATGTTCCAAGGAGACATTTTCAGGAAGGGAGAAAGACAGCTGCTTCCTTACCACATACTAAGCAGAGAAAAATTGTTTGTTTGTTTGTTTGTTTGTTTGTTTGTTTGTTTTTATGTTCTTCACCTAGGGACAGTTTGGCTACTTGAGTAGAACAACTGATCTACCTCTCATTGTGTCACCACAGAGGAAATGCCAGAGGTAAGGGTGGTGGTGCTTTTATTATTAAAGAAAATCTGTCACTGATACAAAGCACCTCATGTGTGCATTCAAAATAAAACAAATATCTAACGTAAATAAAATACTAAAAAGTGCTCCCTAGAAAAGGGGCAAAGAACATGAACACCAATTCACACAAAAAAGAAATTCAAATGGCCCTTCAACAAATGAAAAGATATTCAACTCATTTATATCTTATTATTAAATAATAAACAAAAATTAAAACAACACTGAAAAAACATTTTCACTTATCAGACTAGCAAAAATCTAAACATTTCTGTTGATGAGGCTATGATGAAGCAGAATGGGAAATGGTAAGAGACATTTGGAATCTGGCAATATAGAAACAATACTATATATGCATTCATATCTTTGATTCGGCAGCTCAACTTCTAAAATTTACACTACAGATACACCTGCCAAGTATGACAAGTATATATGTTTATTACCACACTATTTGTAACTGCAGAAAAATGGAAGTTACCCAAGTGCCCACCAACAGGACACTGTTTAAGTAAACTGTGACACATTCCCATAACACCATTAATACTATGCAGCTGTCAAAATGAATGAGAAGCTCTCTATATACTAATATGAAAATATGTCCAGAATATGCAGTTAAGTAAAAAAAAAAAAAAGGTGCAGCGTATAAAGTTTGCTTTCTTTTGTAGAGAAAGGGAAAAATTAAGAAAATATATTCATTTTTACAATCATTTGCATTTTAAAAAATGACACAAGAGTCATATATAGTATAGGACCTAAGAAATCATTTATGTAACTAGTCTAACTTGAGCCAGACTGCCTGGGTCTGGTCTCTGCCACTTAAAAATCAATTAATCTCTTTGGGCCTGTCTATAAAATAGGAATTATAGGAATTCTTACATAATAGGGTTGATACAGAAAATAAATGAGTTAACATTTGCAAAATACATAGGACAGTATTGGGCACTTAATAAAGTGTTAAACAACTAGATAAGTAAAATGTTTTTTGGTTTTTTTTTCAAAGATTTTATTCATTTGACACAGAGAGAGAGAGAGATCACAAGTAGGCAGAGAGGCAGGCAGAGAGAGAGGAGGAAGCAGGCTCCCCACCCAGCAGAGAGTCTGATGCGGGCCTCGATCCCAGGACCCCGAGACCATGACCCGAGCCGAAGGCAGAGGCCCCAGCCTACCGAGCCACCCAGGTGCCCCAGATAAGTAAAACGTTAAGTAGAGAGAAAATTTGTCAATGTATAGTTTTTTTTATATCACTTTAGTTTTTGAACTATTAGTTTTTGAGTTTTGGATCTATGGTTCAAAAACAGTAGTAAATGAATTTATAAACTTAACAACACTGGCCCCACACCCACGAAGTTTAAATAAAAGCCGTTCTCAGATCTTAGATTAGTTACTCCCCAGAACACTGTGTTCTTAGAAACCAGAATTGAATGGCATCTAAAGGAATAAGGGAACCAGAAATATTGTTAGTTTCAGGGTCACTAGGATGCTTGTCAGTTTGTGTGAGTAGCAGACTCCAGAAAAGTTCTATTAAAACATTAATTCTGACACTACAGATTCATCATATCTAGGAACAAAATGCACTCAGCATACTGCTGTTTCTTACACAGAACAACACTTGAGACATTCCTGCCTTCCAGAAAAGTTTTAAAACGTACAACCAGAATCACCAAAATTTATTTGAAGTACAGCATTTTCCTTTGCAACGTATTTTAAAAACCTCTGCATCTCCATTCCCTCCTTTAACCCCCAGTTTCTGGCACGCTGGTACTGCTGGAAGTAGACTCTATCTTATGAAACAGGGGTTACTATCTTCAGGAAGCAGATATTTTCAATCCTATACCACAAGTGGCTCTTTCCACCACCTCTTGTTATGGAATTGCAAAGCTAGTGAAGCCCGCCTCTTAAGAGAGGGTTTCTCTCTTATCCCATTTGTCTCGGCTGGAAAATCACTCCCAACAGATTCCTGAACTGAAGCTTCAACTGGTGCCTCTGAAGCCCAAGCCCCTAGAGGCCCAATAAGAACTAATACCTCTTCCATGTGCTCCTCTAGGCACTGTCTTTTCATCACTGAATTGTTCAGACCTTGAATAGCATTTTTTTCTGCTACCTATTTTTCTGTAGCAATGAAATCTGCTACGCTTTTTCAGAAAGTTTTAATTTTTTAAGTATTTAATCTGTTTAGAAAGTTGAGTTTCTAACTGCTTAACCTATTATTAATTTGGTCTCTTCTCCAAAACATACAGGATTATTGCTGATTGTTAGAAATGGGTACATACCTTCCTTTTTACCTCTTTTGGACATTAGGGGTTTTTTCCCTAAAATATTCCTCTATTTCTTAAATTCCAGAACCATCTCTGTCAACAATAATGAAATCACTCAATTCTGAGTTCACTAAAGCATCTACTCTTTAAAAAAAAACAACTTATTTTTCTCCTCCATTCCCCTGGGATGCGTAATTCCACACAAGAACTTTTCTCCCATCAGACAAGCATCAAGCCCACCCAAGACTGGACCCGTTATCCTCTTGCCTGGCTCCTTTCAATATGCCCCATCTTGCTGAGTCTTGTCTTGAGTCCAAATTCTTGGGCATGTTCCTTCTAAGCACAAACTATACTTCTATACAAACCTACAATTACTATATCCCCTTAAAAATCACCTATTGAGGGATTCGAGGGATTCGAGGGCTCACTCAGTTAACCATCCAACTCTTCTAATTTCAGCTCAGGTCATGATCTCAGGGCCATGGAATCGAGCCCCTGGGTTGGGCTCCATGCTCAGCCAGGAGTCCGCTTGAGGATTCTATCCCTCTCCCTTGGCCCCCGCCCCTCCACACTGGCATGCAAGCACTCTCTCTCTAAAATAAATAAATGAATCTTTTTTTTTTTTAAGATTTTTATTTATTTATTTCACAGAGGGAGAGAGATCACAAGGAGGCAGAGAGACAGGCAGAGACAGAGGGGGAAGCAGGCTCCCTGCCGAGCAGGGAGCCCGATGTGGGCCTCAATCCCAGGACGCTGAGATCATGACCTGAGACGAAAGCAGAGGCTTTAACCCACTGAGCCACCCAGGCCCCCAATAAATGAATCTTTTTTAAAAAAATCACCTAATGATACTTTGTATATTCTCCAGATCTTCTCAGTCTTTCCCAATCTCTAAGCTGCTGTTTTAATGCCTTTTATATCACCCCTTATCCATGACCTCTCAATAGTTTCCTGTTTCCTGTCTCTTTTTGAAGGAATCTTTACATTGGAGATCCTGCCTCTTTCTCTTTTTAATTTTAGACCTAGGCCCCTATTTCAATCTAGTAACAACTGAACACCTCTCCCTTTTCCAATACTCTGTTGAAGAGAATTTAGATCCCCTTGACTCTCCATTTCTCTCTCACAGATGTCTACTTGAACTTCAAATTATTTTGTCACCTTTGTCAAGTTCATTCCCTAGTTTCTCTAGTTCTTTCCTAAAAAAGTTTTATTTTCCTCCAGCAATTTTTTTCTTTTGTTTCCATTCTTCCATAACTGTGTATGAACCTGAAGCACAAGTTTTAATCTACCCTAACACCTTAAACTCTGAAGCAAAATCAATTATTAGAGTCAGAGCATTCCAAGAACAAGACTTTGTTTGTTTGCTTTCTAAGCCACTGTTTTTGCAATATTTTATTAAGTTGTTTTCATTCTCCATTTAAGGAGAAGGTATATGCTCTTTACAGAAAGGGCCCCAGTTCTTTAATTTAATGTCCATCCACCTCCTACTATGATGAGTTTGAATCTCAGCAATCAAAAAACACTGTCAGACCATCCAGAATTATCAAATTCAAGAGCCACCTGAAATCAAAAGGTAAGAGCAACTTGTAAACCTATAGACAAGTTATATGACCCCTAGATTTGTCCTTCCAACATTCCATCCCTTAACTCTGAAGGGGAGAGGGTGGTGTCAAAACAAAATAAGACTGGATCAGAATCTGAGACGACTTTCGATGCCACCAGCCCAGGCCTGGCACTAAATACCTCCAGCAGGCACGGCTGGATATAGTAGAAACACTGACATCTAAAAAAGGCTGGTACATGAAAACACTTGCTTTATCACCAAAACGTCGTCTCAGTCAAGGCTACTTAGAAAAAAACTATGTATTCAGAGTTTAAGGTCAAGCAGGAGCACCTGTTTGACTGGAATGCTTTCACAAGGATGTCTCAGCACTCCTAGTCTGAGTCCCCCAAAGATTGCCTCCCTCTGCCTACTGCCGAAAGCATGCGGACTTGCCTCCATACAAAAGGATGTTTACCTTTATAAAACCAGCCACCATCCCGTGGAAAAACTGACATAAGCTGGAACAATCCACCGCCCCCGAAAACGTGTGGTTAGTGCCTTGTCCAACATCATCCAAGTTTAACCCCTCCCACGTCAGCCCTGCCAGAAGCATGCCCCAAGCCTGCTCCACACTCTACAACACAGAATTCCTCTCTTTCATTTTCCCTTTTCTCCCACTCTATATCCTGGACGCTGCGGTGTGAGGAGAGTCCGATTCGTAACGTCTCTCTTTCACCCTGAGAGAAATGAGAGCAAAAGCAGCAGGGAAACCAAAACACTCCTGTATAAGTGCTAAAGAAGACACTGAAGACCACGGCTTCTGTCCTGCGGGTTTACTGACTCCGAACCCCAGCGCTGGACTTACCAACGACGCCACAGACGGCCCCCAACGGAAGACGACGCAGAGCTCAAGCCGTGCCCCGCAACGGTACAGACTGGGGGGGCGGAGCTAAGTGGGCACATCCTCGGGGAAACTCCGCCCTAAGAGAAAAGGAAGGGGCGGGTCACAAAGCCAACGCCCCCTTTCCAAATCGACCAATCGGATCACTGATTGCCGCCACCACCACCACCCCCGGAAGAAGAGACAGAATCGTTAGGCGCTTTGTTCTTATATGTGTCCCTCCATAGTGGAGGGGACAGCTTGGGGGCTTAAGTGTTCCCATTCCTCAGTGTAATGCAATCTCTCATGTAGAGATCTTTAACTTCTATGTCGCAGCAATCTTTTGGCAGGCTCACTGGGTAGTTACATCTTCATCCCAGTTGGTCACAAGGGAGCTTTGAGTTGCCTGTAACCCCAAAGCGAGCTACACGTCTGTTTTCCTGTATCTCACCCCTCCTAAACGCGCCAGCCATATGTGTGGACAATATAATATATGGTAACCATATATTACATTGTCCAAACTAGGCCACTTGAAAATAAAAGGAGAAAATAAAATTAATTAAAATTATAAATTTTATATTGGTAGACTTACAGAGAGTACAATTCAAAATTCATTTCGTAAAATGAGTTTACTTCTAAAAATTAACTACATTCAAGCAAAAACTTTAAATGTGCCTTTGTACTGATAGTATGAACGCTGAAAAAAATGGCATGATAATTCTTGGCACATGTTAATGTACTTTAGAGTTTCAGCCTTAATTGTCTATAACACTGGGTCACTAATATTTTTCTGAAGACTACATTTTTAATATAGCATTGTTGCTTTTAATTTTTAATTGTTTTCTCAAATATGTATTTCACGTTTGATACATGGGAAATTTTGACACCTTCAATTTGCTCTTCCCTGTAGATTCTTTCATATTAAGAAAATAAGCTAAGCAATTAAACTAAACAGAAAATACCACTTCTATTTTTTCATATCGAAGTATAAATTTCTCAGCCCAAATATTTTCACAAGTACTGTCTTTTTTTCCTCTATTCAGAGCACCAGTCTTCAGCAAATATTTGACACAAGCTTCATCAAATAAGTTTTCTGTTATTTATGATTCTTTTGAAGGCTTTGTCAAATTTAGATGATGCAAATTAGATAGCCTTTTAAATTTAATTTTATTTCCCTAAAAATGTAAATTTATTCAATTATAATGGGAGACACATCAAAAAATTTTTCATATGGGTTAAGTTATTCCAAGGCATAATTGCAGAATTTCAAGTTTAAGTCTTATATTGTACATCATCTAAAACCCAACTGAATGTGTTAGGGTTATTCCTTGGTTTTGTAGGGGTAAACTTAAGTGTCTTTCTGTGTTGCAGGCCTTTTTTTCAGTAACTATTATCTGCAAAAGCCTTGAAATCAGAATTTTATCAGCATAAAATTTTTTGAATTGTTCAATTAAAAATTTCTGAATGAGTTTTAACTCAATGCAGCATTTTACAAAATTTGTTTATAAAAAACTCAGTACCTTTGTAGACCATTTAAATTTATTTACAAAGTATATTTTTTAAAAAAACCAAATACTTGCACAATTCTATTTAGGAGCAACAAAGAGAGAAAACACACGCTGTTATGTTTGAAAAGACTTTTTTGTTATTGTTGGTACTCAATTCTGGATTTATCACCAAAAAATTGCATTTTGATTCATCAAACTTATATATAACAATTTTATGAATTTTCATTATTATAGTTTCTATGTCAATTGCAGCTTGGTTGCATTTATGAATTATGTGTACAACACGGTCAATTTCAAGGATATAGTTATTCCATAGTTTTCTTAATTTAATAAGAATTTTTTATTTTTTATTATGACCTTAGACTCTATCCAATTTAAATTCCTATTAAACTGTGAATAGTTTTATTTTAAATATAATCCTTTAAGTGCTAATGAATAATATTCACAGTAATAGCAGATATTTTACTTTTGCAAAATGAACTTTCAAGCTTCAGTTTGATTCCATGAATTGAACAGAAAAATGTAAAAACATTGTAAGTTACTTAATTGATTTACTATATGAAGTATTAGATAACGATGATAGAAAGTTGGCCTTATGTAACAGCCATCATGACAGAACATACATGCACTGAAAAACTTGAGATTAAAATCAAGAAAACTAATTAGATAAATATTAATTTATTAAAAAAGGAAATTTCTGTTTCACAGTGTTATATATACATGTACTTTCTGCAGCCATGGATTAATTTCTTATCTCTCCGTACAGTCCTCTTAAAATAACTACAAACCTTTGCAATAGATGCTAATGATTCTTCTGCAGATCTATGTCTTCTGGTTTTCGTAGTGATATCACTAATGGTCTCATGGTGATGATAAATATTGACACTTTTACATATTATTTTTCAACTTTCTTGAAAATAGAGATTTTGTACATAAAATCTCATTAACATTTTCCTTTTGGCATCTTAGGCCTAGAAGCCCCCTGCATCTGAAAGGCCTGTTCATGGACCAGACCACAATTGAATGGTATCCCAAGCCAACAGCAGGGGCAACAGCAGCAGATATTATGCCTATGGCCCTTCTAAGACTAAAGGTTATCTTCCCTAGATATCCTGAATTGCTACTGACCCAGATCATCTTGCCTTATTAGTATATGTCTTGTAAAATATTCATAATAGAAAAATGTTGGTTAAGTTGGATCTGGAAATACCAGGACCAGAGATAATCTACTATTGGTTGTCTTTCAGGTTTAACCAACTGTTAACATCAAAACTTTGTTTACTTGACACTAGTCATGCATTTCTAAATGAGATCATAGCAGAAGCCAGAAATAGAAGGTTAAGATCTAAGAAACCTACCCTGACATATTTTAATATAAAAATAAAAACTACTTTTTCAACAAAAATTAAACATACAAGCCACTGTATTGGACAAGATACCAGGGAATAGGATATACATTTTTTTTTTGTCTGGCATGCTTCTGTGAGCCTGATACCTTCAGAACTCTCTAGATAATTGAAAGCAAGTTCCCTCTAAGACAATCTTCTGTGAGCCAACTGCATATGTTTTGTTTACTTCCCTCCCTTGTTCATTCACAGGACTTCACCTTAGAAGTGAGAAGGGGCACAGTGTGCTTAACTCTCTTCTCTCTTAACTCTGTCTTCTCCATCTCTGTATAGTGACCACTCCCTGCAACTTCTTAGACCACTCAGAAATCCAAATTGGGGAGAAGGGGAGATTGGAACCCTCTAAACAAGACTTTGTCAGTTGCCAGATTGAATCTTTTCTTCATAATGGAATATGATGAAAAATTAAACTTGAGAAGAGGAAAAGCAATAAAGGTTAAAAAAGAGGAGAGGTATTGGGTTCAGGGCGGCATTTATGGAGACTTTTGGAAGCAGGGATATGGAAGTAACAGTGGAATATGGGGAAATGGACAGGACATAGAAGGAAGAAGTGTTAAGAAGTGTTTGTATTATGGGGCACCCAGGTAACTCAATCAGTTAAGTGTCTGCCTTCAGCTCAGATCATGATCCCAGGGTCTTGGAATCAAGTCCCACATTGGGTTCCCCGTTCAGTGGAGAGTCTGCTTCTCCCTCTACCCTTCCTCCCTGCTTGTGATCTCTCTCTCACTCTCTCTCTCAAATAAATAAATAAAATCTTTAAAAAAAAAGAAGTGTTTATATTATATGACTATACTTCATAGTATTTAAATTAATTTATCTACTTGGAGGTTGATTTTTCATTGTTTTTAGATGCTGACCGCCATACTGTAACACCATGATTTCAATAAGGTAAAAAAAATAGAACAACCAATGGAATTTAGGATAAAATTTCATAAAATTATATGCCCTGATCAAGAAATGGTTCAATTGTAAAATAATTATCTGTCTATATTACCACTTATATAACATTTTTAATCTATGATACCCACCTACACAGCCCAACTTGACTATCTTTGTGATTTTTTGAAAGGCTCTACTTTATGCTTCCTGGCAAATTTTTGGTTTTGTTTTCTTTTTAAACTCATGGTTTTCATATTATTTGACAGAACTGACATCTCCATTTATTTCTAAGAATTGTTTATATCAACTGTCTAAATTTGTGAAATTGTACCCCCAAAATTAAAATTTTCCTTGTTTCAATTTCCACTTACTTGGCTCAATTGCCAGCTCACTATCAGGCCTGGAGTAAATTAGCTCAGTGAAAGGACACCAAATGGGATGGTGTAGTATTAGCAGAAGGATACAATATCTTCAATATCACAATCCCAAAGTTCAAAGTCCCATTACTTAATTATGTTACTATTTTTAGTTAAGCTTTAGAAAGAAGCTGGTCTACCCTGGTAATTCTTTTCCCTGGAACCCGAATGACCTCTAATTTTTATACCCTGATGACAGAAACATATGTGACCCAGTTCTCTCAGAATCTTGTTTCATGTGTTATAAATGTAGAGATATATATTCTCTATAGATTTTATTGAAGGATAAATGATTCTTCTCCTACATCCTCTCCTCTGGATTGGTGTTTGGCTATTAAGTAGTGACAGTGCACACAACACCACATCAAATAACAGGTGAAAGGGAATCATAGATTGCACTACTTTTCCTCAGCTGAAACTCTGTATTGATTATAAAGCAAATTATGCAAAGACCTTTTTTTAATATCTCACTGTGGATAATCTAGGGCTGATATAGCTGAATTCCATAGATGTTTTCAACTATTAAGAAGGCATGAAATACTGACACTCACTAAATAGGGCCACTAGTAATGTTAATACAAATGCAAATTAAAGATGGCTATAAATCTTTGACATTCTTCCTACTGAGAAGTAAAGTCTGTGTTACCTCTACTTGAATCTGAGAGAACTCTGCAACTGTTCTAACCTATAGATTTTGGCACAAGTGCCATATTTGTGCCCATTTGTAGGATGGTCATTGAAGACTTACTATTTCCACTTCCTATCTCTTAAAATGTTTGCCCTGGGGAAAACCAGCTGCCCTGTAAGAAATCTGATCTATGAGACTTCATGCCATGAGAAGTCTATGAGACTTCATGCCATGATGATAGCCACGTAAAGAAAACAATTCCTCAAGTAGCCACCATGATTGCAGCCCTCTCAGTCCAGGCATCAGGCCTGTGAGTGAAAACAATTCCTATGGGTGCCTGGATGGCTCAGTGGGTTAAAGCCTCTCCCTTCAGCTCAGGTCATGATCTCAGGGTCCTGGGATCGAGGCCTGCATCGGGTTCCCTGCTCGTCGGAGAGCCTGCTTCCTCCTCTCTCTCTGCCTGCCTCTCTGCCTACTTGTGATCTCTCTCTCTCTCTCTCTCTCTCTCTCTCTGTCAAATAAATAAATAAAATCTTTAAAGAAAATAAAATGAAGAAAAAGAAAACAATTCCTATGACTGCATCCTCACCTGCTATTTGACTGCCACTCATAAGAGACTCCAAGGGAGAGTCACTCAGATGATCCAACAGAACAAGGAAACAAACAAATAAATTGCTATTTTAAACCACCAAAATTTGAAGAAGTTTGTTAAGTAGCGTATCAGACATATTTCCTCCCTCAAAAGAGAAAACTAAAGAAATATTAACTCTTAAATAAGATTCAATTTATATATAATCTCCTATCCATACAATATTACCAGCATACATAGTGTAGTTTTAAGAGTAAGATGGAAACATTAAAGATAAAATAAAATACTAGATTACATGCTATCTGTTCCTGAAGTGTTTATTGCCAGGAATAGCCAGGAATTCCCAAAGAGAAGGCATGTTAATACAAGAGATACAAAATTAAAAGTATTAATTTTGCCTTTATATGCTTTATATCTTCAGAGAATTTCTGCCCTTTATTTTTATTTTCACAGTTTCTTTTCTATCTTTTAATTATTCTTACATAATAATATAAAGATCAATTTGTATTCAAAGGAAGTCATTTCTTGTCAATCAGGCATCAGGTAAGAGAAATGGTTTTAGCTTTGTATTTATACCCAGAAAACCAACAACCCTCAATTAGGGGGGCTGTTTATGTACACAGTAGAATTTATGTACACAATAGAATTATACTATGCATCTATGTTTCTGTGCAAAATTGTATAATGTTATTTGCTTTTCCTACTTCTTTTAAAAAATTAAATAGTATTTTATCAAATGCATAAGTAAACTGCAGGCTATTGTTGGCATACCTGTCCTCTTTGGCACTCAACTAAATTCAAATTACCCAATAAAGAAAACTTACATGTGATCTCAAGGTCATGATAACGAACCCTGCATCAGGCTCTGTGCTGGGCTTGGAGCCTGCTTAAGATTCTCTCTTTCCCTCTCCTTTTGCCCCACCCCTTCTCCCCTCTCTCCCTCTATAAATAAATAAATAAATAAATAAATAAATAAATACAAATTTACAAACACTTTGTTAGGAACCTCAGTTTGTCATCAGGCAATGGGCTTAGGATTAGTTTTAATCTTCTTGAACTTATAAAACTGTGTACTTTTTTTTAAAGATTTGTGTATTTATTTATTTGTCATAAAGAGAACACAAGCAAGGGGAGTGGCAGGCAGAAGGAGAAGTAGGCTCCCCAGTGAGCAAGGATCCTGACAGGGGCTTCCATCCCAGGACCCTGAGATCATGATGTGAGCTGAAGGCAGACACTTAACTGACTGAGACACCCAGGTATCACAAAACTGTGAACTTTTGATCAAGGAGGATAGTCTATTCATTTTTTGCCCCAATACATTCAATCCATATTTTTATTTATTTTACAAATAAAAAACAGATCTGTTACCATAATTTCATATGAAAGATACTACAAAAGAGTGGGAGGAGAAATGGGAAATTGCCATGGATTAATTCTGCTAAGGGAAATCTGAGATGGCCTCAGTTAGTGGAAATATTAGTGTTATGGTTTATAAGAAGTCACAAGACAAGAGCAGGAAAAAAGCAACTGACGCAAAGGATTTAGCTTGAAGAAGCACAAAGAGAATTTGAGAGAATGTTCAGAGAATTCATGTAGTCCTGGTGGCTAGATCATAAAACAGATGGAAGGAGAGGATGAGGGTGACATTATAGTTGGGTTGTGTTAGGCCCCGAGTGTCATGGTAAGGAATTCCTTTTTTATCCCAAAAGTGATGGAGAGCCAATAGAGACGCTAAGGCAAGTGTGAAATACACAGAAATATTGTGACATCAGCATGTAGAATGGATGGGGCTGGAGAAATGAGACCAAGGAGCTGGAAATAAGGCCACCACTTGAGCAGAAATGCAAGGAGTAATTGTGTAATGGAAAATGAACTACATATCACTCAACTTTTATGAGGAATGCCAGCATTTTAGATCTGCTCTTTGAGGGATGTATTTGAATAATTCAGTTAGCACAATCTCTACAGGGCATTTTCAATTCCATGTATGGTTTATTCTTAGAGTGGCCAGAGGTATTATTCTATTCACAATGCAACCTTTTCCAAAGTAAAGAGTAATAGCTTTTCACCTCATATTTGCTTTTCTGCTAAAGGAAACACTAGACCTAGTCATACTTATGAGTGAAAAAAGAATTGTTCTCATTTATGGAAAACTATTATATATTATATGATGTATTTGTTAGAAAATTATGCACTTGAAAATATACAAAAATTAAAAATATATACAAACATAGAATGATGACTTTACCTTTTCCATTTTACAGGCAAGAGAGAAAGGGATTTATGTTCTCTTCACGGCCCTGGTAGGGATACCATAAACTATGAGGGAAGGAGTTTTAATACCATACCACATTACGTTTACACAAGGACTAATAGGAAAAATGCAGGTAACTGAAACCAAGGAAGAAATAAAAATGTATCAAAATTTGGGAGTAATGTGCCAATTAAGATACCTTCCTCCAGTACACATGTACCAGTTTGTTTAGTTTTCAAGTGTTAAATGCACATGGGGCATCTTGACAATAATATTATTCCACAGCAGACGTATGGCCCTTACTTAATAAATGATGCCACTGATTAGCATTTATCTTAACACTAATGATACACATTCATGAATCCGTTTTCCTAGAATACCGAGCCGATGAATGTTACCCTGAAGAGTTTTCAAATGAGAACATTATCCAAACCAATGTTAAATAGATGACATTATTTTATACTTTCCAGAATAAAAAGAGAGGGATACCGTTTAAGTACTCACACGATGGATGTATATTTGACTTGAAGAATACATAGTCAAATATAATGGTAAGACTTTTGCGCAATTTTTCTGGTGAGAGAAATTAATTTTCAGAATGCACAGGACATGATAATATAGGTTAGGTAACATTGTAAACAAGTTCATGATTGTTGAACCACCTCAGTGTTTTTCATAATCAAGCAGCCAGCGGTGATCTCTGGCTTCTAATTAATCAGAAAGAAAATTAACTTTTAACTATTCTACTTCAAAAATGAGCCATGCAGAAATTATTCACCCATGATTAAAACAAATGAAATTAGCATAATATAAAAAATTGAAGTAATCTAGTTTGAAAAGTCATAATACCTCTATGCATTCCATTACCTTATTTTTCCTACTTCTCTATTGATACTCATACTTGAAAATAGTTTTGTTTGATTTTGACTTCCTCTTTCTTCTACATTATTCTAATTCTCTATTATCAATATTAAAAATAAAAGGCAGACACTTTCTACGTAGTATTCAATTCAGTTGGAAACAGGATCTGGTGATCAGTGAGATCTATAGAAATTTAAAAAAATAAAAAAGGGAGGCGCCTGGGTGGCTCAGTCAGTTGAGCCTCTGCCTTCAGCTCAGGTCATGATCTCAGAGTCCTGGGATCAAGCACCGCATGGGGCTCTTTGCTCAGTGGAGAGTCTGCTTCTCCCTCTGCTTGCTGCTCCCCCTACTTGTGCTCTCTCTCTCTCTCACTCTTTTCAAATAAATAAATAAAATATTTTTAAAAAGAAATTAACAAAAGCATAACAGAAATCACTATACAACAAAGGTGCTATGCACTTTAAATATTAAAATCTTAATAGAAATGTTCTCACAGGAGTAAGGAATTGCCTTTAGTTGGGATGCTATAACAGAATACCACAGACTAGGTGGTTTAAACAACAGAAATGTATTTATCACAGTTCTGGAGGCTGGAAATCCAAGATTGGGGTGCCAGAGTGGTCAGGTTCTTCCAGGTTGCAGACTGTCGACTTCTCAATGTATCTTCACTTGGCAGAGAGCTGAGAGAGGAAGCAAGCTCTACTGACTCTTACAAGGGCATTAGTCCTAATCATGAGACTCCACCCTCATGACCTCATCTAATCCTAATTACCTCCCAAAGGCTCCATTTCCTCATACCGTGATATGGGGGTAGGGTTTCAACATACGCATGCTGGGGAGACACAAACATTCAGTCCATACATGACCAAATACAGTTAAATTTGGAAGGGAGTTAATTAACATGTCATAAAAGTGAACAACAACCAAAAAAAGAATACTGCATGTACTATGTATTTTATTAGTATGTATTTATACAAGAATGTTTGTGTCTATGTGTGTGTGTTATGGAAAATCTGTGGTCAATTTTTTTTTCTCTCAGGTACATTCTCTTTTTTAAAAGGTACAAATCAAAAGCCTGAATTTTTCTTCAGAAAAATTCCGTTGTTTCAGAACAAGGAGGATTACATTCAAAATATTTCATGATACATTATAAATATAAAAACAAAAACAGAACTTTAGTTAAAGGCATCAGAGTGTTCAAAACACTTCATCTCAACAAAATAAATACAGCTACTATGCTGAGCTAGATACTGAAAAGCATAAGCTCACATCTTTTTATAACTTAACCTCATTCAACTTCTCAGACATTTACTTTGGTCTCACAAGTTAGAATTATGTCATAGATTGCTCTACTTTATTTATTTTGATGTATCAGAATAAAAAAAGACATGTATATACATTTGATACCTCTTTGATCAATCAAAATCACATATGTAACATTTTCATTACACCACATCAAATATTAATGGGTCCTATCACTTTTCTTCATCCATATCACCCACAAAGAATTTTCCTGACCATGAAAACTTGGCAAAACTATAATCTAGATGAAAGTACTGGTCATGCAGGGAATGAGAGGTAAGTGAAAACTAGAAAAACTAATGAATGAGGCAACGCTTCAAAAGTGAAATATCAGGGAATGTCTGGGTGGCTCAGTTGGCTAAGTTAGAAAACTTTTTTAAAGAGACAAACTATTATTGCATATTTTAAATATATTTTAAACATTTTAAAATATATTTAAAATATTTTAAACATTTTAAAATACATTTAAAATATTTTAAACTTAAATAGAAAAAATGCATTAGATTCAATGTTTGTATTTTAAAGATATAAGAGTATACTTATCATGATGGAAAAATAAATAAAATGATGAAAAGACAAATCTGCAAAAAGAAAATCATAATGACTATGTATGCTTTAATATATTGTGGCAATAATATTAAAAAAATCATCAGTTTCAGTGGGTCAATGTGATTTCTATAAGCTCAGAAAGTGTATACTTTGTAGGAAAACTGTCTCCGCATGAAATCAAAACACTCGTGTCTCATCTAAATTTTATACTGTTCAAAATAACATGTTTTATTATTTGCTATTCTGATTGAGCAAGAATAATAAAGCTCAAAGGATAACAAATTTAGTTTTCATGATATGATGAATATGCATTAATATTTTTCTTTACTCCCATAATGAGGAATATTTTTAATTGTGCAATTAAACAAACAATTTTAAAATTATTCAAAGAGCAGGCAGATAAATTTTTATTCCTGTTTGTGCAACACTACAATTGAAAAACCAAACAGAATACTTTATTCCTTCTTCAATTTTTAACATTTCTAGCATAAAATTGTTAAGGAGTTTGCATCATGAAAGGAGAAACCAGTGGAAAATTTAACCTCTTACTATGGCCATTCAGTGTCTTATAGCATGAAGTATGACTTTAGCTGAAAACGATTTTGATTCATTTTCCGATAAAACTCCCTTGGAATATAAAACCCTACTTCATCAACCAACAATAATTTTACATATCTAGAAAAATGAAAGTTCTGATTTATTGTATATTTGAAGTAGGAAACGGTATACCTAATCAGTAACATGACTACAAACATACTCCACTGTATCAGCAAACATCTGCAAGGATGGAATACACATACCGTTCACAAATACAAGAGTGAGAAAGGGTATGTCAGTCAAAGGTTAATTGCAATAATATTTACTTCCTCCTATCATAATTTCTTTTTCTCCCCTTAAAGGGAAGTATATTCTATCAACTGTGTTACCACAGATTTCATCCAGATTTCTTACCTGATTCCAGTAACACCTGATATACAAAAGGGAAAAGCCACAGAGCTCTCGTTCTCAGAAAAGACACTCTGGTCAACCCCCTGCCTAACAGAAATACAAATGATATGATGGTGATGCAGCCGAAGATGGCAAAATAAAAGCATTTACAATTCACTGTCCTCCTATGAAATCCTTCCAAAAATAACATAAATAATGAAAAATTGAAGAAAAAAACGAAACGAAATCACATCTGTAATTATAAGTAATCAGCAACAAACGGTGATAAATAGCTTTCAAACAGGGACACATTTTGCACTAATGGAAGAAAGGACATTCACTGGATCATATCTTGGATAGGATCTAGATTTCACTCAGTGTCATGGTCCTAAGAATTCTTCAAAGACTGTTCGAAGCCACCATGAGATGGAAAATGGACAGGCAAGAGAAAAACAAAATCTGTCTTTATAGAATTCCAGTTACATATCCCCAAATGGTGGAATATGGGTATAAGGAAAAAGTTGCTGATAACCTGTTTTTGATAGCTGTGGAACAGCGTGCTGGGTAAAACAGGCGACTAATGTGAATTCAGGAGATGGGAGAAAGGGGAGAGAATCACCTCAGTGCTAACAACACGGAGAAAGGAAAACTGGGAGTTTTACACCGTGAGCCACGTGGAACACCAAATGTCAAAAATAGAGAAAAGTGTGGTCCCTGGCCAGAAGTTAGATAGATTTGGGGAGGTGGGCTTGAAATCTGAAATTTAAATAGCTGCTGTGGGCTGCTCTGATTCATGCCCCGCCGCTTCCCACATAGAGTTCAGTAAATAGCTGGCTTCATTCAGTGCTTAATAGAAAGAAATCAGCCTGAAACACAGGCAGAGGAAGCAGAAGCACAATGAAAATGGAGGGGAAGTTCATATCAGAGAAATTTTTTTTTCAGGAAACAGAGGAAAAGTTTATATAAAGAGTTATTTGTAGTCTCAAATTACAGACATGATCTCATTAAAAGGAGAATGAGAAGCTCCAAGAAAAGACAATGTTTTAATAGATTCTAAAAATAGTAGAAAGAAATGAAAATATGACATGGCACAGGCCAAGAATGCAATGGAAAAGAATAAAACTATTATGCAGTTAAAAATTACATTAGAGGTTACAAACTAGAAGAAACACAACTCAAAACTCACTTGGGTTATGGTTGACAAAAGTTGACGATGAATTTATAAATACAATAGTGATTGTAAGAAATATTATAAATAGTCACAGACGCAGAAGAGATTGAACATAATTAGCGCTTAGAAAGAAGAATTATTTAGACACACTATAGGAAAAGAGCTTTCCTGAAATAAAGACGGAAATGTGCAATAAAAACACAGAGTCCCCAGAATCTCTCGTTTTATTCAAAACTATTCAAATTTCAACCATCTCCCCAGTATTTTTAATCTTAAATTTAGATAAAGGTGGAGTCAGTTTTTTTAAATTATTCAGCAACATTCATTTGTGAAATATTTGGCTCATAAATTTATAAAACTGGCTTTTAATCACTCACTCACTCTACTCTTCTATACAACTATATTTATACAGAAGTATCTGGCTTGCTATTCATGAAATATTAACACTTCCTGGGGGGTGGGATTTTGAGATTGTTTCCAAATTTCTGCAATACCTATCTTCGTTTTCAACAATTATGTATCATTTTAACAAATGACAATGAAGTCATTGGGATTCAAAAAGGAAATGAAATGTCAAGATTAACTGAGAGAGAAAAGAAAAATGAGACATCTCGATTCTTGTATGATCTCCAGATTCGGGGCCCTCTGTTCCATAGTTCATACAGCAATCAAGTGAGTTCTCTAAAACAGAAGCAACGCATACTCATTTTCATCGTTATTATCTTGCAAGAATTTCAATAAATTGCCATCAGTCCAGGATCATATCCAATTTCTTTAGCAATGTACATGCAACCCTCTAATCCAACCTCAGCAGGTCTTTCCAACATCCGCATTTTCCACTTGCCTGAATCCACCTCCCCTCCTACTATTTGTTATAACTCGTAGTAAGAGTTCTTCATGCTTCAGGAGGTGATAAAAATGTGCTCTTGTTGTTTGTTTGTTTGTTTGCAGAAGTCGGTAGAGGGGCTGGAACTCCAAATTATTCCACACAATTCAGTTCAAAATCAACTCTGTGAAGCCTTCCCTGGCATCACTCTTTTTTCCTCCCCATAAACATAGTTATAAAATTACATGCCTCCTTTTCCACCCTCTGTATCAGTGCCAGGTTAAACAATATTAAAACGAAAAAAATACTAATATTAATCCAATATTTGTTTTAAATTTGGGTATTCTGTTAATCATAGGCTTTGTGTGAATTTTGATTTTTAAAAATATTCTTTCAAAATATTATTTATCTTGATTGTTAAGGCTTTTGATGCCCCCCTATATTTTTTGTGCTTTAGGTGGGGGTTCAGTCATATCACCTTAGTCTTAGTCTATTCCGTACTGTTGAAGTACTTATTTTTTTCTATACTTACTTGTCTATGCATCTACTATCACTACCAAACTGGGACCACATAAAAGGAAAGGAACCAGTTTCATTTTTCTGTATATATCTAAAAATGAGCATAGTACATAATGTGGAGCAGGAGTCAATTAGTAAGGATGAATAAATATCCAGAAAAGAGAAATAACCAAATTCTTTGAAGAATAAAATCTTCCACAAAGAAGAAAATATCTAATCTAAATGGAGATAGGTGTATTTTGTTTGTTTGTTTAGGTTTTGTTTTCTTAAGGTTAGGGAACCTTAGCTTGAGTCAAGTCATGAGTGTATAAGTAATTAGGCAGTAAAACTAAAATCAGGTTTTTTGTCCCATAAACATCTATTTGTGGCACAAAGTTTTCAGTATATCTATTCTAAGAAATACCTGTATTTAGTCTACTATGAGAATCAGAAAATATTAAAATTAAAAGAAAGCTTAGATAATATTTAATCCTCCCATCCTCTTATAAATAAGGAATCAAGCCTAGCAAGGTTAAGTGACTCCTTTATTATTTTTTTAAATATTTTATTTATTTATTTGACAGAGAGAGAGACAGCAAAAGAGGGAATACAAGCAGGGAGCTGGGAGAGGGAGAAGCAGGCTTCTCACTGAGTAGGGAACCCAATCTGGGGTTTGATTCCAGGACCCTGGGTTCATAACCTGAGCCAAAAGCAGATACTTAAAGATTGAGCCACCCAGGCGCCCCTAAGGGACTCCTTTAAAATCACAATAGAGTCAGAACTTGAAATGAGGTCATCCATTTCTCCACCTGGTGTTTTTCACTGCAGGTTATTCACAAATCTAGAAGAGGGGACCATTGGAAAACAGAGTGAGGATTTTTTTTTTTTTTTTTTTTTAGGTCAGGCAGAATTGACCAGTTCCGGGTAAAATAAACCACAAACAAATTTTTTACTTATTGCTTGAAACATGGTCACTGTTAAGGTGAAGTGTTTGAAAAATGACCTTTCAAAGTTAATTCCAGCCCCTTGCTTTTGTGTTTGTCACTGGGCTCTCTGTGATTCATTTCCATCAGTAGGTAAGAGAGCGGCTCTACTTTCCTTTCCACCAACTCTAATTCAAGATTTGCAGGGTCTGATTTAAAACATACCCTATTCAAATACTCTGTATATGAGCAAATGCGAGTGATGTTTAACTGCAGATTAGTCATAAAAATATACTGTTATACCTAGTCATGCCTGGAGTAAATTGGAAGTAATTACGTATAAGGTCCAAAGCTAGGATATAGATACTGGTACTGAACAAGACAGTTCTGAAATTCATCTTTAAAAGATAAGACATACAGAGTGACCATTCTCAGCCAGAATTCTTCTTCACAAATTGCCAAGACTTTGAGCTCTCCTAATGACTCTTGTAAGATTTATTAATGGTAAAAAATGACTGGTTCTTCACAAAAGTGTTTTGTTTAGCATAGGTCTGAGTTATTGGGAAGATAGGAATGATAACCAAAATAAAAAAATGTAGCTATGACTTGATTTGATGAAATTCAGTTAGGAAAAATAAGCTATGCATTATTATTATTATTATTATTATTATCATTATTATCATTATTATTATTATCAACATAGCGTGCAAATGAAATTATTCCTTTTTATACTAATGATTAGACTTTCTGGTCAATTTATTCTCCACATTAACAATTAAGAATCCTTAATTATTTTTGCCCTTTCTCTTTATTTGGCTATCTGATTTATTTTAAAATCTTCTTCATATACAAAGAAGAAACTATAGGTTCCCCTGGGTCCCTGGCTTCAACTCTAGTATCATTAATTTTACCCCTTTTAAATCTATGAAATTTACAGGAGAAGAACTTCTTTAAAAAAATAGAGGAAGCCAAAAAAATATTTCTTAAGAATAGGCCAATGGATAAGCAAGGAGTATATTCCTCACTGAAGAAATAAGGTCATTTCATTGGAATAATAAACAATCATAGCTTCCAACAATAATTTCAAGCATTGTCCTCAAGGCTAGAAATCTACTCACATTCATAAAATCACTTATGATAAGCTTTTTTGTACAAGTACTCTTTATTAAATATATACAATATACAAATTTTATTTGGCCTCGTATTACTGGCATCAATTTATAAGTGAGGACTTGGATTGGATGATTTTTAAAGCATCTTTCAGCCTTAAAATTCTTAGAGATTCTAGGACATACCTAGAGTGATAGCCAAAAAGGAATTTTCAGATGACTCACAATTAATATTTGGCATTTGCACATTTTACAGTTCTCATATACAACCATTCCAAGGCAATGCAACAACTGAAAAGCTAATGGCAAATACTTGATATCACTTCTTTTCTTTAAAATAAGAGATTCTGCTTGGAAGGTGGCCATTTTTATCAAAATGTTCCCCCAAACATCCGGAACACATTCATTCACACAACCCTGATCAGGAAGAAAGAAATATAGAAGAAAAATCTGGAAGCAACACAACAAAAAACTAGATCTAGATTTAGTGTCATAAGACAGCTGCAAGAAATTCAATTAAGTTGTTAAGCCTACATAATGAAAAAGAAAAGTTAGTACGTGAAAATCCTGATAAATTGCTTACCAGAGTCAGCAGAATCCTACCCATTGGCTATGATTTTTCTTCTTTACTCCATTCTTTTGCTGCTCTCTTGGTTTTAAAATACTCACCTTTTTTATGAAATCGTACAAAAACTGCCCTTCCCCAAAACACAAAACTTCCAAAGAAGTAGAAATACAAAACTACCAACACAAAAACTATCCTGAAGATTAACATTTCACCAACCATACAGATCTATACTGGGAAAAGCATCTAAAAGGCCTTGTGTTGAGTTCCTAATTCAGATGATTCTATGGTTCTGATCCAATTCTATCCTACTATTCTGATCAAATTTGAGACAGATAATTTATATGATCTTATGGTGCCCAGATTTCTACTCTTAGGTACACAGTGCTTCTCATTTAGAGAACAAACTGTACACATTTTCAGTATATTTTGAGGTCAATTACTGAAGCTGTTCTAATGTGTCACCCTCTATAATTTAGGAGAAACAAATATTTTCAATATGCTCTCAGACTTTAACTAAATTTCTTCCATTAAAGAATGCAATGTCTTCTGCTAGTTTATGATTCGTTAGCATGCACTGACTGTTCTACTATTCAAGTAATATCATAGGTAAAGGTGAAAGAGCTTTCCTAGAGAGACAGTGTCTAGCATAGTGCCTGGAACACAGTAGGCTCTGAATAACTGTATGTTAAAGAATACCTAACTGAATGAACTACTGTCAAAAAGAATTCATACAATGAGTTAAACTTTGGCTCAAAGCACAGGTTTTCAAGTCAAGTGTTAAGTGCTGTTTGGCCAACGTAAGACAGGGAACACATCTTCCCTGGTCTCTGGTTTTGTTTTTGATGCAGCAGAGGTTTCACTCATTGGTCAGTATTTGTTTTGTTCCATTTCCTTTTAAAAATGTTTCATTTAACAAGAAAAGTCCTTTTCTTGCAGATACTAGCAGGATCCCCAAAGGTCACCTCATATGATATCCAATAAACAATTCTGATTAAGGGCAGTGCCACTGGGAAATTTAGGGTGGTTGGTTGATATTCATAGTGTATATGAAAAAATGTCATAGTCTGTTTGCAAATTTCAATGCATAAGTATGTGCCACGTATCTCTAATAGCCCTATTTCTCTTGTCCCAAATTTCCAGGATGGTCTGCAATTCATCTAATTTGAATGCTGAATTGATTCTATTCAAATCATTTTTCTGCAATGAGAGATGGCTCACTCTCTCTTCACTGAGGAATGAATTGACTCTCCCAATAACTGGCTTGAATTTTTTAAATGTAAAAATTACATAGACTTTTTATTTTAATAAAGAACAACGGTTTATCTTTAAAAACATTTAAAAAGGCATTCTGCATTAAGTTCATCATCTTTTAAGAAACTATTCTAGCAACAAAATTACATAAGACTTTCTGACTTCTCCATAGTGTCCTTAGACAAATAAACAACCCAATAAACCATGTTAAATGCCCCGAATGTTACTGGAAAGAGAATGCGGGCATATTTGTCTATTTTGCTTGTGCCAGATCCAGGCGGTGGTGGAGCAGGGGGAGGAGTGGTGGCTGACAACTTCCCAGGAGCCCCTGTGGTATTAACGGTGGTCTTAATTCGCTCCAGTCTTGATCCAAACACACGGTGGGTAGAAGCAGATCCAACGGAAGCCTGTTGGGACACATATCCAGTTCTGCCAGGAGTAGAAGGAGGAGCAGATAGAGGTGCTCTTGCAGCAGAGATTGTTTCAGCTGCATTTGCTTGGCTGAATGGGTTTGGACTGGAAGCTAAGTAAGACTGCGAAGTGGCTTCAGAAGATCCTTGAGTAACTGTGGAAGATTTGCTCGAATGGTTTCCCACCTCAGTTCTGTTGCCAACATCAGATTCAGAGTGAACCGAGGCATTTGTTCTTTTTCTCATGTTCAGATTGGCATTTGTGTTCTGAAAGGTATATTAAAAATTACATTGGTTATGTCATTTTAGGTAGATTTATACAAAATGTAAAGGGATCAAATAATCAAAATTAGTTGTTTCTAGAAAAGTAACTGTTATTACTATGCTATAGCCACTCAGCTTGATGTAAAAGCTTAAAAATACCTAACTAAAAAAGAACATGAATGTATTTGAAACTCTAAATCAAAAATCTTCTATTTCAAAATATTGTCCACTCTTATATGTAATCAGAATTTAAATCTATAGAAAGATTTGGCTTTTAGAACTATAAACTAGGGCGCCTGGGTGGCTCAGTGGGTTAAAGCCGCTGCCTTCGGCTCAGGTCATGATCCCGGGGTCCTGGGATCGAGGCCCACATCGGGCTCTCTGCTCGGCGGGGAGCCTGCCTCCTCCTCTCTCCTCTCTCTCTGCCTGTCTCTCTGCCTACTTGTAATCTCTCTCTCTGTGTCAAATGAATAAATAAAAAAATCTTTAAAAAAAAAAAAAAAAAAAAAAAAGAACTATAAACTAGACTTATGCTTGATTTTATTTTAGGAGTTCATCATGATAGCTGTACAACTTCCTTGTTCAGTTTTATTGTAAATGATATTCTGTGACAAGCTGTATACCCTTCAGTAAGTTTTATGTATGTTTGTTTTATAAACAGGAAGAACTGTACTTACTCTTGTGCACAGAATAACAATAATAACCATCCATATGTGCAAGACATTCCTTAAAAAAAAAAAGGAAACTCCAAAAGCTTAAATTTCCAAATCCCTGAAACTAATTTTCATGATCTTACATAGGCAATCATACACATTATCATAAAATCTGGAAATCCTAATGCACTTTGTTTTTACCACAATAATAAAAATAAAAAGGAGTATTAATTTTAAATAAATGTTATATTAGATATATAAACAGCACCATCATACCATTGTGTAAATATCTGAATTCAAACTACTTAAATCAAAATAGAACTCACTATTTTCCATCAAATTATTTTATGTGTAGGACAGGATTATACTTGAATACAGATGTGTGATAAAGATTAAAATTAAATCTCCTTATATTCTGACAGGCATGGTAAGTAACTGGGTAGCCAACTATAGATTGCCCATGCTAATGAAGGAAAACAGTGCTCAAATGATTCCCAAAATAGTCAGGTCTGTCTTTAGAATATACCATTTCATGTCTGTCTTTAGAATATACCATGATTTTTTTTATAAAAACATTTCTTCCTTAATTATTTTTATTCTAAGCCGCATTAAAGGTATATTATAATTGCCTTCTATACCCTCTCCCCTTACCATTTTATGAAATAGATGGTAAATGAGGAGATGAAGAAAGAGAGGAAGAAGACCAACTCACAAGTGGGTGATTAGAAGGAGCCAGCTTACAGGAATATCACAGATAATATCATAAACAATTAACTGACAGCTCATTTTACAGAGACATGTTTATTCTACAAATATAATCTTTTTTTCAAAATCACACCCATTGATTAGGTTGAAAGTGTTTATTCTATATCTAATGTATTAGTAGATTATGACTTCCAATGTGCTAAGTAGAGAAAGAATACAAGCCTCACAAAATATAGAGCCAAAGTAGGATCCGAGAGGTTTAGAAAGTATTCTTCATGCCAGTCTTCTAAGCAGGCTCGGTTGAACTCATGAGAAACTGTAGTCTAACAAATGGCACCTGATTTTGGTGAGACAATTGAAAACAAAATTGACACCAACATAAAAGCTAAAGATACCATTATTTACCCTGAACTTTTCCTCTACAAAGCACATTGTAAATATCAATTAATCCTCAGATTTTGAGGCCCTTTTTACAGAATGGAATAACAGCTGATTAACATTAATTTTGAAATGTCATACACATAGTTAAGAATATAAAAAATAAGGTATATCCACACTTAAAGAGCTTACACTATCATTGACAAGATGCGTACTCACACACATGATCCAGTCAAAAATATAACAAAAAATAAAATATAGTGAAGGTCAAACTGTAGCAAAATGCTGAATATATTAAGAAAAGAAGGGAAGAGAGGAATAGCAGACCAATTAAACAAGCAGGAAAGAAACACATGTTTTCAAATATAATCTGGTATTTGCAAACTGCTTTCTTCCACCAGAATTGAGGTTGCTCATAACCTTTAGAAAGCCATATTTTTTCCAAAACTAAATTCTAAGAAACAAAGGCTTCCACTTCTGGCCAGAATGGAGTAAAAGGGACTGAATTTACTCTCCTGTATGAAATGACAAGAAAAATAAAACCTGGACAAAATATGTGAAGCAATTGTTTTTTGACAACACTGAGCATTAGACAACATAGAGCCTAATTCTCGAGAGAGAAGAAACAAACTTGAAAGAGTTTCCATGCTGTAGAACAGAAAAGGAAAATCCAGTAGAAATATGCCAGAGTCCCTGAACTGAGGACATGAGCTGAGAATCTGGGGAAGTCAAGGTGGCTAGAGTTCATAGGAAAAAGTAACAGAGAAGTATATGCTAAAAAAAAAAAATAATAAAAAAAGTGAGAAAGAACTCCAAAAATCTGAAAGAGTCCCCATTGATTGACTATTCTGCTAAGCACAGATCAGTTTATGAGTAGGAAGTACCACCCAAGACTGCAAAAAAAACAAAACAAAAAAACAAAACAAAAAACCCTAAAAGGATTAGAAGAAACAGTACCTGGAACACACAAAACCAGGGATAATGCATGTTCCCACCAGCCAAACTGTAAAATCTCACCATTTGTGTAGCGTTTGGTAGAGTACTAAGAATGACCTTGCTTCAGTAATATGAAATAATTATCCCTAAACACAGCTCTAGTACTGCTGACAGCATTTGAAAAGTAAGAGTCAAAAGGATGAAATTAACTCTAAGTGACTTAGGTGAGCCCCAGAAGAAAGCACACGATTATGAATATTTACAGGATTCTGTCTTCTTTCCCTCTAGGTCAGCAACTTTCCACAACTTCCTGAAATCTCAACTGTGAATCATGCTCTATATTGTTGATTAAATATAAAAATTGCAACAAATTTTTCTCCTCCATATTCATACCCCCTTGTGATATGAATGTCCCACTCCTCCCTATCAAGAAATGGAGTTTATTTCCCCACAGGCTTTCTTATAACTTTCTCTGGCCAACAGTATGTGGTGGAAGTGATGGATGTGTCATTTTTGTCTTAGCCATAAGAGTTCTTCCTTGCTTCCACTCTCCCTCAGAGCACTGCCATCAACACTTCTAGAACAAGCTAGGACTAAACTGCTAAAAAGATCCTTTGGAGCAGAGTCGGTCACCCCAGTGAGGCTATCCTAGGTCACCCAACAGCTAGCTGATCACTAGACACATGAATTCATCCCAGCTAAGAGAGGATGAACTGCCCAGCCAAGCCTAGTCAAGATAACAGAACTTTCCAGTTAACCCATAGACTTGAAAGCAAAAGTAAATGTTTATTGTATGCCACTGAAACTCTGCACTTGTTTGTTATGCAGTATTATTGTGACAGTAGATAACACGTATAGTCCAATTAAATCAAAGGTCCTAACAAGGTATTGCCAAACTTCTTGTGAGGGGAAAGTTCTCAGACATTCTGAGGTAAGTAGAAGGCTGACCTGCCCAGAATTCATCAAAGGCCATTAGGGGGCCCTATTGCCTAACTCCACATACTAACTAAAGGACCAAGATAGTTTGCCCTTTGTAAACCCATTTTTAAAGAATAACAGTATTTTAAAACTGGGCGAAATTCTAAAATTCCAGTTCCTCATTTTAGGTGTAGAAGCAAGTAAGAACAAAGAGGTTATAACTGGCTTGAAGTCATACGGTGTGTTACTTAGCGTGCTTTGCCATGTCTTATAGCTTCTTCATAAACAAATGTGGAGGAGACATTAAAGAACTTAATAAAAAACACCTACCTATTTAAGGCAGTTAAGTATTTGTAATAGTCAGGTACATTGTTAGAAACTGACTAAAGACTTGGAAATCAGAAAAGACTACAGCATGTCCTTTCAATGTCACAGTGGGCTGTTGTTAACAAGTCCACCCAAGGATTAGTAAGCTTGTAGGGGAACTTACTTGAGTTAGATTTTGCTATTTAATATTGGATTTGAGTGCAAACACTGTGAAGTGATGTGTTAACTTGTAGATTCCTGTCTGGTAAAAAAGACCACCAAAGGTTATGTTACGGTTTTGTTGCCCTGTAGGATATTAATCACTTCTATATCTAACCTAGTATTTATTGTAGTACTCCATTTCTTTAAATGGTTACTTATAACCATTAAAAAGATTTTGAACCAGTTTTACCATTTATGTGTTTCCTTCATTAATTAATGAGTTGGATAATACTTTGACAGATGTCCATTTTATATTTGTATGAATTCTTTTTTTGATAGTCTGAAAATTATATTCTGACTGCATGTACTATGTATTCTCATAACATCTACTATTAGACAAGTTATAAATAGCAAAGAAATTAAGCATAGACTTGGAGAATACACCTGGAGAAAGAGAGTGATCTCAAGCCAGAGACGTAGGATCCATCTAAGGTGATGGAAAAAAAGAATCAAAGAAGCAAGAGATTTTATGAAAATGGAGGGAGTGGTATGAAGGGTACCACTAGGATTACCACTCTAAAACAAAGATCAAATCTTTTTATTCTTGGTTTAAAACTATTAGTAAGCTTCTGGAGTATAAAGACTATCTTATTAATCACTGTAGGAGAATGCACTCAGCAGGCACCTACTTCATTTTTTAAATACATTTCATTGAAGTGGATATATTTTGGAACCAAGATTCTTTTTTAAATGAAAAAAAATGGAAGAGAAAGTGTCAAAAATGTTCCAGCTGGCCTCAATATTACCATTACTTTGTTGATGGGGCAGATTTCTAGAATATTACAGGTAGTACCTATGGTGTATGTTACCTTGATGCAATCCCAAGTCTGACTAAGAATGCCTTATGAGTCTCAATACTCTAAATATCAAAACCCACATATATAGGAAAGCAGAATTAGACTGATTTGGGGCTTAAATCTTTGCTTTCTGCCAAGCAGCCAAATGATAGTCAAGTTATTTTTACTGATGTCCAAGGACTACTATGTAAAAAGTAGTTGTCATTTTCCATGGTGACAAACTACAAAAGGATTGAAAAACCTGCTGACTTACCTCACAACAAGATGGACTAGGAATACTATTCATACACTCCTCGAATTTTGGAAATTTGGAGTTTTGTGTCAGAGTGAGGTAATGTGGAGATTTGAGTGTCAACATCAGTATTCAGCAGACATGCAGTGGTTACAAACAAGGAAAGCACCCAAGCTTCATTTGAATTTTAAAAAATGACTTAGTTTGAAATCATTTTGTCATTAGTCACAATAGCCCAAAGCAAAGAAACTGGTGGGAGAGAGATGCGTGGTAGCAGGCTCAAACATTCCCAACAAATTAAAGCAACAACGGGCAAACAGGAGCCCATCCAAGCAATTCGTCAATCATGACTGTGATCTGACACAATTTCCAAAGAAGTATTATCAACTGCAAAAAGAAAATTCATCTCCATTTATTACTCCAACAGCAATGAGATAAAGTGACTAAGATGAGCTTTGCAGAATACATGCTACATTCACATTGCTTGCTTGAGAAGCTAAGGAAGTTTAATAAAATGTAATTTAACCCTTCCAAATTAAAAACAAACAAGGCTAATAATGAACAGGTTTATCTTCTAGAATATCAGTGAGCCAAATATTAAAAAAATCCAATAACGTAAAGACATTTATTCCAGACCATTCTGACAGGACTTCAGGGGTTAGCCACACATCTTATTTAATAAGGAAATAAACAAGTACGGTAGAGCAGCTGAAACTAAACTCCAAGGTAATGATTTACTGAGGACTATCAGTAATGTTTTTAGAAAATGCTACCACATATAAATGAAAAACATCCCCTCCAAATAAATATGCTAAATATTTCATAAATAGTTACCAGGGGACTCAATCATACATTGAACAACAAAATGTAGAAATGAAAATGCTGAGTTCTCTATTTATTGTATTTCATTTTCTCTCAATGTTAGCATTTAATTCAATGTTTGTATTTCCATAAGCTATGAAAATACTACTTTCAATATCAGGCACTGGAATAAAAAAATTTATGTCTTCAATTTGAAATTACCACAGAACAAGCCCTTACAGAATTTATTCATTTTGTCTTTACAGGTTTAGAAGCTGTAAGTTTAAAAATATTAGAATTTCTTGAAGACATGCAATGTGGTGGTTAATTTTGTTTCATAGTGATTCCTAGTGTTTCTTTTTATTTGCCAACACTTTGTATATTAAATATATGGCTCTAGCAAAGGAAATCTCTTTGTCAGAGCTTTCACTGGTCAGAGCAGAAGCTCTCAGTATGATCAAGTGGACTTGGCCAGAATGCTACATGCAATTTCTCCAGGAGTTGCATTCGCCAATGCTCCCAACATAACCCTGGAGAGGGCAGAGGGCAAAGGACACTCCACTCATTTTACCCAAATGCAAACACTAACCTGGATGGATCTTTTCTTGCTTATTAATGAAAAGCAGCCTTATAGTCATTCTTAATGTTTTTAAGAATAACCTTGGGGCCGCCTAGGGGGCTTAGTTGGTTAAGCACTGACTCTTGGTTTTGGCTCAGGTCATGATCTCAGGGTCCTGAGATTGAGCCTCATGCTCAGCAGGGAGCCTGCTTGAGATTCTCTTCCCCTCCCTCTTCCTCTGCCCTTCCCCTGCTCACTTGTGCACATGCTCTCTTGTTCTCTTTCAAAGAAATCAATAAATCTTAAAAAAAGAAAGGAAGGAAGGAAGGAAGAAAGGAAGGAAGGAAGGAAGAAAGAAAGAGAAAGAAAGAAAGAAAGAATAACCTGGGAGCTGCTTAAAAACTCAGTTTCAGTCCTATTTGCAGGAAGCCTTATTTATTAATTATGTTATTGCTAAACATCAGAGATCAGAAATTGGGAAACACTGGCTAAATAATTAGGATTATATGCCTCCAAATCAGAGAGACCTGGACACAAGTATTGAATTTGCCTTTTACTAGCTGTGAGATATCTGACAAGCTCTTGAACCTCTTGAAACCTCAAAATCCTTGCCAAAACAAGAGTAATAATGGTACCTTCCTCATAATGAATAAATAAAATAATGCATGTAAGGTACTTACATTGTCCAGCACATAGTAGGCATCAAACAAGCATTATATAGAAATAATCCAGCAGAAGGCAGATAATGAGATTCTGTCCCCAAAAGAAAAAGGTATATCACTCATAAATAAATCCCACTATGGTAAATAAACTTTTAGAAGCTATTTTATGGATTTCTATAAAAATATGGCCACCATTTCTAATAATCAGAAAGGTGGAGGAACGCTGAAGCAAGGGACCGTCTGTGGTACAAGAGGAAGTCGGCCACGAAAAAGATGTTACTGGTTGAAATGAGAAACAAATATGAGGAAATACAAAATGTAAGACAAAATTAAAATGCATATTGAACACGGTAAATGGGAGAATGAGTACTATAGTAAATCCTATAACTTGTGATGTAAGACAAACATAAAAAGCTCTTCAAGGAAAAAAATAGCCACGACAGCAACGATGGTTAACTTTTGCTGAGTGGTTCTTCTGCAGCCGGCACTCAGCTAACATGCTTTTAACTAATTAGCTGCCACAGCCATATGTCGTGCTCCATGCAGAAAAAATTGTAGCCACGAGTATTTCAATGTCAATGATGTCAAATGGTGTGGGTTATAGAAAAAAGGAACCTCATGTATTATATCAGATCACTGGTCTCCTTCAGGAACCTTCCAACTGTTAAGTCTAGAAAGTAGTCATGAGGGAAAGAGCAAAGACTGGAGGAACTGATGTGACCCAACCTCGAGGAGGGTATTCATTCACGGCACCCTGTGCCACGAAAGACAGACGCAGGACGTTGGCTCAGAATGAGAACTTTGGCAACCTAGTTTGGCTGGCCCACTTTCTTAAATATAATGGAATATTAAAAAGAATTATATCTGTGGATATATTGTTCTGGCACGATAGTATCACTCTCTTTTATCTCTTATTTCAATTACAGAAGTCAAAAGGACTTTCTTCCACATTTAAATTGGACGCAGGCAATAGGGCAGTGAAGGCAAAAGATTTGGGATAGTAGACGGCAACAAATGTCAAAGAAGGCAAAATAATCAAAACATTAAGAGGTTTTAATCATCACTATAGACCGAACTGTGTCCCGCTTCAAATTCTTATATTAAAGTCCTAACAACCCATCCTGTGAGTGTATTGGAGATAGGAACTTTAAGGAAGTGATTAAGGCTAAATTAGGTCATGATGATGGAAGCCTGATCAGATAAAACTGGTAGCCTTATCAAAGAAGAAGAGACATCACAGAGCTCTTTCTCTGTGTCAAAAGAGGGTACAACAAGAAGGCAAGCCAGAAAGAGAGCTCTCACCGGAAATCAACCCTGCTGGAATCTTGCTCTTGGATTTTCCTGCTTTAGAACCATGAGAAAACACGTTTCTGTTGTTTAAGCCATCCAATCCATGCTATTTTTGTTATTGCAGCCTGAGCTGACTAAAACAATTCTCTAACATCAATAAAATTAAATTGAAGGCACATATAGTTTAAGATTTTTTAAATAGTGAATATTAACTAGCCTCAGAGGAAAAAAATAAACAAAACCCAAACAAATTTGCAGCTCTCTCTTTACAGATTTTTTTTCTTTGTTTCCAGTCTGTCCTCTTCTCATTTCTCCACCAAGTGAGTATACCTTTTTGATAACCCCAAATCCTGGATAGAGAAATGGAGATGTCTTTGACAGGAATTGAGCACTGATCTCCTTGTAATATTGTTAGTTGTTCTCGATTAATAAAAATACTTTCATATATACCAGGGAGCATCTACATTCTCTTCCCAAACTGTCCAAATTGCAGAGCTATAAGATTCCTCCAGGATAACTTTTGAGCTCCCTTCAGGATAACTTTTGAGCTCCCTTCATCTTCTCTTCACTCAAATCAGAGGAATTTGGTTAACTGGGGCTTTTATTTATCCTTCTAGTTTGGACTTAGCTCCAGATCCTTCTTAACAACCCCATACTTTTCCCTAAATATTTTTGCCTCTCTTCCTATTATGACTCTAATGTCTGATTATCCCCCCACCCCGTGTGTGTTGTGAATTTCAGGGCATTTATTTATTTAAATATTGGGAAAATGTCATTAATACCAATCTATAACTTTTCCACATTTTATATTAAGATTTTTTTAATTCTTAAAAGTAGAGTTAATATATGTAGGTATCTGATTAAACATTGCAAAAGAAATCTTAGCAAGTTTTTAAATCCCTAACTTGGGTGGCCAAATGAATTTATTTTTTAAAGCATGTGTATCATCCTATGGAAATGATTTGCTTCATCTTCAAAATATTCAGAAAATTACATTTGAACTTAGAAAACATTTAGAGCATTTTTCCTACTTTAAGAAATTTTAGGCTTTTTTTCTTACTATAGACTTGATACAGTTTGATCATATTAAAATTGTGCTATGATAAATACCTGCCCAGAAGGACTCAGGTTCCGGCTAAACATACAGGAGGCTGATATACCAAGTAGTCTGAGTAATAATTTTTTCTGCATCAGCAAAGGCAACAGGAGCATTATCCAAAAAGCAATAATTTATCAAGACCAGATATTCAGTATACTTATTCTGGAAGGAAACATTTCAAAGCTCAAACATGATTAGTCACATCCCTTTGTAAAATCATAGGTATGCAGTGTAATAAAGACTTTGATGAGCCAAGAACCTTACCTGAAACAAGTTGAGTTTCTTTACAGTATTAGACAATGTTTGCCTACCGAATCTAAACATTTATAATAGCTCCAATAGATTTATTTTTAGGAAAAAGAGCTCAAGTGTTATGCTTCATCTCCTGCTGGAATATCCACAATTAAGCTCATAAGCAATAAAGTACTTATTAAAGGCATTGATTCACTCCATTATTAATTTATCCAACATATATGTATTGAGTGTCCAATTTTTCAAGTTATTTCGTTGAGCATTGGGAGCACAAAAGTGAAAAAAAATATGGTCTTGGCAACTTCTGTCGGGAATTATAAAAAATTATAATAACCAACAAATGCTATAAAGGAAAATGATATTCCTGATTGCTGGCCTGATTGCTGAGAAAGCCTCTTTGAGAAAGTGAGTGAAACTTTAGGGATGAGTAAGGTTTAACCAGGTACAGGAGGGACTGCGGGGGAAAGGAAGGAAGTGCCTTATGGTAGTAGGGACAAATTCTGAAGATTTCTCTCAGTGGCATAAAATAAGGAAGGCCGGAAAAACTTCCTTGTTAGTTAAAATTTGGTATCCCTTGAGGATGTTCTAAAATCTTCCTTTTCTTTTCTTCCTCTTTTATCATTTTGAAACGGGCAATTAAGGCAATGCTTTACATTCAGGGCCACTCTCACATAATTAATGTCCGATACCTTGTCAGACAGAGACCATGAATCTCCACCAACATCTCTACAGTGTACTGAGTACTTACTAAGGACCCAGCACTACACTAAATGGTTTTCACAAATGACCTCACATTTCTCCTGCAACCACCTGGGAGCTAGTATTAACATTCTTGGTTTTTCCAATGAGGACACTAAAGCCTAGAAAAGTTAGGTACTTCTCCCAAGGTCAGACAATTAAAATGGGTCAGAGGCATGATTTGAATCAAAAACCCACACCCTTAACCACTTCAGGATGCTGCCTACCATAGCAAATGCATATGTTAATGGGACTGAAGGAAAGCAAAAAAGAATTTATCTGAAATATGTCCCCGAAACCCAAACCAGGTGAGTGACAACTATAAATGGCTTGGTCTGTCAGAGTTGATTTTATTTACATTTATTTGGTTTCTAGCATAAACTAAACACTGTACTATGCTTTGACTCACAAAAAATCTTTCTCGGATTAATCCTTTCTTTCCAGTATATGTGAAAATTGTTCTAGAGTTTTTACAGATTCCTCTTCCTCCCACTCTTCTTTATATCCTTCCTACTCCTTTGGTGCTTGGTTGTCAGAACATGCTTATAGACCCTACTTCGTACCTCAGCTATCCTGCGGGACATTTTAGACTATTTTAAAAATGAATCAACACTACCACTCAAAATCTGTATCTTCTATATGATGAAAATATTTTTAAGATGATCTTCTGCAAGAGGGAAGCTGTGCCCCAACTTTCTTCCACAAACTTTCTCTTAAGTTAAAATATAGCACTTTCAAAGATGTCTGAAAATTTACCATTCAAGTATATGATATGGTAAAGCTGAAACATTTCTCCCCCTGGTGCATAAGACACTGTAATTTCAACTTTAATTGTAACCCAGAAAAGGTATCAACATAAACAGTAACCCTAGTTTCTAACTTGAGAATGATTCTTCAAACATGTAATTATCTACAAGTAATTAAAGTTAATGAAGTTCAGCAATCCATGTGCCAAATTATGTATAAAGTTAATGTGTATGCATATGTGTGTCTAGTAGAAGAGGACTCATTAAACCACCTATTGTGTATGCTCTTGTATTTCCAAAATCAATCCCTTGCCCTAGTCTTTACGAATGGAAGCACAGTCAATTGGTCATAAAGCAAATGTTGAATTATCCTTTTAACACGAGTCATTAAAAATCTACTCCATCTACAGTAAAACAGCACATTAAGTCAGAACAAATTGGTGGTCTACCATGACACCACTTGGTAGCTCTTATACTGTCAAACGGACGACCCCCCAAATTGCTGAAGCCATTTAGATGTTCTCCAGGAAACAATTTGACTTGTCCTGGAGAGTAAGTACCATGCTATCAGCTATAGTTTCCAATGGGGCATTATCAAAACCATTCAACATTTAACAAGGCTCTCATGCTGAAACAGCTGTTCACCCAAAGTGAAAATTTTAAAACTGAGCCTAGATAATCTTACTTGAGCTAGAAAATAAGGTATTAGACTATTTTGCATGTTCTACCACTTTATGACAAGAAAGTCAATTTTGCACTTCAGTAAAGGCAGATTGCAAATTTAGCATGAATTGAACCAGTAGCTGAGTTGCGATTTATGGTAAAAGGCTCATCAGCACATTAATGTATACCACCAAGACAACCACTTCAGCCAAGCAGGCCAGAAATTAGATGGCCCAAATATCTGGTAGGCAAGAAAAATGTGCCCTCTACAAACATCTATAAAATGGATCTTAAAGCCAAAATTTACCAAATATGTACATTATCATTCTTATTGCCAGGATTATTGGCAGGATTATTATCATTCTTATTGGCAGATTCTGCTAAATACTAGCTATATGACTTTGGGGGAAGTTATTTAGCCTCTCCATGCTTTAGATTTCTCCTGGGTAAAATAAGGATAATAACAATAGTACTTAGAGTTACTGATGGGGTAGTATCCATAAAGCAGTTAACACTCTACCTAGAACACAGTAAGCAATCAGTACTTGTTAAACATTAATATTACACTGTTATCATTTCATATTCTAAGGCAAAAATGTGGATAGTCCCTATGAGGTAAAATATTGTAAGTGTCCATTATTTCTATCCTCAGATATTTTACCGTACTTTTCAATAAACTAAATATTAAATGAATACTGTACACCTCAGAAAATGCTGGAAATATATGGGAACTACCTTCTGTGCTCTGCTCAAAACTCATCTTATTTCTAGATGGAGATAATCAGCTCCGTTGCTTGGAGCAACGCTACGAACTAGCTAAAACCCAGCTTGCCCAGATCTGTCAATTGCAGGAAGAGATAATTAAAGGCTTCTCTTTAAAAGGTTTCCTTCTGGGCTGATGGATGTTTGAAGAGAGGCATAAAATCAGGAATCCTGTGATTTTGTCCTACTTAATTATATTAGCAATTAAAAAATAGTCACACTTTTTCAACATAAAACATACTAAATTTCTCTTATATTATAAAGAAGCAAATGAAACTATCAACTCCCTCAACTCCTCAAGCTTTTGACCCCTTCCAGCTACTGCTCTCTCTATCACTGCCAGTTTAGGGAAAAATTATCTACAGTTACTACTCCTGATTCTTCACCTGTTATTTACTCTTCGACCCATTATTATTTTACATCCCCTCCTAGCTTTCCCTTAAAGCTCTTTGTGGATTATTTCAACAGGCACTTTTTCTTTATGGCAGACTTTTTTTTTTAAAGATTTTATTTATTTATTTGACAGAGTGAGATCACAAGTAGGCAGAGAGGCAGGCAGAGGGAGAGAGGGAAGCAGACTCCCTGCTGAGCAGAGAGCCCAATGCGGGGCTTGATCCCAGGACCCTGAGATCATAACCTGAGCTAAGGCAGAGGCTCTAACACACTGAGCCACCCAGGCGCCCCAACAGGCACTTTTTAAAGTCTGTGTCTTACTTACTATCTCAGCAGCATCTAAAACTGTTGATCACTTCTTCCTTCTTTAAATTTTCCCCATAAACTACAGTTTAGTCCTGTTCCCCTTACCTTTCTCAGTCTCTGATGTGAGATGTTCTTCCTCTGCCTAATTCTAAAATGCTATCTTTCCATAGCGTTCAACTCTCAGACATCTCAATTTTCTCAGTCTTTGGGTCAATAAGCCTGTCCAGTGACTTGGACTACCATCTTTATATCAATATTATAAAATCAATGTCTACCTCTCAAATTTTTCCCCATCCTGAAGACCCACATATCCAGGAGGATATCATTCAGATACACTAAAAGCATACTAAAAATTTAATTTATTCATTTGTATATCCACTCACTTATTCATCCAATAATTGGACACATATTTACTGAGCATTTACTTATGTCAGGCACTGTTCTTGGCTCTGGTGATACAAACGTGGAGGAAAGGCCCAAAATTCTTACCCTTATGGAAATAACATTTTTGTCTAAAGTCAAATCTACATATAAATTTATTCATATTTAATGAATCCAAGGTATTTATTCTTACAAATATATCCCTCCTGCTGTATTCTAGATCTTAAAGACTGGTCCACTATCCAGCTAGCTATACAAACCACAAAACTTCAACTATGCTTGCCCACTTCTTCCTTATTCTTTTCTGTCTAACTTCCTCAATATTTTTCCAATATGTCTATTCTTCTTCACAGCCTTTGTAAAGACAATCAACATTTCTCACTTGGCTACTGCACAGGCTATTAACATTCTCAGACCTAACATGATTATGAATCTTCCCTCTTTCTACTCTCTACTAAAACAATACTTATGCATTGTAAATCTGATATTACTTCCTTGCTTCTATTCTTTCAGTTGGCACTCTATTGTTTTCAAGAAAAAAGCTTACATAGCACAATACATGATCTGGGCCTTATCTGAAGATAAGGCCAGTCTTATCTTCCCTATTATTCTCAAACATTCCTCATAACTACCCCAGTTACCTTACTGTAGCATATGCTATTGGTGCCTTGTCTGTTTTTATTTGGTTTACCCAGGACATTACTCCATGCAAGATGATGACTTACTTCCTTTCTCTGACTGAAGTGTACTCTGTCTACAGGAGTTTGATCTGGGGGAGAGGATTTGACCTAAAGTTCAAGAAAGTTAACATCCCTTGAGTAATCCTAATTCACAAGAGACAAGAGTTGGTAAATAAGTATCTCACTTCTTTGTCAACCGGTGGGACAATTCTGAGGTGTGTTCCACACATACTCTGAGAGAATCTCTAGGTGATGAGTACACAGTAGTAAATCTGCTCATTAATCATACTTTATTGGATTTTCTTCCTTTCCATCTTAATTTCCTCACAGTGCTTCTTGGGGTCACCTCAAAAAATAAAGTGCTTGCACATAAATCCTTGCAGCAGAGTTCTGCTTTGGGGGAAACCTCATTAAAACACCTGGATTATAGCAGAATGTCTTCATTTAGTTCTGCAAGGATCAGCTGTATTGTCTTGCCTCTGGATCTTTGCACATACCCGACTCCCTTCTTTCCTCCATCTTCTTTGCCTCCCTTTTCATGTTTTCAAAGGTAGTACTTAGCTATTGATTCCTTTAAGAAATTCAGTGTGACACATCCACCACCATCATCAGAGATGTTAATCTGACCTGTTGTATACTCACACAGCATTCTAGATTTTTTCCTAGCGTAGCGTGTAGCATACTGTGTGAGTGCCCCTTCCAACTGTGGATTCCTTAAGGTGGCAGGGTTCTTATGTTTTCCCTTTACCACTAACTAGCACAGTACCAAGCACAAAGAGATAGTCAATAAAAACAAGTCAAATGAATAATAAATGAGAGATGAGCAAACTGTATTGAAATAAATCAACAACAAAATCATTCCCTCCTGTACCCTCGGAACAGCGAAAATGAGTCTCACACAATGTGTCTCAGGAGGTAAGTAGTTGGCAAAGCTATATAGCCAAAAGCAGTGCATTTAAATCCACTTGGAAACCAGATGACAGTCATTTATTCTATCCAGATTATACTTCCTGGGCCACTACAGTAGTTAATGAACGGTTTAATGAGTCAATCCTGGAATATTAACTGATAACCAGAATTAAACGCCTTTCCTTTCCCATTTTATACAACTGCTTGTTTAAAAGTATGACTGGATGATTGCCATTGAGCAGAAGAGCATCACCTCCTGGATCAACATTCCCCTCTCCCTCCCCCTCTGCTGCTACACAGGAAAGGCATGAGGCTCACAGGCACCGACCTGCCTATGCAGGAGCAAAGCAATGGGAAACGTGAGTGTCTCCTTCAAGCCAGTTGAAACATGTAGCCAGGGGCTGAAATAGCTTGTTTAACAAGGACTGGATTTTTCCTCTCAATCATAGTTCTAAAGCTATCAGTTATTGAAAAGCTGATTTTCAAAGCACACACTAGAACAGCTTTTCTGTACAGCTGCAATGCTATTTAAATCTTCCATGAATATATCCACAAACCCAAGAAAATTCTAAGCTGAAATACTGCTCTTAGAAAGGACATAGTAAAATAAGACCCTATGGGGGAAAAATCCAGGAAGTGAAATCTGGTCATTAATTTTAATATTGAAAGGATAAAATCAGGCATCTGGTTTCTACTCCTCCAATCTGGAGGAACACTTGAAATGACTATTTGGAAGGTCAGCTTATAAGGTTCTTTTGTGAGACTCTTTGGTGAACAGTAGCAATCTGCCTCCCACTCGTTCTTTAATATGCCTGAGAATGTGGATAAATGTCCAACCTTCTGCTGTACTGGGGCTGGAAATAGATGTAGAATAAGCAGTAAAGACAATGGTTTGGAGACACTAAACCGATCGATGGGAGACAAGATCATTCTTGGAAATTACCAACTCCTGAACCCAAGTTTCGGTTCCACAGTAAATCTCAAGTCCTTCTCTGCCATGCCATTGGGAAAGAATTCTCGGTACCCCACTGGTGACCCTGTCATCACTGATACCACACTTTAATTTCACATTACCAACCATATCATTCTGCTGTGGTCAAGCAGCCCCACTGCAACCATTCAGACTGCCTTTATAGTATTTTATAATGTTGATACCTCTTTGAATTTCATCATAGTGGAAACTTCCAGACTCTAGCCCGCTATTTTGCAAACTGAGGTTCCCTCATTGAAAACATTCAATTTCATCAAATTACCTACCAAATGAAATTATATTGAGCACCAGTCACTATCAGAAATATTTTAGAGCCATTCTTTCGGAGGCTGTTGATGAAAACCAGCTGACACTATACCTAAGAAAGTTCACTGAAATCACCGACCAAAGAAAAGTCATGATGAGAGTTATTCTGTGTCCCATCAAGTATTGTGTAGCCCTGTGGCTCACATCTGCTCTCTCTTAACTCCCAAAATAAAGGGATCTTTAGACTAGGGCCAAATGAATGCTTGTTAAATTATGGATCCACTTCAAATAAGGAAATGCCAGCCTATCCTATGAATATGCCAGCATGATTATAAGACATAAGGCAAAGGGTGCACACAGCCTCAACACCTACCACAATTCCTGGCACAAGTTAACAATTGACAATGATCCATTGAATAAACAGATAAATGTACATGCATAAGCTGAGATCCTGATGTTTAAGAACGACTTACTAAACAGTATGTTGAAAGTTCCATACAAATGTCTTGAGTCATCATTTGACCATAAAGCATGAATAAAAAGCTCAGCAGGGCCAAAGAAAATTTGAATCTAGTCCATATTCTAAATCGTTGTGGAATTAATAAATGAAAATGTAATGCCATTTTGAGTTTTTGTTATGCCATAGAAACCTGCTGGTCCCTTGGTTTTAAAATAATTTTCCAGCATACTAAAATCAGAACTTCTTTCTCATGTTGTTCTTTCCTTTGTTTCCATAGGAAACAGTGACTTCCAGGCATCCGAGATGACACAACATAGATTGCCAAGTTGCATGCCACCCTACAGTTGCCAAGGAGATAATGTATGTCATTCCTACAAATAACATGTTGCTCACGCCTTCATTTCCTTTATCTAGCCTTTTAAGATATTCTTTGCCTGAACGAATTCAGATAACATTCACTGCGAACTGATGGAAACATTCCCTTTTTAAAAATGTGTTTACCCCCATTTCCCCAAGACAGTTGATAGCATCACACATGCTGTCTGTGGAAGGTCTGAGCATATTTTATGCCGATTTTGGAACCAGTGATTCAGCAGTTTTCGCTGGGGAAAAAAATGCATCCTGAATTCTGTCTGCTTGCATTCTAAGTAAAGGTTCAATTAAATCCACACCTGGCACTAACATATTCCAGTTTGAAATGGTCTACCACAAAAGCAGCTGCACTCAGTTGAATTTACATGGGAAGGAAAAGGAAAAGTTACAGCAAGCAAAGGGGGAAAGATGGATGGAAGGAAGGAAGGAAAGGAGCGAGGGAAGGCAGAACAGTGGGAAGAAAATAGGAAAACATATTTACTGAGCACCTACAGTATTCCAGATTAAACATCTGTAAGATAAACAGAATTAGAGAAATTAGAGGTTTTGGCTGACATCATCTCACTAGCAAAAGGTTGACTCAGTATTTGAACACGAGTATCTCTGACTTTTTAAAAAGCATATGCTTTCCACTTATCTAGTACATAATAAATTGCCCCAAACAGTCCCTTTCATGGTTTTGGAGGTTGACTGGACTCAGCTAGGCAGCTCTCACTCAGTGTCTCTTATGTGGTTTTAGTCAGACTGGCTGGGCCTGGAGCCACCTTGAAGGCATCCTCATTCACATTCCTGAGAGTTGATCATGGAGTTGTCAACCCAAATACCTTCCCTGTGGTCTCTCCATGTGGCCTGGTTCCTTGCAGCATGATGGCTGGACCCCAGTAAGGGGTCTCAGGGGAGCCAACCTCGATGTCACACAGCACCACTTCTGCTGGGCCCTCAGGGCCCTTGCTCCAACCAGATTCAAGTGTGAGGGAACAGAGACTCCACCTCACATTGTAAGAAATGCATGGCCGACAACCAGTGGGGGAGGAGGTCTTATCACAACCACCTCGAAAATGTTTCCTATTATAATATATTTTTTGCAAGACCCAAATGCCCCAAATCTGAGATCCAGGCTTCAAAGGCTCTCCTTATCTGGTCAGTAGAATAACTGGGGAGCGAACAGTTAAAATGCTCAGTTTTAAAGGAGGAATGGAGCAACTTTTAATGTCAGCTTGATGAATTGTGAAAAAAAACTGAACATTGAAATTAAACTTTGGAATGAGTTTCTGATTAATTTTTTTGTGTGCTTAGCAGAATCCCTTTTTACTCATGCGTTGTCAATTTTCAAAGCATTTGGTTATCATAAAAACTAACTCTATACTAAATTACATTGCAGCATATTCATACATAAGTTAACACTATATAGAATTACCAAAAAGTGCTCTTATCTAATTTAGCTTTTTGTGCTTTATCTAATTTTTTAATCTAATTATCTTTTTGTACTTAGATAAATGGAAATTTCTTACATGAATTATGGGTTTTACCTGCTCAACATGGGCATGATATATAGAAATTGTAACATCACAGGAATAACTGTTACAAAGGGTACCATAGCCATGTCCTTGTCATCTTAATCTATCACCTACCATGAATTTATCAGAAGGCTTTTGGCTAATGTCTTTATATTCTCAGTCCTCTTTAAAATTGTTCGAATAGTGAACCTACTTAGGCCCACACCACGAGATCATCCTGGTGATCCAAAACAGCCATAAGCCCTCCACTGATCAAGCAATTTGTATTTTAACCATTAAAATCATCACATTTATTTATCCTCTGGAAACATAGCAAACTATTATCATAAATAAAGAGGAAATAAGATATTAATGACATGAAGAAAGAACACCATGGAGTAAACATCATCCTCAGATTGTGGAGCCCATTCAGACTGGGGAGGAACATTATGGTGAGCTAGTGAAAAAGCAGCAAATTCTGTCTCATTGCTTACACTGCTGAGAGTGTATGACTGTGCCTACTCTACTGAGCTAGGAAATTGGTCTGGAATAAACATATATAATGTACATATTTAATGTAGCTCTTTCTGAAATGATCAGCTCTATCATGAATCGGGCTGTACTACATAGTGTTAAATCAGGTCTACCAAGCAGAGTACCCAAATCCCAAACAACAGCAGAGTTCTTTCTTTCTTCCCAATATAAGTCTGGCATATACTGTCATTCAGACCAACACATAAGATGAAATCTTAGGATATCCTCTATTAGGGCTTGACAGGAAAAAAAAAATGAAGTGCTTAGGTAACGCACAAGGCAATGACAGCAAAGGCATGGAAGAAAGGACATCTTATTCAGTTCTTCTTTTCTTGTTTGTATTCTTGATTCCACCCCCACGTTTCAGCTCCAAATTTTACATCTCTCTGTATCTTGGTTTTGTTTTGTATTCCCACCATGAGGAAGGCCATCTAATAAAAAAATTCCTGAGAATAAAGCAACAGTATTGATCTGTCATACTTTAAAGAACAGTTAGCCTGTACCTTACACCAACACTGTCCCACAATAAGGACTTGTGATCCTTTTTACTTCAATTTTATGTGCCTTGGAACATAGAAGCTTCATAATGCTATGAATACTAGTACTGTGAGTGGTTAGCTCCACTCACTGTCTGCAAAATGATTGGATCATAACCAGGAGGTTAATTACAGCTGATAATTACCTTAAATTGTTTCATGAAATTCTGCCATCCCCTACTGATTGTAATTTTAACCTTTAACCTTATTATGTCTATTAAAGTCATATATATCTAGATTATAATTTGAAATTATTCACTTAAATCCTTTAGCAAAATTTCATTGCTGAAAAACTGCTTTTTTACATTTGCTCCATTGTTAAGGTGACTATCTAGTTTATTGGTCAAGCCAGGACATTTTTTTTTTAAAGATTTTATTTATTTATTTCACAGCGGGAGAGAGATCACAAGGAGGCAGAGAGGCAGGCAGAGAGGGAGAGGGGGAAGCAGGCTCCCTGCTGAGCAGAGAGCCTGACTCGGGCCTCAATCCCAGGACCCTGAGATCATGACCTGAGCCAAAAGCAGAGGCTTTAACCCACTGAGCCACCCAGGCGCCCAAGCCAAGATATTTTTGTCCCAAACAAATCTTAAATTGGGTAGACCACAAAGGCAACAGGCAACCAAGGACAAAGTCAACCTACCTGTTATATATTAATTAAAAAAAAAAAAAGTAAAGTTTCCATTTTGCTAGGAATTTAAAGACCACAGAGGGAAAAAAATGTATGTTTCATTCAATATAGATTTTAAGTCTTTCCATATTCTATCTCAATGGTGCTTCAAAATGCTTCTTTAAAGTATTTTTAGTAATGAATTTGATAAAATAAATTTGGCTATGGTGCAAAGGATATTATCCCTTGCAAATGTGCAAAAATGAACGATTTCCATAATTTTGAAAGATGAGTGCATTTCATAAAAAAACACATGGGAAAATAAGTCTAAGAGAAAAAGAACTTAAATATTGGAAGTACTAAAAAGAGAGATTCATTTTTTTAATTAACCAAAAACAAACAGGATTCACCACATAAAATCTAATTCTATTTTTATGAATCGCTCAGGGATACTAATATAACTTTCTGTCAGCAGATCAAGTCCCCATTGACCATAATCTATTTCAGTCCTGAAATGTATTCTTGTTCTGTAGATAATAGGTAACCTCCTCATTGCCATTTTTAGATCAGCCCGTCGGCAAATATTAAGCAGAAAGCATGTTAACATTTTTCAGGATCAGCTAAGCCTTTAGCAAAGTGGGTTTCTTGCTTGCAGAGACAGCAATAGTGGAGCTAAACACAAGGGAGAGTGCCTGTTGATGCTCTAGGTCTGCGCAAACCTCAAGTGCTTCAAGTCAAAATAAAATAAATAAACTAACAAAACAATCCTACTGAGAGTTAAGATGCTCATAGAGAATATGTTCCCATCAGCCCCAGGCACAGAGTACAGGTCCCAGGTTTTGACATTCTCAGCTCTAACCTAAATCTTTGTCTTGAAGACAAACTAATAAATTTTTAAAATGCTAACCACTATAATCACTAGGACAATTTATTTCTAATTACCTGTTTTGTTGTCAAAAAGAAACAGTTGATAAAGGAAATTATAAGTCAGATCTAGGCCTCATCTTCACTTCAAAAGACTGTTTTTGACTTTTTAAAACCATTTTTAACTAGTATAAATGGTATTTTCATGTGGTTCAAAATAATAAAAACTGGCTTTTGTCAAAGCAAATCACAGGTTCATTTGGCCATGGAAAGGGAGGCCAGTGAAGGTCAAGTGCTCAGCCATGCTTTTCATTCATCACTGCAGTCCACATTTTTTTAGTGATGAATCTGCTCTAAGAATATAACTATCAAATTACTATATGGTTGTCCAGCTCTCACTTGCTTTCTGTGGGAGCAACTCCCAAGCTCCACAAGGCCTCCTTTTCTCACCTTCCAAGCAGGGCGCCCTTCTCAATGCTTCTCCATTCAAACCAGTTCTCAGAAGGGTATCAATTATATCCTTTTTTCACATACAATCAAACAATTCCTTGTGTTCCAGGTGTAGCCTGAACAGCACACATAGTTGGGCAGCATCATCACTTCCACCTAGCAGCCTGTCTACATAAGAAGCCAGAGTAACCCAAACATGACTAAGTCACAGGCACAGCCAGTGAAAGGGTGGGGATAATTGTTGCTTCATACGAGATATTTCCAAAGAAACCAGGTGGTTTCAGGTCAAGAAAAGAGCCATGCAGATTTCCTCCAGTAACCCCCAAACTCAGTGTAGGCCTTAAAAAGTAACAAAGCAACACTGGAATGGGCATACGGGAGTTTTCTCCATTTTTGTTGCCATCTAGGACTTCTCTTTCCTATTCCTATTATTATTATTATTAATATTTTGTGGAGACCACATTGCATTCATTCTTTGATCCATTCACTCAGTCAACAAATATTGAATGGGCACTTCTTGGGTGACATGTTCTGTGCTAAATATTGTTCCTGAAGTTCATATTCTTAAAGACTTTTTTATTAAAAAATATATTCAGATGTTCACAAGTGTTCATAGTTGGTTAAGCTTGAAACAACAGTATGCCCATTTTGTATGTGAAGAGTTGGCTTTCCACTCCTTGGATACAGAGTCCATATCCTCCTTTGTCAAATTCTCTTTGAAAATGTCCCAACCCTCAAGTGCCAAAAATGTGACTGAAGAGAAAGTACAGATGCACTAAGTGATGGGGATTCTTCTTCCTTCATATCTCCTCCTTTTATTTTAGTAGTACAATTTTTCACCTTCAGGGGACCCCTTGAAGTTCCCATTAAACTGATTTGACTTAAATAAACCTTTTTGGGATGTTAAGGTTGAAAGTGCTCACAGAAACACTAAACCACACCCTCATCCTCACACCCCCATTCCTTTTTTTGAATCTCCTAAAGATAGCCTTTTCTCTGACTATGGAGCCCACAACTGTTTTCAATTAGTCAAACAAAAAGTAAGTAAAAGTAATTTTTTAAAAAGTTTGGTTTAGCCAAATTTCCCCCCAAAGAGAGAGAGAGCTTGAGATAGAAGCCAAATTCACAAGAGAGAGAAACTGAGGGAGAAAGAATAGCACCTTGCAGAGTAAATAAGTAAGAGGAAAATGAAAACTCAGGATCACTATAAAAGAGGCTTTGAGAGAGAATAAGATGTGTCATCCAGGCAACAAAGCTAGACAGGGTAAGAGTCTTGTGAAATCTGAAATTCTAGAACATAGAAAACCATATCATGCCATACAATCTGAGTGGAAGTGCCCTCTCCTTAAATTGACCAAAATACATAATAATCTTCTACTAGAGGTATTTTTTATGCATAATATCATCTAATTCATTTAAGTGAAATGAAATAAGTAATACACAAACTGATAATTCTTGAAACTTCTAAAACATCTGAGGCTGAGTGAAAAGCTAGAGATTTAGCTATGTATATTATGTTGTGAGAAATTAGTCCCTCAAAATAGCAAAAGGGAAATTGGCAGCTTAGCCAAATAAACCAGAAGGAATGAATAATCTTACATAGTAGCTTAGGGAAGAGAATTTGCTGGAAAATGTAGCTAAACATTGAGGGAATTTGTTTCAAGCAGCTGTAATTTTTGAAGCTGATTTTTTTTTTCACTCTTAAAAGAAGGGCTGGTTCACTTACATTACTAACATAGATGGAAAAAGATCATGAGATTAATAAAAATTGGAAACACCATTAAAAAAACTTTTAATAAAATTTCACTGATGGAGCTATGTGGTTCCTTCATATATTGCTATCCCTGGCCACAGAGCCTATATCTCAGTCGTATGAGGAATGAAATCAATCAGTAATTATCTCTTGAACACTTGCTAGGTTCTTAGCAAACCTGGGCCAGAAGTGCTGGAGAAATAATGGAGTAAGTGGAGAATAAAAATTCCAGTAATATAATAATAGTTTATTGATCATATCGCAATGCTAGAATGGTCCTTAGGCTGGTCCATGAATATCACAAACCAAACTACTGGTATTTACAGTAATGAGCTAGCTAATTTCCTTGCCATTCTCATGTATCTGCTGCCCATCAGTAAAACACACCTCACTTCTAGGCTGAGTTCTCCCACTGTGTCCTCTCAAAGTTCAGGATGTTTCTTCACAACATTCTTTGATCCCTACAGAATATTTGCTCCTCTTGATGATTTACGTCTCTATACTCTGCCACCTGACAGTAAAGGCAAAAACTATCTCTTGAACGTCTCTAAAGTTTTCCCTATAACCTTTAAAACAATTCGTCTGAGCATATGTTCTAAGTAAATATTGTTACTTAAACATAGTAACACATGTGGGGTGCCTGGGTGGCTCAGTCAGTTAAGCAGCTGCCTTCGGCTCAGGTCATGATCCTAGGGTCCTGGGATCAAGCCCCACATTGGGCTCCCTGCTCGGCAGGGAGCCTGCTTCTCCCTCTCCCTCTGCCTACTTGTGCTCTCTGTCTCTGTGTCAAATAAATAAATAAAATCTTTTTAAAAATAGTAAAACTTTTGAGTGTTTTTTAAATGTTGAAATGCCAAAAATTGGGAAAGCTAGGGACTGCTGTATAGTTTGTTGAAATGACTGTGCTAAATCAATTTATAATTTTTAGCCTTGACAAAATGCCCATGTGTTTTATGCAAAGCTGGAGATTTGGAAAGTGTGACTAATTTTCTGTGATTTTGGCTTCTATGTAAACTAAACTACTAGCTAATGGACAGGGCTTATTTATAAACAGGACAGAGTTCCAAAATACGGCTTACGCTTTGAACAATGTGAACATTAATATAGGCTTCAGGAAACCTGGAATTGGGATGGGGAATGAGTATGTGTGGTGGTAAGGCACAGCAGAGGGTCAGTTGTGGGGGAAGCAGGTTATAACTGTGGGGCAGCAATTCCTAGTGGTTGTAAACCTAAACTTTGGAGCCATATTACCTGGGTTTAAATCCTGGCTTGGTTACTTAACAGCTGTATGGGTAAACCTAAACTTTGGAGCCAAGATTACCTGGATTTAAATTTTGGATCGGTTACTTAGCAGCTGCATGATCCTGGACAAATTGCTCAGGCCTCTCTCTGCTTCAATTTCCTCATCTGTCAGCTAGGATGAAGATAGGACAGGACTGCTGTGACAATTATATGTGTTGATATATGTAAAATGCCTAAAATACTCTCTGGTATTGGGTAACATAGTGTCAGTTGATGTTCTTATTGTTATCGGAACTGTATGATCTTTACTATATAGGTTGAGTATAAAATAACCTGAATATTTATTTTGATCTGACTCTGTGAACCCAAAAAGAACCACTCTTCTTTTAATCTGCTTTACAAGAGCAAGCACATGTTAAAGAACATAAAGCAAGCTGGTGTTATTTATAGAGAGTAAATGAGTTTGTAGTAATGCAGATTTTTCAATTAGAAGGAAATTTATGGGTGCCTGGGTGGCTCAGTCAGTTAAGTGTCTGCCTTTGGCTCAGGTCATGATCTCAGTGTCCTGGGATCAAGTCCTGCATCAGGCTCCCTGCTCAGTATGAGTCTGCTTCTCCCTCTGCCCCTCCCCATGCTCATTCTCTCTCTCTCTCTTGCTCAAATAAATAAATAAAATCTTTTTAAAAATTAGAAGGAAATTTAGATATAATCTTGCCTAACTTCATCATCTAACAGAGGAGTGCAAACCCAAATATTGGGTTGTGTGATTAAAGCTACCCTGGAGAACTGAAAGTAGAGACACAATCCCTTTATGCCTCTTTGTTTTCTCTAGGGAATGGCAGCACCATGCATCTGAAAGTCTCCAAAACACTTCACCAAGTCTTATTTTCCTCAACCATAAAATTATGTGTCTAACAACACAATCATCCTGAGATTCATTGCAGAAATTAGAAATATCCCATATAAAGCAACTAGCACTATATAATATACATATACACACATGTATATGGTAAATATATATATATATGTATACACATATCTATATGGTACATAGTAGACAGTAAAAACAATGATAATAATGGTAATGACATGTTACGTCCCCAAATTCCATGTACTACATAAATACGTTTCACAGCTTCTCCCTTTGCCATGATATTTATGAACATAGAATACATGAAAATAAAAGAATGGATTCACTATTAATCTATATCTATACCACACACACACATACACACTCTACCCTTATAAATCAAGGTTTATAAGATGCCTTACTCTTTCCTTAAACACTGGCTAATATATCTAGCCTTCCTAATGCAGCATCAAAATTGTGGCATTTCCCATCCTGGAGGAAGAAATAGACTACGTATTTCATTATGATGCTAATGTTGGCATTTTTCTTCCCATGCAATATTATTACCAATAGTCACCCAAATATGCACAATATGGTTTTGATAAGCTATTAAAACTGATTGTTTCTCCGCCTTTTGTCATTTTGAGTGCTGTCCCTTAACTTGTCATTTTTTGCATTTCAAAAAAATAATGTGAATTCTCAGCGTAACTCTCTATCATATAATTTATCATTACCCTCTCTGCTTCTCCATAGCATTTTGCACATTAATCATTACTTATTTGAAATTAATCATTGAATGTTGGTCCTCCCTACTATCCTCATATCTATGAAGGGAGTGAGCACAGTATTGCCAGCACACTGACACTTAATAGTTATTTCATAAGTATATTAATAAATATAACAAGTTCACAATATGTAATTGAATATAGAGATTGGTACTTCAGCACCCAGGTCTGAGGTAACAGAGTAAATTTCCACTACTAAAAAGTATGCTTGTGTTAACCTAAAACCAGGACTCAAACCACACTTCCATATACTAAATATACTACTAACTCACAAGACTACTAGCCTCCTCCTTCACTGGACAAAGCTCCTAAATTTTGTCTTTGAGTCCTCAGTGCCCTGCGTGGTGACGGCTGCATAGCAGTTGCTTGGTAAACACTTATTAGATGACTAGAATGCTCTCAAGGATTAGCAACATGACAATTCCTCATGAATCTGCACAAGACACGTAACAAAATGAAAAGATAAAAAATATGGCTGAAAATGACAGTTAATTCTGTCATTCTTGACATAAGTCATACTGTTTAATAATTGTGTGATTAAGCAATTACTCATTGCCTAAAGAGCATTACTAACTACAGAACATTCTGTACGGAACAATGTATGGGTTTGGGGAGGTACAATTTATATAATATTTAAAGAATGTCATTAAACTACTGTCACAAACACACGTAAATGTCAAGTGAACTGACAGCACTGCTTCATGTCCTTTTTCAAACTGCCAAGGAAAGAGATTTTTAAACTAAGAAATTAAAAAAATATGGACAAATGGAAAATTGAAAGTTTTCTGCATGTTAGCTTAAACTATTTAAAGAACAGCATTTCTAAGAGGAGTTTTGAGAATGATTAAAATGAAAATCTGAAACTGACCTAGTTTGTACACCCTGTTGCAATGGAATGAAGCTTGTATATTACCAACTGCTAGGAAATCATCGTATTTAACACTGATGTTGCTAATAGTCATTGACATCTATATAAGTGATATGATTAAAATGACCAAAAGACAACAAATGATGCTTTCCTCCTAATGCATAGTTGTACTTGTGATGTACTGAGATTTTTGTTTTCTTTTCTCAAAGCATCCCCTTCAGCTCTCTGTCGCTGCCCTCTAGCTAAGTTCAACTGCTGACAAGTGTGTCTCAGAATGCTAAGACTGAATGTCTGTTGTTATAGATGCTCCCAGAGACCCAACTCTAGCTTACTACTTAACATCTGTTTGATGTTCACATTTACTTTGGTGAGAAAGAATTTTACATAAAATACAAACGTTTTAGGACATGGTTGATATTTATATAATTTTGGAAGCACAATATTTCCATTGTCTGATTCCTAGAGTTGACTCATTATAATCCATCAATAAACTGTAACTATTAAACACCATGCAATGTGCTGTGTGAGGAAACAGAATGAAACTGCAATCAATGTTATTAAGGAGCTTGCCACCTAACCTAGGTAGATATAGCAGTCATATATGAAACAATTTACTTATGCAAAATACTTCAGGATATTATAAATGATAAACTTTGTGATACATACTTTAAATGTTGAAGATGCTTCAAGAAATAAAGGATAATGATAATTACACAATTATTTCCTGGGCATTACACTTGTACTATGTACTTGACATGTATGATGTTATTTAGCCCTCATGATAGGCCTTTCCAGTTGGCTCCATTATCACCCCCACTTTGTAGATGTGGATCCCTAAGACCATGTCCTGGAGACCCTTAACCTCAATCGGAATGGGATACGTGTGGGAAATAAGACTTGAGTTTGACTTTGAAGAATGGATAGTAAAAAATGAGATTCTCATGCATGCACTTAAATTGTTGAATCCAGAAGCTACCTTGAATTATTTATATATTTTATATCATCTTTGTCTTAAGACTCTAAGTAGAGCAAATAGCTCTTTAATTTTACAAATATCCTTGTAAGAATCTACAAACACTTTAAAGTTTAGAAGTTCATGAAGAATAGTTACAGTGAAAAGGAAACAAAGAAATTGGGTAGATGGGAAAGGAAATGTATGCCGTGGAGAAGTTTGGATTTGCAGTTTGAAAAAAGAAAATCATTCTTATTGTGGAAAGGGGGAAAATGTCATGCTATGGAAATTGCCATTATCTAAACTTGAACTAATTAGCTTCTTTATTAAAGGTAGTTCACTGCTCTTCTCTGTTCTAGTGAGTGATCCCACCACCATCTGATTCTCCATTTCCATCACTCAACATTTCTATTCTGTCATTAAGGCTTAAATGTCTGTAAAAATTCTTGTTACTGACAAGTAAAGAGCATTGAGAATATTTTGCTATTGTTATTTATTTATAGAAATATGAACAAGACTGTTGGGCTGATCATTTTATGCATGTATATAATATATACATCCTACTGTCTATTCTTTATAAGTATATCAAAAATTAAATGCTATAAAACAGTTTTAATAAAAGAGAACGAGTTCTGCATTTAGCTAGAGCTGAATTAATTTAAATATTGGGTTTACCATTTCTTGAGTACATCACTTAACAACTGCAAGCCTCAGCTTCTTCATCTGTAAAATAGTTATCATGACCTTGAAATTAAGTAATGCATGTAAAGCATATCACAAAGTACCTGATACAATTTAAGAGACCAATTAATTTTAGTCATTATATTATTGGATTTTTTTTCACAAGATACAACATACACTCATAAATGCATACTTTCTAACTGAACAAAGACTATAAGATATACTTTCAAATGGTTTTTAATCAAAGTCATATTTGATTTTAAAAATCTTCCCTCTTTTATAGTTATTTATTTTTTAAACCATCCTATTAATCCAAATCACCTGCATCAGTGAGAGAACAGACACTCTCAAAAGTAGTAAGGATATGGAAACATACAGCCACAACAATGAAGCTCAACTCAAATACTGCAAGGACAGAATCAAAAGCAGAATTAAGGTAATGCTGAACAGGGAAACGGAACAGTTGCTTTGCTTCTTGAGATGCCCCAAGACATATTCAAGCTGCCCACAGCTGCCCTTAGATTTTGCCAATCTGCCTTTCCTCCTTACTCCATGAATATTCCATAAACCATATGCATTCCAACTCCCAATGAATAGAAATGGTCACCATAAACCTCTGCCAGGCCTTTAACAGTCCATAGGTCACATATGGTGACAATGAATCAAACGGCTAGTGACCTTACCCAAAGGACTATTGAATTACCAAATGTCATGAAGACTCTCAGGGCAATTCCAAATAAGGAGTTTAAGCACATTTTAAACAAAGGCAGCATCATTCAAGTAAGTAAACAGCCATACAAGCTGGAATACATATTTGAATAAATAAATTTCAGCTGTCTGATTAGAATTTCTACTGAAACTCCAAACCTTACATGCTCTTAGAATATTTCCTTCCAATAATATGTTTTTAAAATTTGCATTTAAAAAAAAAGATTTTATTTACTTATTTGACAGAGAGAGAGACAGAGAGAGAGGGAATATAAGCAGAGAGAGTGGAAAAGGGAGAAGCAGGCTTCCCGCCGAGCAGGGAGCCAGCTGCGGGGCTTGATCCCAGGATCTGAGAATCATGACCTGAGCTGAAGGTAGATGCTTAACAACTAAACCACCCAGGCACCCCTAAAATTTTGCTCTTAACACAATCTTTCTCCTTCTAAAGTTCCTTCTCCCTCTCTCTCTCTCTCTCTCTCTCTCTCTCTCTCTCTCTCTATCTCTATCTCTTTCCTTTCCCCCTCTTCCTCCCTCCCTCTCTCAATTTTAATGTATTCTCAACCTTCAAAGTTGAACCTGATACTGAAGCCATTCAATGAGAGCTGACACTCCAAAGCCAGCTATGCTCTGGCAGGAATCTGGAGTTAGGAGGACAGGTAGGCTAACTTATTAATCACTGTCTTTAGAGCACAGATACTCTTCAAGTAAACTACTGTGAAGATCTGAGTTATTATACATACATAGTCAAACACTGTAGAGGACATGAAGCCTCTGATGTATATTTTGACTAGATTTCCTTCCCACCCTTAAATACTATGAATCTATGCCCTCACAAGCAAATTTAATTTTCTTGACACTGGTTATGTCATTTGCAAAGAGGCTGTGGCCCATTCTGCCAAGAGGAGTTACTGAATCAGAGGGGACTTAGCCCATTGCATTGGTTCAACTGAGATTTACTGACAATAGTAACTGTTTCAGCCAAGAGATATATTTAAAGGAGCGAATAGAAGACTATTAGTCCTCGTCCCACCTTTGGACGTTAGCTTTATTCTGATTTAGTGATACTTTTAAGTATTTATAATAATCCATTACAGCACTAGTGCAAGTTCGCTTTGAAGAAAATGAAAAGAGAACTATACCAACTCATTATAAATAGAAAAAATTATGTATATAAAATATGTCTGCAAATCCAGAATCTTTGGACTTGAGCAATCCTGGGGTTGGGAGAAGTTAATAGCTACTGGAGAGTTGGTATGTTTTGTACTTTTAACATTTTTAGAAAATCATTAGTAGAAATATGTTATCTTAAAACTTGAAAGTTAATCACTAGTGATATAAAGATATGATATATAGCTTCTAAAGTCCACGAGAAAATAAAGAATAAGGAATTTAGTAGTAAAAATAAACTACAAAAGTTATTAAGAAAGAATACAAAAAATATTAAAATCAGACCAAATAGAATTCAAAGGAAAAGGTATTACACAGGACAAAAAAAAAGGTTATTTAATGATTAAATACATAGATTGATATGAAAGTAGAGCAGTTATGAGTCTTTACATGTTGCATATCAGAGCATCAAAGTGTAGAAAATAAAAAAGTCAATATATGAAAAAAATTTAACACAAGTCTATCAGTGAGAGAACTGTTTGTGTCTTTCTTGGTGTTTGAAAAATCAAGAAGACAAGAGGTGATTTATTAGAAGGATGAAATAATAATGTTTTAAGTAAAATTGATTTAATGGCTACAAATCAATTTCTTTCAAATTGCCATCAAACATTTATAAGCTTTTAACATAATTCAGAGCACAATGAAAGTATGAATAACATTTACATCTGTGCAGGTAACATTCCTGAATATAATGTGACACAACTAGAAATAAACAGTGGAGTTAAATAAATAAAACCACTTTGGAAATTTTAATATTATCTTCCAAATAATTCTTAGCTTATAGAAAAAAAGCCATGTAATTGTAGAATATCTAACAAATAATTATAATATATATCAAAAGTTATGAACTATGGCCAAAGCTGTATGTAATACAGCTTATTGCAATAAAGGAATCTTTATTATTAAATAAGAAAGAGTGAAAACGGGCGCCTGGGTGGCTCAGTGGGTTAAAGCCTCTGCTTTCGGCTCAGGTCATGATCCCAGGGTCCTGGGATCAAGGCCCACATAGGGCTCTCTGCTCAGCAGGGAGCCTGCTTCCTCCTCTCCCTGTCTCTCTGCCTGCCTCTCTGCCTACTTGTAATCTCTCTCTCTCTGTGTCAAATGAATAAATAAAATCTTTAAAAAAAAAAAAAAAAAGAGTGAAAACAAATTAGAGGAACTAAACTCAAGAAACCAGAAAAAGTAATATAATTAACCTGAAGAAAGGCAGAAATAAATCACAAACCAATAATTAGAAAACAGAAGCAGTAAAATAAATAAATAAATACCCAAGACTTAATTTTCTTTTTTTTTGGAAAGGAATAGTAAGTAGAATGTTTCTACCAAGTCCTCAACACAACACAGCAAAACAATTAAAACGACAATCAAAGGCAGAGAGGGCATAAATGTATCCATAGGGAATGGGAAAGGGATACAACTGCAGATAAACATTATTTTTTCACTGAAAAGAGTGTACAAAATCCTTTCTAATGATTTTCAAAATCTTGTGAAACGGGTTCTTCTAGAAGAAAAGGTAAATTATCAAAACTGACTTAATGGGAAGGGCAGTAATTCCCCTATCTGCTCACTATGCCCTTCTGAGAGAACCCATGCCTAGAGATCTGCAGGAGCTTTAGACTGTTGAACCAGGACGAGTTAATCCCCGCGGGGGTGCGCACCTCACCTGACCTGTTCTGACGCCATCTTCCTGTGGAGGACTTCCCTGACCACCTGCAGCCTGAACGGAATCCCAGCCCTCGCACACCGCCGCGAGAGAGGCGCCACATGGGTCCTTCCTCTTAGGGGCTTCAGCCCTACCGCAACACTGTCACCATCTAACACGCTGCGTGTTTTATTAGTTACGTTCTTTAAATCATCTGTCTCTCTTCCCTCATCCTACACACTTAAATGTCAGCCCCACAGAGCAGGATATTGGGGGGAGGGGTGGCTGGGGAGAGGAAGTGGGGGGTGGAGAGTGGGAGTATGTACAGTGTGGATTCCCAGACCATAAACGAAGTCTGTTGCATGATTGGCATTGATGTGTATTTGTTGAATGAGTTTTTTTTTTTTAAAAAGAAATTAATGAATGATTTAACAAATAAGGGGATGACTTATTAGCTACAGACAATGAAATTGATCATTTATATATACTTTGATTTAGGCAAAATAGGGTTAGACTACCACTTGTGGCAACTACAATAAGGCTGTGGATAAGTGACCACAGAAACTTGTCTGCTGATTCAAGAGGAAGCTGAGTAGAATGAGATTAAGAAAGAGGGGCGGGGCGCCTGG
>LNAC01000005.1:11263981-11323305 GCA_002007465.1 Ailurus styani
GCTGCTCAGCCAGGAGTCTGCTTCCTCCTCTCTCTCTCTCTGCCTCTCTGCCTACTTGTGATCTCTCTCTCTCTNCCTGCTCAGCCAGGAGTCTGTTTCCTCCTCTCTCTCTCTCTGCCTCTCTGCCTACTTGTGATCTCTCTCTCTCTCTCTCTGTATCAAATAAATAAAAATCTTTAGAAAGAAAGAAAAAGAAAGAAAGAAAGAAAGAAAGAAAGAAAGAAAGAAAGAGAAAGAAAAAAGGAAGGAAGGAAGGAAGGGAGGGAGGAAGGAGAAAGATAGTGGAGGTGGAGGGGGAGATGAAAGGGGAAGAGGAGATAGAGGAAGAGGAGCTGCCTGTTTGCTTACCTGCTTTCATGAATATCTTGCTGTTTTTGTACAAATGGAGTCCTGAGGAAAACATTACTTTAAAACTTATTTTTTTTAATCACAGAATCACTGATGGGCCCAGTGTAAATTACAGTAGCTCTTAGCTTTTTACATCCTTTTAGGTCTGTCCGTTTAGGACAATAATTCTTCATCTTCGGTGTACATCAGCTGCAACTGTGGGTCTTTTTGCTTCCTGGTTTTATTTTCTCGTTTAATACAAGGGCGCAGGCCCCACCAGACCGTATGGGATAGTTCTAATGTGGGATCAAGTCAAGAACCACTGCTTTACTTTATTCAATGAATTCTACTGAAATGACTGACCAACCCACTCAAAGATATCCACAGGTTCCTCTTAATAGTAGACATCAGATTTTGCCCCAGTCAAAAACTTTAAATTCTGACACTTTTCAAACAACTAGCTCCAGATACATCTAGCTCATCCAGACCTGTTTAATTTTAAGCCATTAATCACAGTTTTAAAGTTTACATTTATAATAATCCTTTTCTATTTTTCTGGATTTTAAATGACTTACAAATTGTCATTGGGATTTTCAAATTCTCAGTTTTCCCCCTGGCAATGCAAATCTGACCAAAAAGCCGAAATCTCATAGTGAAGGAGATTAAGTCAAATACCTGCAGAGGTGCTTCAGGAGGCTTTTCTCTCTGCACTGGAGCAGCCGGTATTTCCTGGAGGGCTTTTGATGACTTCCTTTTGGCTTTTTCCATTTGAACATTGGTAAAATAATTGACAGCAGCAAACTCAATAAGGGCGGAAAATACGAAAGCAAAGCAGACAGCTATGAACCAATCCATGGCGGTAGCGTAGGACACTTTGGGCAAAGAATGCCGCGCGCTGATGCTCAGTGTGGTCATGGTGAGGACCGTGGTTATTCCTTCAAAAGCAAAAGAGCAAAGAGACAAAATACCATTACTTCTATGCAAACAAACCAACAAACCTTGGAAACTTGGTAGAGGAGGGGTAACAAAGTTTACAATACCTCAAACCATCTTTGATGGGAGATTCAAACCCTAGCGGTTCAGTGAAATTGCCCAGGTTTTCAAGTAAGAGACAGGTATCATTAAAATCCTGGCTCTTCTAATCATTGGCTCAGTGTGATTTGGATTAAGTGAGGAAAACTCAGTGGGCTTCATTTGGTACTGACTAGGTTTGCCATAAAGATTACAACTATATACAGCACCTATCATATATTGGGCTGGTATTGGTATCTAAGCCAACATACCTGAGGAAGTCAACACATACATACACCTAACAGGAAGTGTGACTCACTGAAGCACTGATTCTCAGCCAGGAGTGAGAAGTTGATAGCATTGTAATTTGGAGCATCAGAATTTCTGGGATAGGCAGGGCCCATTGCTATGGAGAATCGTGACCAGAAAAATCATGAATCGTAGATATTTATAACTGAATATTACCTACTGAATTAAGATAATAAAATAATAATCTAGTTGTGAAAGAGCTTAATTTATAAAAAGCAATAGAGGTATATTTCTGGAAAAATAGATTTCTAGAATAATTTGGTTTTAAAAATACCGGACATTGGGGCACCTGTGTGGCTCAGTAGGTTAACCATCTGCCTTTGGCTCAGGTCATGGTCCTGGAGTCCACGGATGGAGCCCCACATCCAGGCTCCCTGCTCAGCAGGGAGTCTGCTTCTCCCTCTGCCCCTCCTCCTGCTTGTGTTCTCTCTCATTTGCTCACTCTCTCTCTAATAAATAAATTAAATCTTTAAAAAAAAATACCGGACATCTACCATGCACCAGATTGTGACAAGCAGGAAAATCTTTACAACAAGAATAGAGGTACTTCTCTTTCATCAATAGGTTTCTGAAGAGTATCATCTCCAGGGAAGCTTTCTCCTCAGCCTGAAAAAAAAGGTTAATCCCCATTCTCAGTGGAAAAAGTCCACTTGTCACTAGAGCTATCGAGAAATGTCACTAGAGCTATCGAGAAAGGATCCTAATAGTTGTCTATTTCTGTATCTTTGTCTATCTGCATATATAATCTATGTTATCTAGTTAAGCTTGGAGATTTCTATGAGAATTTACTGTACCCATTTAAATTCATTCTAGGGGTGCCTGGGTGGCTCAGTTGGTTAAGCATCTTGATCCCAGGGGCTTGATTCTGGGGTCCTGGGATGGAACCTCGCATTGGGCTCCCAGAGTCTGCCTCTCCCTTTCCCTCTGCCATTCCCCCTGCTTGTGCACGCGTTCTCTCTCTCTCTCTCTCTCAAATAAATAAAATAAAATCTTTTAAAAAATAAATAAAAAATGAACTTATTCTATATAATGCCCAGAATAGTTCCTGAATTGGGGATGATGATGATGATGATGATGATGAAAAAGGCACCTAAACTATATATTCCAATCCATGTCAATTCTTCACCAAAAGAATAATAACATATTAAACTAAAGAGATAGTGAGCCCTCTGAACAATAATGGAATAATAATATTTGAAATTAGGGAGAAATTATATTGTCCCCTCAACTCAGCATTTAATTATATTCTGCCTTGTTCCCTAATTGTTCCATGCACATAGGCCTGTCTCCATAACCTAATTTAGTGTATCCTCCTTGAGGGCAGAAATGTCTAATACTGCTTCAGTATTTGCCATACTTCATATAATGCCAGATACATGATAAGTGCATAATAAATAAAAACTCAATTTTTCACCTCCTCACCAATCCATTTTTTTGCCAGTCCCTTCTGAATTATCAATGTTCAGAACAACAAAATTAGAGCAGCTGTGTAGTGTATAAGCTATAGATCTGTTTTTTCTAAGCTTTTTCTTTTTCTTTTTTTTTAGGATTTTATTTAATTATTTGACAGAAAGAGTCACAGCGAGAGAGGGAACACAGCCGAGGGAGCAGTAGAGGGAGAAGCAGGCTTCCCGCCGGGCAGGGAGCCCAATGCGGGGCTCGATCCCAGGACCCTGGCATTCTGACCTGACCCAAAGGCAGACACTTAATGACTGAGCCACCCAGGCACCCCAAGCTATAGATCTTTTAAAAATATTCCATAAACTCTACAGAGAAAGAAACTTGAGGATTTGATTGTGCTCCCTTTTTAAAGAAAAAAAGTGTGATTTTTTTGGAATTTTATTCATCTAAAACAGATTTTTAAATGTTTGCTGGGTCCAATATGGAACTATTGAAATAGCTATGAAAATGGAGTACTGTGAATTTATTGGACTTCATTTCAGAAAGAAACCCTAGAACTTTTAGGCCTCCATTTGATCTCAGAAAAATGGCAGCTTTCCCATGCTGCCTGTGAGATGTAAATTAACCTTCAAAATTTTAGCTACAAAGTTTGAAGATAAATCCAAGTTTTTCTTCTTATTCATAAAAATTTAAGTTTAATGGTCTATTAAGAATTCAAAAATGTTCTACAACTTCCTGGTGTATATCTCGTCTACTATCACAGAAATCATGCTGAAAGCACTTGGAAATAAAATATGAACAGTGAAGCCTAAATAAGAATATTACTCAGAACTCAGAAAATTCTACAGAGCATAATGTGATAACAAAAAGGAAAACTCAAATATAAATGATTTAGGATTTCCCAGGTTGCTTTGAAAGAAAATTTTTTTTGTACCAGAACAATTTCTCCCGCAGACCTGCAGTAGTGGTCTTCATCTTCTCCTGCTGTCAGGTGAAGAAATTCCCCTATTTATGTTAAGTAAGCAGGATATTAATGCAATTATTGGGCCTTGAATCCCAAAATTACTTTCTGATCACTAAGGAGGGTACATCACCAAGTTCCTCATTCCATAAACGAGGCTATGGACATAAATGCAAAAAATATGGAGCCACTTTCCATTTCTCTTTCACTGGTTTGAGTCAATTTGACTTGAAAGCCTGTAGAATAGTCCTTCAAATATTGTGGCTCATATCTTATGACTGTTGGCAAAGTCAGGGAAGTAACCTGTATAAACAATTGGCTAAGTGTTTGAAGTTGCTGTCCTTTTAGACAAAAAGTTTTCTCCACCTTGTAGTCAAACTTAAAGAAAGCACTAGCATGACAGGAATGTGCTTCTTACAGGTGTTTTTAGACACAGCATTTGGTTTAATAAACACAAGAAGAGTAGCAAACAGAAGCCAACCCTTCAGATAAGAAGACATGCTTCCTCTGCCTCTGGGGAGACAGGGCATCTGCTCTCAATGGCTTAGCTGGCATCCACCCTGAAAACATTTCAACAACCATAGAATTTTTTTTGACACGTTTGAGTATTGATGCCAGTACCTGCTTTTATAATGCTGAATATGTACCATATTGGCTGGCCCAGGAGCTGCGAGAGGACGTGTAAGAGTAGGCTAAGACCGTGCACAAGAGTAAATTTTTGGCTGGCCACTCCAAGGAAATGAACCAGTAATGATTTAGATATGCCAGCTGGCATTTACTCTGGTTTAACATTTTACTATACTGGAATAATTGGAAGACTTGAAGGCGCACAACTTTGCAGATAGAAGGCCTTTGGAGAGAATTCAGCACACTCTGTTTCTCATATTTACACTAATTAATTTGGGGGGGGGAGAAGAAAGTCTATTTTTCCACGATCTCTCTAGTGACATCCCTAATCCAGCATTTTGTCTCCTGGGATGAAGAGGGAAATGAAAATTAGGGAAAAGAAATACTAGTCCAGAATTAATTTTTTACTTAAATCTCATATGAGATAGGTTGCTAATGCTCCCCAAATACTTAAAACTTAACTTCCTTCGGAAAATGCCATCTCAGTGCCCAGTGAACAGTTTAATAATTACCATTCTGACACATCTTAGGTCTTTGAAGGCTTAATTATTGTGCATAATTTCCCTGGTCAATCAAAACCAACATCTTGGCACACAAGCACAAGACGGGCAAATGTCACAGTTCAAATAGAAAAAGCTACCCACAAATTATCTTCAGCACACATCCATACAATCTCACTCAGAAGCTCTGGAATACTCCACAAACGCCCACATCCTCATACTTCCTGTGAAGACAGAATGGCAGAATAGAAATGGCGGGGTTCTTGAAGTTAGACAGAAATTGTCCCGGGTCCATCACTTAGGAGTACATGACTTTATACAAGTTTCTTGGTTTCTTTGAGTTGTCTATGAAAAATTAATAACACCTACCTTGCTGAGTTATTGTGAAGATTACATAAGATGGCAAATCTTATCATCATTATTATTAGCATTACCAGTATCCTTACTACATGCCACTTAATTTCCCTATGATCTCTTATCTGTTGGAAGTGTTGGTGGGTATCTCTGTAATCAATGTTATCCTTCTCCACACCACTGGAAATTTCTATTGTTCGGGGACAAGGGAGACAGTACAGTACAGTGACTACCGGTTTGTATTCAACTAAAAAAGCTTTCAAAGTTTATCAAACAATTACAATAAATATAAAATACAGGGGACATTCATATTATAGTATCAAGTAGTCATTCCTAAATGAGGTAGATGACAGTGTGGACTATTATAATAATAAACACTAAAATAAAATGTATTGTGTGTTAGGCTTTGTTCCAAATGCTTTATCCAAATTAATTCATTTAACCCTCATGGCAACCCTATGAAGTAGGTACAATCCTTCATCCTGTTGTAACACAAGGAAACGAGCGGAAATAACTCATTGGCAGTTTACAGCAAATCGGTGGTAGACCTTGTGGTTAGAACCCAGGATGCCTGGCTGCAGAATCTGTATTAAGACACTGTTGCCTCTTCAGCAGATGCACAAAGGATGGGTCAGTATTTTCTACTCTAGATATTCTTTAAGATCATAGGAAAGAGATGATAATGTGTACAAGTGATTTTATTTTTATTTTTGATAATAATTCCTGAAATATTTGTATGATTGGTGCCAAGGAAAGTTAAGGGAGTTTGGTCTGTGCTCAGCCTCTGCAGGTACTTCCTGCCCAGTTAGGCTGACTCTGAACATGATATGTAAAGAGCCAAGTCTACTCTAAACACTACATGAGTTAAGGAGCATAAAGGACCTAGCAGCGTGCCTGGTATTATGCAAAAACAATAAATATTTTCTTGAAAAGCAATTAAAAATCAAGGAAACTGGGGAGCCTGGGTGGCTCAGTGGGTTAAGCCTCTGCCTTCGGCTCAGGTCATTGTCTCAGGGTCCTGGGATCAAGCCCAGCATCGGGCTCTCTGCTCAATGGAGAGCCTGCTTCCCCCTCTCTCTCTGCCTGTCTCTCTGCCTACTTGTGATCTCTCTCTCTGTCAAATAAGTAAATAAAATCTTTAAAAAAAAATCAAGGAAACCAAGTCTCCTCTATGTGAGAGACGTACGAGAGTAACGAATATCTGCTAGGTGCACTGTGTGCCCTGGTATGAGTACTGAACATCAGTCTAAATCCTTACCAGTCCATAAAGGAGAGAGGCTTTAGGATGGAGATGTCTATGGATGGAGAAAATAAGTGTGAGACTCTGGTTTCAAACCACAATCTATTATAGTCCAAAGCTTAGATTTGTTATTTTCTCTTTCCTTTTTACACCCATTTTTAATAAGTAAAATTTATTCAACACTTGCAATGTGCAATTATTCTTTAATTGAACCCTCACAACTCTATGACGTAGGTAGTGTGTGATATCTGCCGACTGCCCTCTTGGGGCCATACCCTGCCCCCAGCACTGACCCTTCTGTAAGAGTTTCCCTAGTAGAGTTCTTGAGTAAACCTAGGATTAAAGCAGGGGGGTGCAGGTGTTTATGAAAAATTTCCTCACATTCAGATGCATTGAGAGCACTAAGACACCTAATCAGTTCTCTATAAGGATGGGGAAGTGGGATGAGATGCTCCCACTTCTTCTCACCAGCATCCCTCCTGCTGTTGTGTGATAAGGATATTATACCATGGCTTTGATCTTACCAACTAGAAAAAGCAAAGGACGAGTGACATCTCCTGTGAGAATCATACCTCTAGTCCAGAGAAACTGTGAACATTTTCCTTCTTATCCTACTACTAAATGCTTTTGCTACTTATAATCAATAGAAAAAGAGTAGAGAAATATGTTTTAAATAAATATCGTTATAACTAATTGTATTATTTAAAAGCATGGTGATATACAGAAGACTTATTCACAGCTATAAAAATTTAAAAGCGGTGTGTTCTGACCTCATATAGTTAAGAATATGATATATAGGAAGCCCCTATAAAAGCAAAAAGAAGAAAATGTGCTTGTGTTGAGGAAAGAAAAGATATAGATAGAACATAACAATGAGCTAACTAAGCATATAATACCATCCAACCCAATGCATTTAAACCGCTTGCATTTTTCCTCTTCATTAAAAGGCAAATTATTCTACCGCTTTCATATTCATTTAGCCATGACTTTTATTTGTTTTATTTTAAATTCCCAGTGCATTTCAACACCTAGATATGATTTTAATTCAATTACACAGCATTAAGGTAGGAGCTCCAGAATATCACAAAAAGTGAAATCCTATCCAGAGTCACCCTTGGTCCGCATCTGTCTGGTCTCAATAAGGGAAATAAGATGAGGCCCCAAAGGAAGGGATGGCCTACCTATATACCAACTCCCCCAGCTTTATTTGTATTGGCTGGGTAAAAATGAAAGCTTATGAAAAAGAAACAAGAAAAAAGAAACAAAGCTATGTGATTCTTTTCTCAATATGGCTTGATACATTACTGTTTAGTATTTTCTTAGAAAAAAAAATGATGTTTAAGAACTATTCCCGCGAATCGTGATCAAAATATAACGCGAACAAAAATACCCAAGAAATGAATTGCACTTACCAAATACAGTCCTAGCTGGAACTGATTCCTTGTTTATCCAGAACGAAACTTGAGAAAGAATCACTGTCATAATACACGGAATGTATGTCTGAATCATAAAGTAACCCATCTTCCGTCTGAGGTGGAAATAAACTGTCATAACAACATATTCACCTACAAATAAAACATGAGGAAAATGTATTATTGGTTACGCAGGCAATTAGTCAAAGACTTCATAATCATATTTCAGACTAACAAACAGTATTTTAGACAAAGAATGATCTGTTGTGCATTGCAAGCAAACTGAGAAATATATAGTTCCTAACTAGGGAGGAAATGATATTGAACATCATTACACAGAAAAATACTTTTGTTCTATATAGTGGTTAAGAGATTTAATAAATTAAGCTACAACTTTTTAAAAATACTTGCAGTGCTTTCTATTTTAAAGGTCTGGTACTGCGAAAACAATTAGCCTTCAATTTCAGCATTTTTCTTAAGAGCAGAATTTAGACCTCACTTTTATGGAAAATCACTAGAAAAAAATGGAAATACGCACACACTTGAAAATCTAAAGCTTAATTTTGGAAAAAATTGAAATACACAGATTTACGTTATATATACATATATGCTTTGGAAGAGGCTGTCTTACTGTCTCAGTTTTAGGAAAGGGATGTATTTCTAAATCTTACACATATGAAGAAAAATACAAAAAGAATCGTGTAACATCGAGCCATATATAACATCTCTGAGTTCAAGCATCTTTTATGGGCATTTAGACAAAAATCTAAAAAGCTAATTAGGGAAACAAATTATAAGATTTCTGATAGCTGTTGATAAGTATTTATAATGTGACATCTGAAGCGACATATTAAGAAAGTCACTTAGGAAAGCGGTGGCCTTATTCTCAGACTGTGAGGCCTGATATATAGAAGATTCAAATCCCGAAACGTGTTTTTCAATCCCACTTGTAGGCTAGAAAATTAATGCCAAGTAGCATATTGACTTTAATCCTTAAGCATCTCACCCGTAATGGACTTGATAGTTTCACTTGATACAGTTTGCCCAACCAAGTCATATTGAACTAAGCTCGAAGACTCCTTTGGAACTTCCACTGATTTCTCAGGACCTTTTGTCCAGGTATAAATCATCTCACTCTTCGGATATGCATCTGAATGAGAGCCCAGAATGTGATTAGAGTCAGTGGTCCTTTTTCATCAGGACTGATGGTCAACACTTTAGAATATTACACATGGTCAAGAAAGATAGAATAAAAGGAAATAATAATCATTATGATTTATTCAAACATGCTTAAGATTTGGAAAACATAGAGATTAAATGAACAGCCTTGCAACTCAGCATATTTCTTGTTTTTATGTTAAAAAATTGGAGGAGAGACTAAAACTAAGGCAACTTCGATGTTGTATAGGCATCAATGCACTTGGATGTGCTTCCATAGTAACAGGATAAGCAGCTGAAAAACAGAAATAAGGCTCCCCCACCAAAAAAATATTTCATTCCATTCTAATTCACTTCTAGTGCTTGACCAATACTGACTCCTTCCATCCTAAGGCAGTTCTGCCAATTAGAAATGTACCAGATGCTGCCTATAATAATACAACAACAAAACCCAAAACAAATCCTACTGTTGGGAGAGCTCTCCAGGGGTCACCTATTCCAGACTGCCTCCAGGCAATACCCAAGCTGTTTGAGAACCATCCTGCAGTGACAACTGGCTCTGCTGTTTGTAAAGCTCTCCAGGGAATATAATTACACAACTGCCTTTCCACTACCTTTAAACTCTTACAATCAGGACATTTTCCCTTCCGTCTTCAACAAATCCCTCCCAGCGGCAATTTAAACCCATTTTCTATTATTCGTGTTCAATGCGAATGGAAGCCAGCTGCTTGCTTTACCAGTCTACCCACAACAGATAGCTTGGCTCACACACAAAGCAGCTCAAAAGAACCATGATGAATTGGTTCCCTCCACAAACCTTCCTAAAATGGCTAGAGCACAGTAGGTCTCCGTGAAATTGCTTAATTCTGCAAAGGAGTTGATACCTAGGGAAACTATTTTTACAAACGATTTCACAAAAGCTCTGAGGCTTGCGTTGCCAGTTAGCAGTAGTTAAGGGTCAACATTTCTCTCCTGAAGTATATTCATGCTTCATCATACATTTATAAGACCCCAAATACTTCATTCCTGCTCTTGATATTCTAAAGCAGGTATCTTTCTCTTGCCTATCCTACTTTGATAGAATAACTTTTCTCTTAATGATTCAATATTTCAGGCAGGAAATAGGGGACGTGGGCACAATGGGTGCAGACAATCAAAAGGTGACTCTCTTTTTAATTGCTAACCCAAAAAATCAACTTCCAAAGAGTGATTTCTTTATTTGGTACAAACCCTGATTGAATATCAACTATGTTCAAGTCACTCCAAAGAGTGCTGTGTATGGGAACTGGAGAGGGCTGCGTAGGAAAGAACTTCCCATAGATAAGAACTATCTTGGGGGAAATTTAAGTTATTATAGTACCAGTGGGTTTTAATTCTGCCCTTCAGCAAGATGGCCCTTTTCTTTTTTCTTTTCTTTTCTTTTTTTTTCTCATTTCTCTCATTAAGTCACTGGTCAGGGAGCAAATGACTCTCTAGCATTAACTTAGCTCACTGAATACTGTGATTACTAAGGGTTGTAAAAGAAGGGTGACGGCCAATTCTCATTAAGTTAAGCAATGAGCAATGGTAATAGCAGGCAACAGTTTCGCAATCAGTGCACTAGGGATCTGAAACAATAATAAAAGCCAGCGCCTATTTTTGGTAGATTCTGACTGAATCAAATATTTGTGGCAGACATTAGAAGAGGCAATCTCATTTTTCTGCCATCTCAGAGAAGGAAGCATAGAAAAAAAGAATTCCATATTCTTTTCTACCCATTCATTTCACCTTCTTGCCTTCACCTCCTCAAAGTATGCCCAATTCATGTACCTCACAGATGCTCCTCTAGTGCCGTCCTTGGCTAAGCCACCACCATCTTTGATGGTACTAAAGCAATAACCTCCAACTCTTCTCTGCTTCTACTCTAACCTCCCTAAAATCCATTCTCCATAAAAAAGCCGAAACAAAATAGCAAAATATCAGTCAAAGAATGCCAGATCCCCTGGTAAAATCTTCCAAGTGCTTTCCATATCATTTACAATAGAATCCAAACTCCTTAATGTGGTCTGTAACGTGGTATACTATCTGGCTCTGTCTGTATATCAGACCATACCTCCTACTATGCTTTCATCATGCTTCAGTCACTTTGATACTAACAGCATTGCTGATATTATTCTAACCTTTGTCATTTCAAGAAACCCTGAAACTTCTCTGACCCTTTTTCAAATCTGCCATAAAGAAGTCCGCTTGTGACAGACACTGTTCATTTACTCCCCTCCCCACTAAAAATCCTTTGTACTTTCTTTGTTACACCACCAACACATGCAGTTCAGAGGTCCCTAAATTTCACCACTGGCCACCAACCTATTATTAATGAGTCAGTCTACCTAGGCTATCTGTACAAACAGATTTTTGGTTTTTGGAAATGAGGTTGAAATAGTCTCCTAAAAGTCAAATCTTAGAGAATTATCATGAACAATGATTGAAATGGATTATGGGAAATCATGCACATATATAAATATCATTTTGCATTAGATAAAAATAAATTCTAACAATATTTGTATTGTAACTTACAACTTCCAAATTTCAAAGGGCATGCATGACCATCCATGGGGAAATCCACCAATCTCATGGGACACTCTGCACTTATGGTGAGTCTATAGTGGAAAAATGCAATTAAAATTAACTCTCACTTTAAAAGTTATTTTATGACATCTAGAATGAGAAGATTGGAAAGAAGGAAGGAAGAACAGAAAGAGGGGGAAAGGGAAGGAGGGAAGAATGGAAAAAAGCATAAAAAGGGAAGAAGGAAAAAGAAAAAACCAACTACCTCATTGTGTATAAAATAGTGCCATTTCTCATAATTCTAAAAAGTTTATTTGGAGCTGTCATATTATGTGAAACAGATTTCTTTCCATTCCTGAAGAAAGTATCAGGGGTCCATACTTTTGTTACCATCATATTGTTCAGTCTCAAAATTTCAATGGGGCCATCATATTTTAGCCTTTTGTCAATCCATGTCTGTCTGAAGAACACATCCATTGTGTATTCCTAGGGAAATTAGTTTGTGACATATTCAAATCACAGATGATTACACATAAGTATGCATTAAATTCTAGTCCCCTGCCCACTCATTAAAAAAAAACAACTACCCAAATAAAAACTAAATTAATAGGAGCAGAAATTTTCTTAAATCAATGGAGTTAAAAGATTCTCAGCAATTAAGGCATGTTATGTCCATCTTGATACCTTAATCTTCCACTTTATTAGATAAGTAAATTACCATACACAAGAATCATTCAAGAGTAATTACCATAATTTACTAAAACCGCCAGCACTAGGTAATTACGGTTATACTTTAGACCAGGTAGCAAAATTAGTAAAAGTGTAACAAATATCATGGCATAATCAATCAAAAAATTGTAGGCATCTCTAAGACAAAGTTAAACACATAAAAAGCAATTTTATAGTCACAGAATTTATTATAAGTTAGCCTAAGAACCTTGGGTCAAGGAAAAAAGGTCAGGTTGGCCCTCTGAACTTTAAACTACATATGTTTCATATTAGAGGGCACAACTGAATGGATGAATCCATCCTGACCAGTGTTTGGTGTTCTAGCCTCTTTAAGCATGAGAGAGAGGCAGGGGGAGAAGAGGGTGGGGTGGGGAGGGGGAGTGAGCAATTGGGCCAACATGGAATACTAAATGCGATTAGGACTACAGCATAGTTTCGTACAAAAACTAAACACAGTCTTCAATTTTCTCCTCTTCAATAATTTCCTAAGGGAAAAAGTTACTACATAAAAGGTTGTGCCATGGAGGCTAGTAATAGGAAAGTTCTTTTCTTTGTTGAGAATAACACTAAACCAAAAATAGTCAATTGTTAGAGCCAAAATGCAAATTCAATGTCTTACTCCTTATAAACTTTTGAAACTAATTAGGCAATTCTTTGACTTTCCAGCGATGTGTGATTAACAACAAAATAAATATTAACTGCCCTGTCTTCTGCAAGTTTTCTTCAAACCTTAAGAGGTACATTAAATTTCCCAAATACCTACCATTTCAACATCAGAGACAGGTCCAAAGCTGGTGACATATATGTCAGTTTTTACTTCTGTAACAGGACCTAGTAGGTATAAAGTAAATGAGTGATAAAAATTACCAATTTCATAGCCAGGATGATTAAAGAGTAAATACAGATATGATATATCATGTTTTTATGAGCATGTTAAATTTTCAGTGAGATAATGCATCTCTCCAAAAAAAAAAAAATGTAGATAAAAGAACAACAGAACCAGAAAGCAGTGTTTATTTACAGGCAAAAAGAACAAACAAACAAACAGGCCACCCCAGTTACTTAGGGGAATCTTGCTTCTTCAAAAATACATCACCTCCGGGCACTGCTATGTCAGGCAGTGCAGGGAAAAAAAGCTTTTAGCCTTCGTAATTTTTTATAATCCATCATCTGATTGGTCATTATTAAAGAAGTGAGCTGTTAAAAAGAGGAAATATAGCCACAAGAGTGAGGAGACAAACCGTAATAGTTTTAAGGGATGCATCTTTGGAAAGCTGAGAATTCTAGGAAATAACTTAAGCACAGAAATGACTCTTGTCACCTTTAACAATTGGCAAACCATCCGCTGGTGACTGAGATCAAGGACAAACTCTCCTACAAGTCAGACCTATTCACTTCTTGCCACCTACCAGCCATTTGATCTTGGGCAGGCTATTGAACCTCTCAAAAGCAGCAACCACAGATATAGGCAAGACTGTTGGTAGGGATCAAATGAAATTGCTCATATGAGAAACCATGAACACAGTGACTCTCTTATAAAAGTACTTATTATAAGTAGTAGTTTCTCTTTGCTTCTGATAATGGCCACTGCTGAGATTTTTTCCCAGACCTAAATAAGACTGGTTCAGAAACAAACACATAGGTGTGTTTAGCAGAAGAAAAACTTGGGGGCATCGTGACAATGGGGCTGACACAGATTTTAGACAAAGGAAAATTCCCACAATCTGGGTTTAGAATGGTGCATAGAATTAGGAATTGTGGAATTTAAATTTGGCTCTAACACTTTTTAAATATATGATCTTAGTCAAGTTATGAATCCTGACAGGTAAAGGTTTTAATGAGTATTATCTGAAATTATAAATGTAAATGACTTGTCCCAGTCTCTAGAATATAATGCCCTCAATAATGATAATAGCTATTATTATATATACCTTTTTATTAAATAAAATAAAAATGAAAAATTGTTGCCCTCTTGAACACCATTTAAATGATGGTTTTATACCATTGTTTGGCCAGAAGCTAGACACTCCATACTGGAAAGAATAACATCTTTTATCAAGATAGACTATTTCCTTTGGATACTAGTTGGGCAATTGGATTTATGCCAAGAAAAAAAAAAGACAAAAAGCAGTTGGTATAGCTTAATGCCCCAAGTCTAAAGTTATCTTCATAAAAATGAATCAGAATACTTCTCCCTATATAGGAAGGACAAAGACTGAGCCACAGGAAGAAAAATAGTTTGGAGGAGAATGAGAAAATTCTTTATTAAGTAGTATCTTAAGAAAAATATATACTTTGTAAGTATACTGAAAGAAAAGGTATAGGGGCGCCTGGGTGGCTCAGTGGGTTAAAGCCTCTGCTTTTGGCTCAGGTCATGATCTCAGGATCCTGGGATCAAGCCCTTCCTCCTCTCTCTCTCTGTCTGCCTCTCTGCCTACTTGTGATCTCTCTTTCTATCAAATAAATAAATAAAATCTTAAAAAAGAAAGAAAGAAAGAAAAGGTATAGATTAAATTGATCCATCATTGATCTATCATTAGCTTTCATTTAAAAAAAGGAACACCGTTGAAAAACAGAGAAAAATAACAACAACAAAAATATGATAGTAATAAACTCATCAAACCAGAATGTTTCAGGAATAGATAAGCAATCCAAGAAGATGGCAATGTGTGTTGAACTTTAGAATATAGAGCTTTAATTCAAAGGGGTTCAAGAGTGGAAAAAATCACTCTGCTAGTTTCTTAGTAACAATTATTAAAAGCACTAAGTTACTGCAAGTCAGAGCAAGGAGAAATAAGTTACTTAGAACAATTAAGGTTGCATATGTCCTGACAACCGAACCATTTGTTTGAGAAGATTCTTGAGAATTCAAAAGTTACTTTATACACACACACACACACACAAACACACACACATATATATATGTGTGTGTGTATATATATATATGTATGTGTATGTGTATATATATATACGTATATATACACATACACATACATATATACATATATATTTTTAAATTTTTTATTAACCTATAATGTATTATTTGTTTCAGGGGTACAGGTCTGTGAATCATCAGTCTTACACAATTCACAGCACTTACCATAGCACATACCCTCCCCAATGTCCATCACCCAGCCACCCCATCCTTCCTGCCCCCCTCCCCTCCAGCAACCCTCAGTTTGTTTCCTGAAATTAAGAGGCTCTTACGTTTTGTCTCCCTCTCTGGTTTCATCTTCTTTCATTTTTTCCTCTCTTCCCCTATGATCCTCTGCCTTGTTTGGAATTTGAGAATCAAAAGTTACTCTAAAGATCAATTTAGGGCAGTGGTTTTCAAACTTTAACTGGATCAGAATCACCCAAAGGTTTGTTAAAGCAGCAATGCCGGGCCCCATCCTAGCCCTACTGATTGAGTAGGTCTGAGGTGGAGCCTGGAAATTTGCATTTCTAACAAGTCCTTTGGTGATACAGTTCATTTTATTCTAGTTTACAGTGTTCATCTGATTTCTAGAATAGTATTTACCAAACTATGTCCTGTAAAATATTATTACCATAAGTGTTCTATGGGAGTAAGGGAAGTATAGGAGAGGAATTAGGCCAAAGACATTTTTACTTACAAATTTATTTTAAGGGGTGTGGGGTTATGCCAATTCTTGTAGTTATAATGCTTCCAATATAATAATGGGTATTTTCAAATTTTTACATAATACTTTCTAATGATTCTTGGAAAAATATTTATGTCCAGAATTACAATCTTAGTATTGTTTAGTTTGTTTGTGACATTATTCAGTATTTGCTTTATATGATCATAGAGGTCTTTGAGATTAAGTGAAATTCTAAAATGTATGATTGGTAGAGGGATTTCGTTTGGACACTCACCCAACAAACATTAACTGAGTGAACACCTGCCGCGTGTCAGGTTCCCTACTAGGTACTAGGACTACAGTGGTAAACAAGACTTAAGAGTTCCCCGTCTCACTGGGTGTTATATGTAGGTAATGAATCACTAAATTCTACTCCTGAAACCAATATTACACTACATGTTAACTAATTAGGATTTAAATAAAAAATTGAAAAATAAAATTAAATACAATAAATAAATAAATTAAATAAATAAATAAAAGCTTTCCCTGCCTCAGGGAGTTAACATGCTATTAGAAGAGTCTGAGTATAAATAATAAAGAAATAAGTTAAATGGAAGAGTCTTTTTATTCATAAGAGGTACAAAACAGGCTAGTAATGGAGTAAGAGCCTGGCAAAGCCTAGATTTTTGAGCCACTCTTCAAACGGGTAGCTTTTAAACTGAGACCTGGAGGGTAAACCTGAGCCACTGGAAGAACAGAGAGAATTGCCATTCCAGGCATAAAGTACTTCAGGGTAAAAGCTCAGAGTCAGGAGAGACCTTAGTGTGTTCAGGGACTAGAAAAGAGGCCAGTGAGGCTGGCGCAAAGCAGGTAAGGAAAAGAGTGATAAGAAATGAAAGCCACATCAACAGAATGAAAACCAGAGTCAGTGGGCAGAGACCCACCCCTGAGTCAACATTCTAAAGGGGCATCTTTTAAGCAACATACCTAGAATACACGTTCTAGTGACAGTTGTTAAAACTACATGGAAAAGGACTTGTAGAAATCCCAGTGACAGATGGGCCACACATGGAGAGGTTGTTATGGGCTGAATTATGTTCTTCCCAAATTCATATGTTGCAGTCCTAACCCCCAGTACCTCAGAATATGACTGTATTTAGAATTAGGAAATTAAGTTAAAATGTGACCCTCACAAGAGGAGATTAGGACACAGAAACACACAGTAGAAAGACCACGTGAAGACAGAGAAGATAGCCATCCACAACAAAGGAGAGAACTTAGAAGAAACCAAGCCTGCTGACACCTAGATCTTGCTACTGTTTAAGCTACTCTGTCTGTGGTATTTTGTGATGGCCGCCCAAGCAAAAGAACACAGGAGTACAAAAGAAACAATGTTCCTCTGTTCGTTCCCAAAGTTTTCTCCCTCTGATACTCAGTACGGCTCTGCCTCAGGCTGTGAGGAAGTTTGATTTTTATCCCTTAATCATTGGAAGACGATCAAGAGTTTGAAGTAAGGAAGTTATAGGATCCGAATCATAGTCTTTATAAAATCACTCTGGTGGTTGTAGGAACAGTAAATTATAGAGGAGCAAGTGTAGAGGAAGAGGTCTTATAAAAGGCTGGCATCCCAGCCCAGTTGAGAAATGATGATGGCCTCCACGAGGAATGCAGCAGTGGGGATAGAGTGTTAACAGATCACTGGGCAAGCTGGTGGGTCACTGCTCACAGGGAAAAGGTTTTCTCCCCAAGGACCAAAGAGCAGAGATGTAATAGTTCTATTTATTGAAGGCCTACCATGTGCCAGGAGGGCTACTAGCCTCTTTCCATATACTATTTCATTTAATTCTCACAACACCCTCCAAGGGTGACATTATCATGAGAATTTTATGGCTCTGGAAACTGAACTCACAGAGTTTAAATATCATACGCCAGAGCCAGAATTATAAGCCCCTTGTATTGATCTTCCAAGTACGTTCTAACTTTACTATGTTAATGATATAATTAAATAATAGATCAATAATTAATTGCTTATATAATGTTCTATCTACTACATAACATGCCATATCTAAATTTCCTAAATTTTGTTTATGCCTAATTTCTGAGCTATGTTCTTGTAGCTCTTTCTATGCTTTTGCTCTTATCTTATTATAGCCTGTTTGGGTCTGTCTTTCTTCCCTTAACAGCAAAGATGAAATCTTAATCCTCTTTGAAAGTTCCCAAATAGCATAGTGCTTTGCACATACTAGATGGTGAATAACTATGTGTCTGTGTTCTTAATAGCATCCCACTAGTGATTTAAAACTTCCCAAAAAGAAAGATTACTTGGATTCATTTGTTACACCAGTTAAGCTAAAAATATTTCCTGATTAAAGCAGAAAATGTGTCTTATTTATATTTGTATCCTTTCCCAGAACTAATCTCAGGCCACAATGTAATCGGTTTCCAATAAATCAGTTTTCTATGAATAATGGTCGCTATGTAATTACGAATAATTCTTAGAGACGCTTCCCCCAACACTACTGTTTAGGACGTTCAAATCAACCTTACTAAGAGCATAATTACATAGAAACCAGATAATTTGGGGCTTGGAAGGACTTCTCATAATGTTATATGCATTTGTATAACATCAAAGACATATTTTATTTAAAAAATCCTACTTCTTTGGTAATAGGGGAATGTTTTTTAATCCCCAAAATATAGTCGGCATTTTATAAAAGTGATCTTCAGTAGGGTTTGAAAGAAAGAGCCAAGACTACCAAGATGAAATGCAGAGGAATATTCCTATCTTACTAATGAATCTAACTTGGGTGGACAATAGAAAAACAATTAACAATGTGTCAGCTCATTTTCCACTGCTAACTTTACTTCAGCTGTAGAGACCAAAGGATATAACGATTTAATTTCTCCAATAACAGTGTCTAATTTGCTGTAACACCAGGAGAAAGACCTCAGATGTTTTGCTGATACTGAAACATGTTAACCCTTGTTCCTAGTGTGTCCCCAGCAACCCACTTGAGGACATAGTTCTGGTTTTTCAGCCACCTAAATTCAGGCATCCAGCCACATCTTACAAAACACAGCTGATGTGTTTCTAAAAATCAAGAGACTTAAAGTACTTAGGACATACAATAACAACAAGGAATCTTGAGTGATATATTTAAAGAAATATCTAATTTTGTTTGTCATAAAAAATACAGAAATGCTAGCCTTCCTATAGAATAAACGAAGAAGAGATATTCATTGATAACACAGAAAAAACAGAGAGCTATCAAGTTTTACTTAGATGACATTAAAGATTAGTGCTTCCTATGTCCTATGATCCTTCTATCAATCCAGGTCAACTTTTTAAATGATTAAAGTACTTAGATACATAAGAAGAGCATTTTAAAAAACAATGAAATATGGGCACAAGATGAAAATGCTCTTCACAGAAGGAAAATTCGTGTAGGCAATAAAGGTTTCAAAAGATGTTCACCCACATTAGAAATCAGAAAATTCTAATTATTTCACAATCAAATGCCATTTCGAGTATATATATATATACATACATACATATATATGTATATATATGTATATGGTGGAAGGTTTTGTGGATCCTGAATCTCATATTCATTGTAAATGAGAGTTTGAATTTGTAAAACCACCACAGAAAACAGTTTGGCATTATCTCATCAAGTTGAACTCCCACTTACACTAAGATCCAGAAAAATCCATTCCTGGATATATATGCAAAAGAAACTTTTGCACATTTACAGCAGGAAATTTGGGCCAGAATATTCACAGCAACACAATCTTGGAAATAAGCAAAATGCCTACTGCCAACAGAGAAGATGAATAAACTGGTTCCTATGAAGTGGAAATATCACACAGCAGTCAAATGAATGATCTATAGCAATATGCGACAGCAAGAATGAATCTTAGCGATCCACGATTAAGTGGAAAAAAAATACCACGACCTAATAAAAAACATGTTCAAAACCATTAAATTTTTGTAACTGAAATTTAAAAAAAAATAAAGTTGAGCTAAAATAATATTCAAAGGAAAACTATGAAATAATTTAAAAAGGACCCGGAATGGTGGTTAGTTACTGTGGGTGGGGCAGACAGGAAGTGAGGATGAGGGAGACTCTCTAGCAGGACAAAAGTTGTCACCATTGTGCAGTTCAATGACTGAACTGCTATGTTTATGATATTACAAGGAATGAATGAATAGATGGGTGGGTAGTTGGATAAAAAGAAAGTTACATACGGACCAATACTGAGAGTAATTCTTAAACAAGTATTATTAATTCAGAATCCAGTCCTGTACACAAGAAGCTTCTAAAAAGAAACATAATAAAAGGGCCTAGAAAGTAAAATAATGAAAATTGATGTATTTTTCACCTAAAAGAAAACAACCCGGCGAAATATTATCTAAATCTCCATAAAATTACTAATAGCCTATATCTAGATTTTACAGTGCCTATTTGGGGAAACACCAAATATCCTTGCCCTAAAGAAAATGCAAATATATGGCAGTGGTGATACATCTTTTTTGCTAAACTGAGAAAATGACAAAGTAAATTTGTGTTCTGGCTTCTAAAGTCTCTTATCTTCTCAAGGGCGTCTTTCTTTCAATTATCCCTTCCCTCCGCTGTGATATTACATTATCCCCTACCAGATTATTCCAGTAATACACAGATATATTCTGATATTTCCAATCTTAAAAGAAGGCAACCTTCCCTCTTGCTCTTCCCTTTCATGTTTTGAATGTCCAGAGGAAAAAAAAAACCCATACACACTGCCTCTAGTTCTTTCTCTTCTATTCTCTCTGTCATATATTGTAACCTGTGTTTCATGCTCTGGAACCACTAAACTTCCTTTCACCAGTATCTTTAGTTTTCCCTATCTACAGCATTGTTTCCACAGACTTTAAAAAATAATTTAATTTCTCCCATTTTAAAAGAAGCTCTCTTGATCTGACTTCTCCCTCCACTTAACCACCCCATTTCTCCGTTCCCTTGTACAAATACCCAGAGACTCCTCCCATTCCTCCCCAATCAGATTCTTCCATCCACCACACCACCAAAGCTGCTCTATCAAAATCACCGAAGAGGTAGATATTGCTAAATGTAGTGACCAATTTCATGTTCTTATCTTTCCCAGTCTATCAGGAGCATTAAGAACTGAATGATCGATCACACCTCCTCTTTTTACTTACATCCAGTATGCATGCTCAGATTTTCCTCCTACGTCAAAGGCCCCTGTACCTCTTCTATATCATCCTTAATCTCTTGATGGTCCCTACAGTCTTATGGCTGTAAGTACCATATATATTCACATACCAATCATCCTGCTTTCCAAATTCATCTTCACTTAATGTCCAATAAGCATCTCAAACTTAACATATCCACATACAAATTGTTCATCCACACCCCTAATCTGCTTCTGCCCCAGTGTCGGCAACTCTCTTTTTCTAGGTGTTCAAGTCAAAAACTTTGGAGTCAGACACCTCCCTTTTTCTCACACTCTACATTCTAGCTGTCATTAGTGGACCAGCGCTTTGAAACATAGCCAGAACCTGATCATTGTTTCCCACTTCACAAGCTCCGTGCCTCTGGCTTGGTCAAGACATCCATCATCTCTTACCTAGTTAATTATGAAAACATCTATGCATTTGGCCTTGACCCCTGAGTGCCTTTTGTCACTATAGCAACCAATGTGAGTCTCTGAAAATTAGGCAGTTCAGGGCTTGCCCCTGTTTGACTCCTTCTAATCACTTGTGATATAACTCAAAACAGCAAAGTCTTTACCAGCTTGTAAAGCTCTACACAGCCTCATCCTTGTATCAAACCAACCCCTTCTTACTCCTCAGTCTTGTTGAACTTGACTGCAGCAACTCTGACTTCCATGCTTGGCAGTTTCACACAGTTTCTTCTAGCCCAAATGTGGCTTCTGCTTTTACTGACTTCGAACCATTGTTCAAAATATCACCTCCTCACTGAAATTTTTCCTACTACTTTCATTAAAACTACAGCCCTCCCCTGATTTTTATTACTCCATAGCAGTTGTCAACTTGGGACACTATATTTTACTTATTTCCGTTGCTCATTTTCTGTCTCTTTCACTAAATTGTCAGCTCATGAAGGCAAGGAACTGGATTTCTCTTGTTGACTAATCCATTTCTTGGCGCCGTCCTAGAAGAGTTCCTGGCACCTATTCTATGATTAATAAGGAGTTGATGAAAAGTGAATGAAAGAAACATCTCCATGTGTTTAGCCTTATCTTACTTAACCTTAGAAGAATCTAAAAGGCTTCTCATCCTTCCCTCCTAAGACATTCCATCCTCTTGACTTCCAGAACTTCACACGCTCCAAGGGCCCCCTATATCACCTACATCACCTGACAATTCTACATTTTCAATTCTACATTTAGTACCTTCCTCAATGGTTAATGTTCTTTGAGGCTTGGTTCTAGGCATCTATTCTCATAGCGGTATATGCTGGTGACGCTCTTGTATATCTCCAGTTAAAACTCTTGTGTGATATCCAAATATGTACAACCACTAGGACTCCATATACGTACTCGAACATTCTTAACATACCCGCACATGATTTCTTGATTTCGCCCCCATCTTTCTTCTCCCTCCCTCCCTTCCTCCCTAATTTAAAGAGCACCATCCTCTACCCATTTTCTCAAAATAAAAATCCAGGAGTCATTTTTTTACTTTTCCCTCTCCTTTACCACCCATATGAAATCCATCACCAATTATTTGTTGAATTATATCTTCAAAACGTATCTCAATTTTTCCACTTAAATCTATCTTTACTACATCTACTGCTTTATACCAAGCCACTATTAACTTAACGAAGAGAACCTTCCCCCCCACCACCACCCTAGAGAAAACTTCTTTGTTGGTCTCCTTGCTTCCAGTATTGCCCAACCTCAATATCTAAGTCTTTCTATTAGGCAGCAGCCAAAGGGATCAGGTTACAATTGGAGTCATACCAAGTCTTTCCCTCCACCTAAAGATCTCCAATGGCTTCCAGGTTCACTAAAAGAGGGATCTAAACTCTTTCACAAAGGGCCTAGCAATGCTCTGGCCTCTGCTTACCACAAGCAGCTAGACTGCGAGATTCTTTTTCTTGTTTTGTTACTACCTTCCTGGAACTCCTTTCACCAGACTCACTTTACTGTCTGAATCACACTAACTTACCATCTACTTTAGAAGCCTTACACTTCCTTTTTCATTCTTTCTTTCCTTCTTTCTTTTCTTCTCTTCTCTTCTTTCTTTCTTTCTTTCTTTCTTTCTTTCTTTCTTTCTTTATTTCTTTCTTTTTCTTTCTTTCTCTCTCCTAAGAACAGCTTTTGCTTACCTTTTCCATATTTATCACCTTTAGGGTTCAACTTACAAGATTTTCTTCACCACTGTATCTGAAATAGATCCCTCACCCAGTTAATTCTCTATCTGAGCATGCTATTAGACTGTTCCACAGCATTATCTTTAATATTTTGTTATTTGTTTCTTTGTTATTCTTATCTCGCTACACTGCTTAGCTATAAAGTTCATGAGGGCCTGTGTCTGATTCAGAATAATATCTTTACAACCTCACATTGTTCCTGATACATAGTGGTCTCAATGTCTATTGGTTCAATAAATGAATCCTAAATGACAGTAACAAATCAAAAGAGAATGAAGCTTTATTTTTCTGTTGCCCTGTGGATTTGAGGTGTTCTTTTTGTCTACATATTTTTAAAAAATCTATTCTCTGTAGACATTCAGTTAATAAGGATAGCACATAGTTAGTGCATTGATCTAATTTTTAGGCTAGGATTTAGATCATTTGAAAACATTGCAAGAATATTTTTATTTGTGTGGGGAAATTATTCCAAATTTACCTCTTCCCCATATTTGCTTTTCCATTTTAAAATGTTATTAAAGCTTTAGAATAAAAGTTCTCATTTCACTCCTTTGGGGGAAATGCAGTTTTGCTTATTTTAATAACCTACTTAGGAACAAGAAGGTATGTTAATGAAAATTTCACTCTTAGTAAACAGAAGGATGTAAGAAAACTTTAGAAGTGGATATAGCAATAGACCAGCTGCCTGGTCTATTGGTGGTCTATGAGTAGTTTTAGGGTTCTTGAGTAATTCACTGGAACTTTTCCCAGCCACCCCTCTAACATAGGGACGATGCCCACCCTGCTTATCTCTTTGTGTTGTTATGAGAATCTTATTAAACATTGTATCCAAAAAGGTTTCCAAACTGTAGAGGACCCCACTAATGTGAAGTCTGGCTATGCAGGTGAGCAAACTTGCAAAACTGACCTAACCCTGTTAGCGTTAGTTCTATTCCCATTTCAGGGAGGTGTGGAAGATGATCCAAGGCAATTATCATTAGTTGAAGTATTTATTATTCCAGATCATATGCCTCGAAAGATTGAAATGTACAAGGGTTGTGTAATCCTTCAATAAATGGAAGTGGTTAAGGGCTGGCTTCCTAAGCTATCTCTGGGTGGTTGATACCTTAGCTATGTATTTTTAAGATGGCGTAGAACAGTGCTGAAAGCAGCTAAGAGCACAGGGGAATGATTTTCTAGCTCCTCTGTGGAAGGGTTCCCTCGTATGCCACTTCTAAGCAGGTACAAACTACTTCAAGATGACAGCAGACTGATTTGTCAGAGGCCAAAAGGACTCTACCCCTTCAAAAGTCCCAGTCTGGCTTCTCTCACCATGCCTCCTTCCTTCTCTTCTCACCTTTCCCCTTTTCTTCTCCAATGGGAGAACGTGGGAGACAAGGGAGAGGAGACCCTGGAGGGATGAAAAGAAGAGAACGATTTCAGTTCCTTTTACTTCCCTGTTGCAAGCTGTGCCGCTGAGTTAAAAATATGTAATTTAGTTTCCAAATCTATTACAACCCCGGCCGGCCTACTGAGCAATCATAAACCATCCAATTTCAATTCAAATCTTTGCTTTGAGCTTTATTTTAAATGGAACACAGCTAAGTTGTATAAACAGATATAAAGTTAATGCTCTACAAAGAGCAGAAGTAGGATTAAAGGAACCAGGAAGCAAATCTGTATTTATAGCAAACTGGTCAAAATCTGAATTGTTTTCATTTTATTTTTAAAATACCAAACTTTCCACAAAGTATCGAAATGTCAAAGGGACCAAAGCTGTGGTATCCAAGAGTCTGTGCTAAGAATGAGGTTTTTTTTTTTTTCAGTAATGCTCAATTACAACATCCTGTAAACAGATTACATGGTTTCTGCAGGTGAGAATTACTATTCCCCTGTCACATTTGGTATGCTATGCATTTACAGAGAATGACCCATTTCTAAAAAATGAATCACATTTACCCAAATATTTATGAGCATAGCCCAAAAAACTGTGTGATATAGTAAATTTTTAATGATTAAGCAACTGCTAACACTTGAAGTAAGGTGAATTCAACCTCTTCCCATAAAGCTATAAAAGTATCTCCAGGTGGGTGATGCAGATCACTTGGCAGTGACAAATAAGATGACTAATAATGCCCTTGAGACATTTCAGCAATACTGCAGCTAGCCAAAATCTAGTAATGGCTTCCATAGATTGATTTCATTCATTTTATTGTCTATATAATATTATGGGAGAAGGCGGTTGGTATAAAGGATGCATCTACAATGGATTCCTACTTCTTTTTGAGTTATACTTGTGTTCTAACCAATGGGGCAGATACTATTTCAACTTATAATAAAACCATATCATTTCAGTTATAATTTTTCACTTTAATTTATGTTCAGGTACATAAATTCTCTAATAAATATTTAAACTCATGTGATTTGGTATTTCTGTTTTTTTTCCTTACTTAAAATGTCATGTTTAAAACCTTTATGGGCAGATAAATCTTCTTTTATTGATATAATACAGTCTTCAGTGATATCACATCATCTGAAATATTCTCCACAAAATTCTTTTTTGGATATAAAGTGATAATTTCCCAGTCACTTGTGAAAGATCGTGCATTGACAAATGATTCACTTCTGCAAGGAGGACTCTTTTCAGATTTGCATGAAGGCAAATGCAGTGCTGAACATCCTACTGCTGGAGAGGCAGTGTGAGAAGAACTAGGAGGATCTTTCATCCTTCTCACCCAGATTTATCACTGTCAACATGCAAAAACTCAATTAATACCCGCAATGACCCCCTATAACCTTCTCAATAAAATCCAGAAAAAAGTTTGGGACCAGACCTGATTCCAGCCAAGCATTAATATGCTCTGTGTCCCTGTATAAATCACTTTCCATTTCTAATCTTCAGTGTCCTCATTCGTCAAATGAGAAGAACCAGACTCATCAGACTCCAAAAAATCATCCAGCCCCACTCTCTCCAATTCTATTTTACTTCTGGTAATTCTTTCAAACCTGAGACCATGTCTAATTCTGTCCTCTTTCACGGGAATGTCCTGCTCCCTTTCACTTTCTCCACACACTCTCGACTGGAAGCTTGATGTGCCCTATGCTGCTAATATCATGTGAGCTCACTACAGAGCAACTGATATCCTCTCAGTCTTCATTGGTTTGTCTCTTAAATATACAACCTGACCTGGGTTCACATCCTACCCGTGCCACTTACCAGCTGTGAACTTGAACTGGTTACTTAACTTCCCAAACCTCAATTTCTTCATCTGTAAAATGGGGATAGTAAGAGCTTACTCTCAGTAATGCTTATAAAATGCCTGGTATATATGAAAATTCAAATAAATAAATACAGTATTAGTGGTTATTATTGTTATTACTACTACCACTAAGAGGTTCCTTTAAGATAGAGCCTGTGTCCTCTTCAACCTGTTTCCCAGTGGATAACTAGCTCCGTGTAGTTGGAAAGAACATGGACTTGGTGGTCAGAAGACCCGAGCTGACACTTGGGGTGAAGTCATGTAGTCTCTCTGATCTGGACTGAACGACTGAGCGGGTGTTTGGGGTAAGAATTAGATCTTGAGATTCTGCGAACGCAGTGCCTAGCACAATGCTTGCCACATAGATTCTCATTATATAAGCAAAGGGAATATGAACATGCAAAAGAGCAACAGTACATTTAATGGATGTGCCTCTATTATAGCCATTACAAATACTTAAGGAAGAAATAAAGCTGAAACACCTCTGACTCCAAAATCTTAGGAGGGAAGTAAATGCCATCTACCCAAATAAAGTAAAAAATCATCCCACTGTGGAAGAGAACAGCAAAGGACTGGGTTCTCTAGCAGAGCAGGCAGCTTCGTGCCCCAGATTCATGTCCTAGGTAGAACACGGTGGCGAGGTTTTGGCAGAGGGACAGATACCACGTGGGAGGACAAGGGACTTCGGATCAGTTGCCTCAAGTGCAACCTGCTCTGAGCAAAGTGGCCAGGTGCAGGGGAAGTCCATTCTCTGGGCGCAACGCAGCTGGGCACCCGAGCTCCAAGTTCCCATTTTTGACTCTTTCCCTCCAACCTCCCCCACCCAGCAGTTAGGTCCCGGAAGGTAATTAGTGTGGGGGAGAGGCAAAGCTTCTGAGGCGGCAGGGAGATGGGAAAGTACTGGTGGGGGCGGTCTTCTTGTCAGAGGTCTCATCAAGGGGAGGGGGGGTGGGGAGGGAGAAAGAGAGAGAGAGAGAGAGATTGAGAGAGAGATTTTGCATTTTTCCACTCGAGGCATACCTAATGATACACAGACAAGCAGACCGAGAGAGGGACAGACAGGACACACTTGAGCTTTTGAAATCGTTCATACCCCCAAATCCAGGACGCAGCCTGTTGTCATAACCATCGAGTAAGCTGTCCAGGATGCGGGTAAAATTTTCCGGGCATAATTTCTCCTCCTTTTCGTTCTGTCCTGGGGATTCGTTTAAACTGCAAACGCAAAAACAACAACAAGAACAAAACAAACAAAAAAACCTCCCCCCCCAAAAAAAACAAACAAAAAAAATCGGCAGAAGGGGTTGTTTTAAGAACCGATCACAGAACAGGTGGAAACAGCTTTATCTTCTAGGGAGAGTCTCTTGCCCCAAGCTGAAGGAGGCAGGTCTGAAGGATGGGGGACAGAGAAATGGTCAGGAAAGGCGCACCCTGTGCACACGCACCCCAATACCCACACTCTTCTTGCACCCAGTGCCCCTTCTGCTTTCCGCGTCTACGCGGGCACAGAAAAGCGCAGCTGCGGCCCCTGACCTTACAGCCGAGACAGGAGGGTCTGGTTTGCCCCGGGAGGGGCGGCGGCTGGCGGGGGCCGGGAGCTGGCCACTTCTCCACCCTTGTCCCTCAGGACCCCAGGGAACTCACCAAGCCGCCAAGCACAGGAAGTGCAGGAGGGCGAAACTGACCCGGGAGGACGTAGCGATCGCGGGCACCTTCTTGGCAGAAACCATCTTTGCAACATGCCATACTTTAAGCCTGTTCACGTTTCCAGGCTCTCAAGATGCCCTGAGCAGGGTGCGAGGCGAGGGCAGAGGCTCTCCGCGGCGTGCGCACACTCGCGCTCACACTCGCCCGCGCTCACACTCGCCCGCGCTCAGCCAGCCCGAGCCGCGGTGGGCGCGTGTGTGCACGCGGGCCAGGGGGAGGCGGAACCTGCCTGCCATCGCCCCCTCCTTTTCTCGCTGAGCTCCCAGTGTGTATGGAGAGCTATGTATACCGCTCCACACCCTTTCGTGCCCGCACCGTGAAGCTTCCGAGGTTAACACTGGCGCGCTTGCACCAAAGGCTGAGCAAGTTCTTTCCCACCTTAACTCTGGTTTGCAGCCCCTCCTCACGACCGCCATCCCCAACCCCGAATGGGTCCCTGCCCACAGCATTGCTTTGCCCCCACTTTTTCCCTTCTGACCCCCCCCCCCCTTCCTGCTGGGATTTGGATTTCACCAGGGAAGTTTCTCTCTCCCAGGCTGGTTGTACGAGGACCTGCTTGGAACCCATTTTCAAGGCTGGAGGTGGAGAAGGAGCTGGATGCCTGGAGGCTGGGCACAGGGATGGGAGACCGTGGTGAGGACCAGGATCAAGTACGGACAGAAACAAACTTTGGGACTCTCCCGTTCAGGTGCTTTGGGGAGGGGGAGAAGAGGGGCGGGCAGCGGGAAAACAAAGAGGGTTCTTCCTGGTAAGAGGGGTTGCAATTCACTGGACAGACTCTTGCCAAACTGAGAAAGTGGCCTTGAGCTTCATTCTGTACTCAACGCATTTGCCAAGCTGTTGCTGTAAAGATACCAAATTCCTTTGCTGTACTCGCTCCTCCCTGGTTCACATATTCCCAGCTTTGCTGCTCCATCCACTGCTGGAGAGAAGAAGAAAGGTGAAGGCAAGGGACATCTGGTCAAAATCACTTTCTCATTTTGCGACACTTGATGCTCTTCTTTTATAATGGAGCTCACTGACTTCCAAGGGTTTAGCACTTTAGGAAGGAGGGAAGGATGGCTGGGGAGAGGGAGAGGAGAGAGACAGAAGAAAGACAAAATGTGAGGTGTGTTTGGAGGGGTGGGAGGGCTGGGAAGACAAATTAAAATGGAGGGGAACACCTCTTAGTTCACTAATGACTTGAAAGGGGACACTAAGCACTACGTCTTTAGCATTCTGTTGAACAGAGATAAGCACTTTCAACAGAGCTTTTTAAAACGTTAATTATTGGTTCACAGGGGGAAAGGTGTCTTTCACATTAATAGTGATGCACATGGAAGGTTGCATGCGATGGACCAATGTCCTAAGTAATTAAGTTAGTTCCCTGGAAACTATCATCACCAATAACTATATTCTGTTTAGAACTTTGAGGGTTTTTCAAATTTTGTTGACTGGTGGGCTGATTTGATATGAAAACAATCAAACCAAGGGAACTTTAGGGTTTTCTTTGTTTACTTTTGTTTGTTTCAATATCCTGATTAAAATTTCCTTCCCAAAGGGAAGACTTTCTGATTGCCAAAAGTATATAATAGGAGAGGTATGTACTTCCATGATATTCTGTATTGTTTCCTTTGTAGTGTCTATTATATTTCATCTTAATTCCGTAGGTATCATTCTTCTCTAAAAGATCCCTTGAGGGTCTTGGCTGGGTAATTATTATTTATATGTATTTATTTTTTCTCCTACTATAGTACATGGCACATAGCACAAGGATAATAAATATTTATTGAATGAACAATTAAACAAACTAATGCATTGCTTACTCCCAGATCCATCCTAATTAATTTGGATGAAATTCAAGCTTACTCTCTTGGGGAAAAAAAAAAAGTGAAAATATTAGTGTCCTCCCATATATGCCATGAGAACATTTGTTTCCATAGAGTCTCCACAGAAAAGTTGGTAATACTTCATATTATTATTATATCACATTATATTATTTCTCCAGTCCTTTTTTTTAGAGATTTTATTCATTTATTGGACATAGAGAGATCACAAGTAGGCAGAGAGGCAGGCAGAGTGAGAGGGGGAAACAGGCTCCCTGGTGAGCAGAGAACCGGATGCGGGACTGAACCCCAGGACCCTGAGATCATGACCTGAGCTGAAGGCNCAGTCCTTTTTTTTAGAGATTTTATTCATTTATTGGACATAGAGAGATGACAAGTAGGCAGAGAGGCAGGCAGAGTGAGAGGGGGAAACAGGCTCCCTGGTGAGCAGAGAACCGGATGCGGGACTGAACCCCAGGACCCTGAGATCATGACCTGAGCTGAAGGCAGAGGCTTAACCAACTGAGCCACCCAGGCGCCCTGTTTCTCCAGTCTTAATGCTTTCTTATACTTTGTAAAACCCAAATCAGCATTTTCTATTTTTCTTCCAATATCCATTTAAAATATTATATATATGTATATATAATAATACATCCAAATATATATACTTATATATAAATATATAAAATATATTAACTATAAATATATGTGTTATATATTCATATTTAATATATTATATATCTCTAAAAATAATAGCTTTAGGAAAATAGGTTTCATATTGTTAAAGATAAATTATTCATAAAATTCTAATTTTAAATATGTGAAACTAATACCTTCAAAGGTATAAAAAGAAAATTCCACCCTTCAGTGTAGCTACTTCCAATAATATTTTTGTTAACTGAGTGTGTATAGTACTTAAGGCCACCTGAAGATAATAGTAGAACTATATCATTTTACTTTATTTCTCAGCCTTTCATTGATGTTATTCTTGATATTGCTTAAAAGAAGTTATGTCTTGGGTGTTACTCTCTGAAATCTTTAAAAAATGTATTTTTGTTACTATGAATTTAAAGTGACTCCAACATAAAAAACATTACAACTTACTGAAGTTACAAATATCATTATGTATTATTTTTATATAAACTTCCATCCACTATGACTCAGATTGTCAGTGAATTCTTCTGATTATCTGTATAGAACTGTCCAGAAATATGAATGAATTAAAATACCTATTACTTCCTTATTTAAGGTTAATAAAAGTTTTCCATTGCTATGTGTAATAGAATTTGAACTGGCCAAGGGCACAACCCCCAAACAACATTATGTTAAGCCAGCCACATATTATAAATTTATCACAAAGACTTATCTCTAATATGGTGGGATGCAAATAACATAGCTTGCCCTACTCCTTAAGTCTTAAGGGTGAGCACTTCAGCATCCACATGCCTGTGAAATGCCCTAAAAATTAATACAAAACTTTATATTAAGGAAACACTGTACACTTTTCTGTGAGGCTTTTCATAACTTTCATCAGATTTTCAAAGGCTATGGAGAACTGTAGTACAGACTAATAAAGATGACATAGATAATAGAACAATCAATCAAAGAGGTGAAAAACATTTGTTAACTAAAGTGTAAAAGACATCTCTATCCTGTTTGATAACCTTATTCATTGCCAGTTTCCATAGACTATTATATAGATCTTGAGTCTCCCTTGAAAGTACTTATTGAAGGCATTTATTGTCAATTTATCAAACATCTAACTAGCTTGGTATACAAAAATTTGGGGTGGTAATAAAATGAATTTGAAAGAATTCAACCTGTTTTCCTTTGTTTCTAGTAATTATTTCCCTTAATTGTATTCGTGTACATGTGTGTATTTTCAAAGTTTCGGAAAAAAAATACTACTATCAAATGATGGATTCTTTTTTCAACATCTAATAGTAATAATTAGGAAGGGAAATTCGTGGTTACCAATAGTGCCCCAAATTAAACTTGTTAAATTTGCTGCCAAGTGTCTATCTTATGATAAATATTTTTTTTTTCCCCTTAAATACCCTAAGTTAATTTTCTCACACCGGAGGCTAGAAGTCCAGGATCAAGGTGTCAGCTGGGTTACTTTTTCTGAGGCCTGTCTCCTAGGCTTATTGATGGCCATCTTCTTACTCTGTCTTCTCATGGTCTTTTCTCTGTATGCATACATGATTGTGTTCAAGTTTCCTTATAAGGACACCTGTCCTGTTGGGCCAAGGTTCACCCTAAAAACCTCATTTTAATTTAATGACATTTTTAAAATCCCTATTTCCAAATATAGTCATATTCTGAGGTTCTGGAAGTTATGATTTCAACTTAAGATTTTGGCTGGTGAGGGAGGCACAATTTAGACCATAACCATAGTGATCTTCCTTCGAGTATATTTAAAACAAAATTAAAGTAATATACATGCAATGAGTTTTAAAATTCATTAAGCCATAAAGGCATTTTTGACATGCTTATATCAGTAGTAATAATGATGACGATGATGATAATCTTTAGTATAATAGTAGCAATTATTCTTTATTAATAACTATTTTCATCTAAATCTTCAGAAAAAATATTTATGGTTAGGTATTATTTTTCTCTTTTTATAAATAAACTGAAGCTTAAATATGTTAAGTAACTTGTTCACGATGGACCAACAATTAAAGAGGTCAAGATTTTATTCTATTTCCCTGGAGAACTATTCGGATAAAATGTAATTTTGTTGTTGTTTTATTTGACATATACATACATTCTGAAATGATCATCGCAATAATATTAGTTATATCAATCACCTCACATAGTTACCTTTTTTTTTGTATGTGTGGTGAAAACATTTAAGAGCTACTCTCTTGGGGTGCCTGCGTGGCTCAGTTGGTTAAGCATCTGCTTTCGGCTCAGGTCATGATCTCAGGGTCCTGGGATCGAGCCCCACATGGGCTCCCTGTCCAGTGGGGAACCTGCTTCTCCCTCTCTTGCTCCCCCTGCTTGTGCATTCTCTCTCTCTCACTCTCTTTCTCTCTCTGTCAAATAAATAAATAAATAACCCAAAGAGCAACAACAAAAAAGATCTACTCTTTTAGCAAATTTCAAGTACAAAATACAGAATTGTTGATTATAGTCAAGCTATACTTTTAGATCCCTGGAACTTACTCATCTTACAAACAATTGAAAGTTTATACCCTTTGGTCAACATCACCCCATTTCCCCCACCTTCAGCCCCTGGCAACAACCTATCTATTCTGTTCCTATGAGTTCAACTTTTTTAGGTTCCAAATATCAGTGAGTTCATTCAGTATTTGTCTTTCTCTATCTGTGTTGTTTTGTTTCAAGAGTTATACAGGACTGGGCGCCTGGGTGGCTCAGTGGGTTAAAGCTTCTGCTTTCGGCTCAGGTCATGATCTCAGGGTCCTGGGATCGAGGCCCGCATCGGGCTCCCTGGTCAGCGGGGAGCCTGCTTCCCCCTCTCTCTCTCTGCCTGCCTCTCTGCCTCCTTGTGATCTCTCTCCCTCTGTGAAGTAAATAAGTAAAATCTTTAAAAAAAAAAAAGAGTTATACAGGACTAATACAACTAACTTGGAAAGCCATTTGGCAATAATTAAAATTGAACCTGATTATGCCCTATGATCAAGCCACGTCATGCTTGTTTTATAGCCCATAAAAACTCTCAAACATATTTTCAAGGAGGCAACTGAAAAGTAATGTATTATTTGTAATAGTGGAAAATAGCAACACATTAAATGTCCTTTAACAAAGAAATGGATATACTGTATTATGGTGTAAATGGAGTTCTATGAAATAATTAAAATTAAGGAAATCAGGTATATGTCAAGAATGTTAGACAAATAAGGGACACCTGGGTGGCTCAGTTGGTTAAGCAGATACCTTCAGCTCAGGTCATGATCCCAGGGTCCTGGAATCGAGTCCCGCATCAGGCTCCTTGCTCAGCGGGGAGCCTGCTTCTTTCTCTGCCTCTGCCTGCCACTCTGCCAGCTTGTGCTCTCTCCCTCTGTCTCTGACAAATAAATAAAAATAAAATCTTTTAAAAAAAGGAATGTTAGATAAATAAATAAGCAAGTGGCAGAATAATACCTTTAGTAAAATATAATCCATATAAAATTTAAAACATGAAAAACATTGCACATTTTTATGTACAATATTATTGTACAATTATTGTAAAATATTATATACAATTTTATTGTAAATTATTATGGGTATATATACGCAGTAATACGTAGCCAGCATGAAAAACACCAAATTAAAGGTAATGGGTATTGCTGGAGAGGAAGACAGAGGAATGGAATAGGGAAAGGAAATTGGCTACTTCAATTATTTAAGTAACAAATTAAAGGTTCTCTTTCCTTTCAAATGCCATTGAATTCTTCTGAGAAAAGTAATATGAATTTATAATAGAATCCTGAATCTTATGTTGTTGTCATTTTTACTTTTAGGATGCTTTTCAGATTTTTGTGACACAAATAAGGACTCATGACATGTGAGCATTTATAAATGTTGAACATACATGAGCCATGAGTTCAGTTCTAAATTAATCACTGTATTTAAATCTTACTGTTTTGACTTTTTGATCAGACAAATAATGCATGCTCATTATAGAAATTTTGGAGAATACAAAACAATATAGCAAAAAATGAAACAAATTATGTGCAGTGCAATTTTTCAAATAAAACACTTTAAACTTCTTTTTTTTAAAAAAAAGCCTAAGCCTTTGAAGAAATACCACCATTTGCTCTATAAGGGTGGGAAAAAATGATAGTAAGTTAACATATTTAGCAATTAAATAAGCCCAAGAAGCAAAGATGTGAAACGTATTGTATATTTCATGTAATTTTGTTGCATATATTTGCATTGGATACTTTAATTTTATCAATTTTTTTACTAGTGATATGAAGAGATCCCTACTTCAAATATATTCATAAACAGAAGAAAAAAGTAAACCTAAAAATATATTTATTTTCACTAATCATTGTAGACACAAATATTCTGGTCTTTCAAATTTTTTAAATAACAGAAATCTTTAAAGAAAAGCATAAAGAAAAGCAAAAACCTTTAAAGAAAAGCATATAATGTATTTACATATATTTTTAGTACTTTAAAATCCTTAATACAAAACTTAACTCACAAATCAGGTTCACACAAAGTAAATTGCCAAAATATCACAGATTTACAGTGGACTGCTATCAAACCAACATAGTGTTTGGAACTAAATTTTCCATACAAACCTATGAAGCCTCAACGGGACACAGTGGTGATATATTTGGTCCTCAGAAGACTATGAAGCCAGACTGCTCTTCATTACCATCTGGTGGCTACTGCATGGAGTGGCATTAAATGTAATTTTAAAAGAGAGTTAAAGAAACTGAATAGCATCCTTAAGAATAGAGCGAAGAACCTCAGTATTATTGATGAATATTAAAAATGCATGAGGATAAAGATCAAAGAAGGATTTGAGACTTCTCTTACAATAAAAAAATATACCATAAGAAGTTGTTTTGTAAACAAGTTACAGTGGAGAAAAGTTGAATGTCTGGTAAAAATGACTTATGAATAGCATAAGACTTTCAAATCACACCTATTTGCTTTATGGCAGAAAAAGACAATGCAATTTTTTTCTTCTAGTGATATATTAGATGTAACCATTTTTTCTGTACCTACTGAATCTTTCAGCCATCCATGTACATTCATGTGACACCTGTCAAAGAAATTCCCTTTTCCATTTTATCTATCTGGCAAACACTTATATACCTTTAAAATTTTAGCTTAAATAGTGCCTCATTTAAGAAGTTTGTCTGTGCTCTCCTGACTAAGGGTTGTGCTAACTATCTCTGAAGACTGTTGAGGCCTGTCTGCTGATCATTTGTGGAATGGTTTTTTTTCATGCCCGTCTGAGTTTCTCAAGCATAGAGGTGGTGCCTTAAGTATTCTCCTAAGACCCAAGTTCTAAGCATTTAATTTATATTTATGTAAGGAATTAGTCTACAAAATTCATTGTTATTTAGGAAGTTTAAATTAAAGGAAACCTCTGACATTTCAAGCTTAACAGACAGTAAAGCGAGGACAGAGTTAGATTTTAGAGAAAATAAATGTCCATATTGACCTTTTAAATTTCCCACTTCCATCATAGAATTGCAAAGCCAAAATAGAACCGGGGAAATTGTCTAGTTCTGCCACATAATTTTAAGTATGAGACTGAGGCTCAAACAGAATGTATGAATTTGCCAAGTTTCTGCAATTAATTACTAGATTCAGGATTTGAATCCCTGTCTTCTGATTCTCCATTACTGAGATTTTTATTCTACTGGCTAACCCCTGACTACTCTTAGGAGAAAACTTAGTTGCAGGCAATGGACTTGAAGTCTAAAAATTAAAAGCCTTTTTATGACTCTTAATTCTATACTTGATCCTTGACCCAGCCTACATATATTTACAGGCAAGTTAAGAAATCACTAATTATGTTATCAGGCAATATATTTAAAAATTTTTAAGTGCTTAAATTTTATGCCAATAGGTCTAGGAATTCACCTTAAAAAATAATAAGGCATGCATGCCAAGATGATGAGTACAATGAGCAACAAGGCAACATTATTAATACTTTTGACAAAAAAGATAGACTCTTGGACATAATTTCTGGAATGTTTTGCTATTATGAGATATACTTTAGGGCTGAGTAGGAGGTTTTTGAGATGCTCTGAACACACTTTGTTTTTTAACTGCCTGCTCTAAGTTGAGACCAAACCCATGCGACATCACTGTGAGAATAGATGACACCGTCTCTTAGACTGTCTTTTTAATAAGATGTGCTGGCTAAAATCCAGAACCAGTTTTCTTCTGGAAAACTGGAAATGTATATTTGATGCCATATCATCCAGCTTTCTCAGCATTAGAAATTATACTTCCAGGGGAAAAAATGCTTTTGGCATTTATAGTCTTAACATTTATAGTTTCATAGTTTGGGCATTTCCACAGGTCTCTGGCATGCAGTGGTTTGTAATTTCTGCTAAGGCATAAATATAAATAGTGGATACTGGGCAGTCACTGAATCAGAGAGAGTGTAAGCTAACGGTGTGCCTGGTCTGAGGTCAAACACAACCTGGCTTTGTGGTCCCCAACGTTAATGTCCCACATACAGAAACTCTCCTGAAAATAAGTAAAATAAATAAATAAATAAATAAATAAATAAATAAATAAATAAATAAATAAATAAATAAATACGGTTCTTGGTGAAGAAATCATCCAGTAAGATTTTAAATTCCGGGGAATGCTAAAAATGTAGCCAACTTGTGGTTCGTGTACAATATCTGAAAAGGAATCTTTTGATACTAAAAGAAATAGGAATTCAAGAGAAGGGGCACCTGGGTAGCTCAGTTGGTTAAATGGCTGCCTTTGGCTGAGGTGGTGATCTTGGCGTCCTGGGATTGAGCCCCACGTGAGGTTCTCTGCTCAGTAGTAAGGGTGCTTATCCCTCTCCCTCTGTCTCAAATAAATAAATACAATCTTTTTAAAAAAGGAACTCAAGAGAAAATAGTGAGGCAATGGAAACATTTCAGTGTTCAAAGAGACTACCAATGGTTTATCCAAGAGTCAAATTTGTTATAGCTTTCTGAAGACATAGACACTGAAGGTGTCCTTTTTATTATTATTTTTTTCACTCATGTAGAACATTACTTCTCCCTCTGCAAATTCTTCAAAACTAGAAACCAATGGCGTCGCAATGACTACCAAACCTCTTTACCTAAGCAGGCTACCTGCTACACATGGTGCTTAGTTACATAATGTCATTTACTAGCCTTCCACTCTAGCATATTGCCAGCCAACTCTCAGCATTTTAACCCTTTTCTACGAATATAAAGCTTCTATTCTTTCACTCTTCTTTTCTTTCGTCATGCTCTTTTTAAAAAGTTTACCAGAAAATTGGGTCACCTGATTTTGGGATACATTTGATACTGTGGTTTTTTCAAGCCATCTAATAACAATGCAATGATTTCCTTTTGCTTTCCCCTTGCTTGGTATCACCCAACTATTTTTCTGATTCATTTGGATGTTCTTTGAGAATGGAATCTTCTTCAGTTGAATTGTTTACAACAAAATTACAATGATAAATGTGTTTTTCCTTTCTCCTTCCCTATCAAATTATGACCATAGACTCTGGCGTTAGGATGGTATTGGCTTTTAGAAATTTTATAAGCTGCCTACCATTCACAGACAGACCCCTCATTACGTCGTACTGAAAAAGTCTGGCTCTTGGGAAAGATATTTAATTTATTATAGTATTATTTCATTATTCCAAAGTGTATATTCCCACAAAGTTCTTAGTAACAAAAAAAATGAAAAATGTAAAAACAATACCCTATAATAATCATAAAGATAGAACTCTTTGCTTTTATGAGTCTGGTACATCTATTAAATCTATAATTTGCCTTACATCTTGAATACAAAATTACTCTAAAATCAAATTGCTTCACTTGCTTTTGATTACAATGACTTGAATTATGACAAAGTATCTATCCTATAAGAAAACCATTTCTAAAATAAGGAATTATAGAAGCCAAGCAATGAAACACATTTTATGTGGGTTTGGCATAAGACTCAATAACTAACATGTTTTCAACATATTTTGCTTTGCTTGTAACACAAAATTCTGCCATATGTGAACCCAAGCAGGAACACAGAATAAGTGGGACAAATAGAAAATGTAGTAAGATGATAGATTTAAACCCAAATATTCCCATAGTTACATTAAATATGAAAACAAATATTGCAATTGAAAGATAACGTGGGCACCTGGGTGGCTCAGATGGTTGAGTGTCTGCCTTCAGCTCGGGTCATGGTTCTAGGATCAAAGCCTTCACTGAGCTTCCTGCTCAATGGGGAGCCTGCTCCTCCTCTGCTTCTTTCTCTCTCTCTCCTGAGTAAATAAATAACATCTTTAAAAAAATAAAATAACAAAGGAATCTCTTGCTAAATTAAAACCCGTGGGACTGATTGCTTTGATTCTAAACCTGTCTTTCAACAAGTATTTAAAAAAAAATCTAACGATTGCTAGACTGAATAACATAATAAAGTTCCAGTTTATATCACTTAAAAGAGACTAACTTTAAACATAAGGACACAGATTTTTTTTTAAGATTTTTTTTTATTTGACAGAGAAAGAGACAGCGAGAGAGGGAATACAAACAGGGAGAGAGGGAGAAGCGGGCTTCCCGCGGAGCGGGGAACCGGATGCAGGGCTCCATCCCAGGACCCTGGGATCATGACCCAAGCTGAAGGCAGATGTTTAACAACTGAGCCACCCAGGCGCCCCCAGGACACAGAAAATTTTAAGGTAAAGTATACCACATGTTATCAGATAAAGTAATTTTAGGTGCAAGAAGCATTATTAGAGATAAAGGTGACTGTTTCACTTTGAAAAAGTTATAAACTTACCAGAATAATATAAAAATTCCGAGGGCGCCTGGGTGGCTCAGTGGGTTAAAGCCGCTGCCTTCGGCTCAGGTCATGATCCCAGGGTCCTGGGATCGAGGCCCGCATCGGGCTCTCTGCTCAGCAGGGAGCCTGCTTCCTCCTCTCTCCTCTCTCTCTGCCTGCCTCTCTACCTACTTGTNGTGTCAAATGAATAAATAAAAAATAAAATCTTAAAAAAAAAAATTCCGAGTTTGTTTGCACCTCAATTCAGAGCTTTAAAAAAACAAACACTGTAGGAAACATTGACAGAACTGCAGAATATGTATTCTTTTCAAATGACATGAAACATTATTCCCAAGTGACCATGTACTGGGGTTTTAAAGCAGATCAAAACAAATGCAAAGGGATTGAAATTATACCAATTGATCATTGTGAAATTAATAGAAGTTAATAACAAATCTATAACCAGAATATCCTTTTTTTTTTTTTTTTAGATTTTATTTATTTGACAGAGAGAGAGAGATCACAAGTAGGCAGAGAGGCAGGCAGAGAGAGAGGAGGAAGCGGGCTCCCTGCTGAGCAGAGAGCCGGATATGGGGCTTGATCCCAGGATCCTGAGATCATGACCTGAGCCGAAGGCAGAGGCTTAACCCACTGAGCCACCTAGGTGCCCCCAGAATATCCTTCTAAAGAATGGAGAGAAGTAGGGGGAGACGGAACAAGTGGCAGGGGCCATAGGTGGGGTTCAGGTCATAGAGAGGCCAAAGCTGTACTACTGAGGCATTTTTATCCTAACTGAGCATTGGGAAAACATTAAAAGATACATGTTTTAGGACTGATATAATCAAGTTTGCATTTTAAAAAGGTCATTCTGGTTGCAACTGTGATGATGGGGTTGAAAGAAGTGAGACTGGGTAAAGAATGGTTTGGAGCGCCATAAGAGACTCTTAATCATAGGAAACAAAGTGAGGGTTGCTGGAGGGGAGGGGGGCTGGATGGGGTAACTGAGCAACAGACATTAAGGAGGACACGTGATGTAATGAACACCGGGTGTTATACACGACAGATGAACAACTGAACTCTACATTAGAAACTAATGACACACTATATGTTAACTAATGGAATTTAAATAAAATAAGTTAAAAAAAAGAATGTTTTGGAGTGAGGAAAAATCTAGAGGCAGGGGGGCCAGTCTTTTTTTTTTTATAAAGATTTTTTTATTTATTTGACACAGAGAGAGATCACAAGTAGGCAGAGAGGCAGGCAGAGAGAGAGAGAGAGAGGAGGAAGCAGGCTCCCTGCCGAGCAGAAAGCCCGATGCAGGGCTCGATTCCAGGACCCTCAGATCATGACCTGAGTCAAAGGCAGAGGCTTTAACCCACCAAGCCACCCAGGCACCCCAATAAATAAAATCTTAAACAAACAAACAAACAAACAAACAAACAAACATGAGATTGTACCCAAAAAAACGAATAGAAAGCTTATGGAAAATCTAAAAAATCAAAACTTTTAAACATCTGATATTGACTATCATTTGGGAAAAAATAAAATATTTTGTCTTTTTTAAAAGATTTTATTTATTCATTCATCAGAGAGAGAGAAAGCACAAGCAGGGGGAGAAGCAGGCTCCCCACTGAACAAGGAGCCCCATGAGGGACTTGATCCCAGGATCCTGGGATCATGACCTGAGCCGAAGACAGATACCTAACTGACCGAGTCACCCAGCCATCCCAAAATATTTTTCCTTACCCCTGAACTTTTAAAATACCACTTTTATAAAATATTCATTCTATAGGTTTATTCATATAATTTTAAGAAATTACACCTAAAATTAATGCATTCAACACTATTAATCAACACCATCTACTACGTTTAATGTGTTCAAAACAGTATCAATTTTAACTTTTTTAGGGAGAAGAAAAAGATAGAACCTGAGAGTTAATGAGTCCAATTATACAAATCATGGTTAAGATGATTGACAAGAGACATACAAAATGGGTGACCATGAGGATCCTGATGGTGTCAGAGGTCATATTCCTGTAAACATACCAATCCATGTCATTGAGGACTGTCATCAGTAGTGCTCTGGAATTAAACTGTAGAAGTGGAAGTTTCAGGGCTGGTCCAATAGATAAGAAAAAATGAACCAAGAACATCATATAGTGGCCACAGAGTGGTTGATGTAGCACAGGTTGATGTAGACTGGACTAAAAAGAAAGTAAAACCAAGAGAGGGTGACGGCCCCCATTTAGTAGGCAACTGTAGATTTCATCCAAATTCAGTAGATTTTAAAAAATGGATGTGTATACTCTGAAAGCTTTCTTTTAAAAAACTCTACCAAGCAGTTTTCAAAACAAGGCATTTAGATAGGCTGTCCAAGCCCTTGCAGATAAACTAAGAATTCTTTCCTGCCACAGCTGACATTTTAGCCAGGCTCCTGCTCATCTCTGGATAAATGTGACTGTTATGTTCCACAATCTCAGCCAGGCTTAGCTTTGGTACATATTCAAAGAAGCTTTCTCAATGAGTGGACCACACTGTCTTGACCTCCCTTTGATAACAAGGCAATGTAGCAGGAACCACATTGGCATTTCCCTTCCAGGAACCCCACAAGCTTCAGGTTTATATCCCTGCCTCTGACATAATGGCTGCAACAAAAATCAATTTTTTCTGGTGTCTCAAATGATGAACTAGAAGAGAGAGAAGTGCTTAGGTCTGCAAGTATTGATGAAGTAAAAAATCTCTCATTTGGAAGAATCCAAGGCAAGATCATTTAAGCAGCACCATCAGGACACTCTGGGACTAGACTTCAACTTAATCTTGCAGGTTATATGGTTCTGAACTTCCTCTCCAGTTAGGATTTACTCCCTGAAACTCAGTCTCTCTCTCTCTCTCTCTCTCTCTCTCTCTCTCTCTCTGGTAGCTTCGACTTAAGTCCTATTGTTCTCCTTACCTGGGACGGGTGGAATCCTCCTATGCAAAACTTCCAGATTCCTGGGTTGTATGTTCCCTGTTTATAGATTTCCATGGTAAAACTCTCCATATGTCAGCTTGGCTGTTTAATTGCTGCTGATTCTTCAGTCTCACAGGGGCATGCCCTGAGCAGGCATGCCTGAGTGTGTTATTCTTGGTGTTAGATTTCACTAAGATGCTTGGTCTTCACAGATATCAGTTTGTCAGTTACACTTCCTGAGGTCCATCTCCTTCTCTCCATATCTGGGCTGGGTTTTGTTTTGTTTTGTTTTTTTCTGTCCATGCCTGCCCCAAAGCCTGTTTCCACTACCAGTGTCTTCTAGGATTTGCCACCTCATTACTGGCTACTATGCTGCTATTCTTAGCCCTTCCACTTGACCCCAGCTGACTAGCATCTAAATAGCATACTATTGTTTCCAGAACTGAATTAGCAATGGAGTCTGAAATGCAATGACTATTTTAACAAGTGTTCAGGACTCACAACTGAGCTCACAATCAGTTGAATAGGGTTCAAAATTAAGACACTGAACAGTGGACCTTAGGAATTAAGTCTTTCTTTCTTTTTTTTAATGTTTAGAATGTGATTAGATGATAGTGTTACTGGAGCAATAAACTATAATAAGATATAGCCGAAAAACTAACGAGACCCTTTTATGGAGTATTAGAGCAGAAAGAACTTTTAAAATGACCTATTCTTGTTTCCTATTCCAGTGTTCCTTTAATGATTGCATAGCAGTTACGGTGTTGCATACTAATGAAGGAAATATGGCAAGCAATGCTGAGATAACTTTATTAGTGCAAGTAACTATAATCAGTTGAAATATTGGCTCATTTACCTAACACCATTTATTGTGGTGAAATGATCATGCCATTATCATATTTTATTTTATTTTATTTTATTTTATTTATTTGAGAGAGAGAGCACGTGTGCACACATATGAGCTGGGGAGAGGGGATGAAAAGGGAGAGGGAGAAGCAGACTCCCTGCTTAGCAGGGAGCCTGACATAGGGCTGAATCCCAGGACCCCAGGATCATGACATGAGCTAAAGGCAGACACTTAACGGAGTCACCCAGGAACACCCATGCCATCATCACATTATTCTTAATATGTAACAAAGTTCCTATCTTCTTCCCTAAAGCTGGATATTATGGGCTCTGACCTCTTCTAATTCTAGCCACCCCATTTCTTAGCTATTTGCCCTTGGAAACATCTTTTTACTACTCTGGGCTTCCTTTTCATCATTTGCAAAATAAGGACAATGATAGTGCCTATTTTATAGAATTGTTAATGAGGGTTAATGTGTTAATACATGTTAAAACAATTCAAACACTAATAAAGTGTTATCTATATTAATAACTAACACATTAAATTTTTGAAACTGACAATTTTTTTTAACTCATTGCCACTGATGGGGAGAAAGTCTTTTTACAGCTAGAAGTAAAAAGCTTAAAACTGTTACAACATTAGGGAGTTAACACATTTGTAAGAATAAATTTTAGTCAAAGTGAAAATGAGAGCATTAGACAATTTGCAGTTTCAAAGGTGGGTGAAGTTCAAAGGTCAATGAAAATGACCTAAAAAATAAAATGCAACTGAGTGGGGAAAGTTAGCAAAAGAGGGTGCTGGAGGCCCAGAGACAAACTTCAAAGACTTTCCAATTTGTTGAGGGAGGTCATCAAGAGGTCATGACCACCAGATGATCTGTGAAATGGACCAAGGCAATCAGAGGTTCCTCACCCCACCCCTGTCTTTGGAATTACCTTCCGTGCACGCTCGTCACACAAGGAACCACTGACCTTCAGAGAGCAAGGTGTTGTGGAGACCTTCTCTACTCAATACTGACTGAACCCAGGTAAGCCTCTGCTATAAACTTTTAAAATTCTGGCCAGTGGTTGGGAAGTTCTGTTGATCTTGCCGTTACCCAGGAAGGGAGCCAGCTTGTAAACCAACAGTTTTTGCCTCAGACCTCACCTTATCATTGCTGCTGCAAAAATGTATCCAGAGATGGAATCAGGGTACTTTTTTCCTGCTTGCTCGACTGGGCAGACACCCATGAGCCTGCAGCTAGACCGAGGGGGCTGTGGTAGGCACTGAGCCCAGCTGTGAACTGCCTAGGCAGCAAATACTGAGAAAACCGGCAGCAAGATGGAGGTGGGGACAAGCCGAGGAAGTCTGCATTGTGTACTGCTTGCCTAGGGCTGAAAACTCGGTGCAGAAATCGTGAGAGCAAGGTCCTAAATGGGGCCAAATGGTCATGCTTGACTGGAAAGCACAGACCTTTCCAGATGAAGGGACCAGGCTGTTCCCAGGGAGATCTGTTTGTGGCCACGCGTACCTGTGCTCCGTGGTGAATATGTTCCAGCTTGTGGTGGGGTTTGTGAATTTGACGAATCCCTGTTTCACTTTGTATTTTCTAAACTGTTCTCACTCTTGGACAGCTCATAAGTTTATACCCTCTAAGTAAAATGCATTTCTTGGCAAAGGAAAAAGACTTCTGTTTTTCAGGTTTTATGATTTGTGCTTCAATCGAATTCTCTGTGTTTGATGAATACACACAAGTTTCCTCCCCAACTACTCACAATTTTTAAACTTCTATCGAAACTCCTCCCAATCACTAAAAGTTGGCTTTTTAAATATTTCAAAACTGGGGGGGGGGGACCCAACAACCAATAGTGACTTAACATCCAGGAGCTCCACACTCTGCTGAATTTAATTCTAACATTTTGTCAAAATTGATTCAGAATTTATTTAATAAAAACAAAACAGATACAAAAAATAACAAACAAAACATAACACAGCGCAGAGTACTTTAAAAGTAGCCATCACATTGAATTTTGTAGCGCTCTTTTCCTGCATATTTATGTGTTTTTGTTATGTAACTACACAAAGTAAATAATATTTATCATACTTTTAGTATTTTCATATATAGTATCATCATGCAATTTTCTTTTCATATTATACATTGTTCTTGAGATTATTCATTTTTATACTCTGTCATTGTAATTAACCTTCACTTCTATAACAACAAACAGCTTAATGAGATAAAGGTTTATTCTCCCTCCTGTAAAGTCCAATGTTGTTTATTCATATAAAACCCTGAGTAGATTTCTTCCAACTGCTGACTCAGGGATGTGAGATTCTTCCATCATATGGTTCTCTATCTTAGCTTTCTGTCCTTCTTAGCCTCACTGAAGTAGGAAAAAGAGAAAAGGCAAAACACACTAGATATTTAACCATCTTGGCCAAAAAGTGACCCATAATATTTCTCTTGACATTTGATTGCTTGGAACATGTCATGCAGATACTCTAACTGCAAGGGAGTTACCGAGATACAAAATTGACACCAAATGGTTTCAGAGCATTAATTAGAATGTGTTGCCATTAATTGCCTGCTTTCATTTGTTGAGATTTGTCTTCTGTTTATCAATATACTACTACATAAACAGTGAGTAGGCACGGGCTAGTTTTGCAATATGTGCTCTTTCTATTAATAAGAATATAAATTGAATTTTTTCTATCCATTCATACAGCCCTGTATATCTTAATTCATTCCATTCTTCGTTTATTTAGGACATATGTTTGATCTCCTACAGTGTAGCAGGATATTTGTTATATTCTATCACAGATATTATTCTTAACGGACACAGTCTAGCAGGGAAAATACATATCCAGCTAACTATAGAACTATGGAGAAAGTGTTTGAATAGAGGTTTTAACCAAAAGCTGCTGCAGCAGGAGTATTAAGGAGAACTAGACTTTGACATTCTTAAGGATGAAATGGGCAGAGAAGTACCGCAAAAACAGAATTCAGCACTTAAAAGACTTGTTTCTGATTACGCAGAAAATAAAAGCAGTTCGGTGTTTTAAGTATCAAGGACATGGTAAATAGGGGAGGGGTCAATGAAGAAAAAAATGACAGAAATAATCTAAGAGATAGAGTCATGGTTTCCTATGTCCCCAGGTATAACATATTGCCTTCAACAAAATATGAACAAGGCTATAAAAGCCAAGATTCTTTAAAAATGCTTCATACTTTGCCTTATAATAATTCATATTCTTGGTTAGTTAGTGAAAAGCTAAGCTTGTTATTTCAATTATTTTTTCTTTCCCATCATTAAAAATGTTCAAGCTCTTTTAATAATGATTTAATAGAATTTCTGGAAAACCATAATCATTTGAATTGATCACTTAAGTGACATACTGACACTTCAGTGAATTACAAAATTGCTTAATAATTTTCTGGATAAAAGGAAAATCAAATCCAGAAATGTTCTTTATCTTCCCCTAGATGACAAAATTTCTATTATGCAGACAATTTAACGAACAAAATGATGGCCATTGGTTGAAATAAGAGTAGAATCAGTTTTTGAACTAGGGGCTAAAAAGTCCAACCTATTAATATTGTAAAATTTAGTTTTTAATAAATAGCGTGGACTGCTTTGAAAGCAGAATTTGAGAATGTGAGAACTAATACGGTTTTTTACTGGAAGAAGGGATAATGAGTTGTTTGGAAAGAATGATGTTTTGGTTAACTGACCTAGAAGTAATTCGAGGTCTGTAATTTACTAGACGTGTAGCCTTCTGCATGTCATAAGATTTCTATGTATCTCACCGTTTCTCACTTGAAAATGAGAGTGTTGGGCCAGATTGTTTAATTCCCTGCTGGTGCGGAGATTCAGTCAGTGAGTGTTTGGCATCATGCTTTTGATATGACATAACTACCAGAGAAAAGAATTATGACTCTGGCAACTATGTGACATTAACACACCCTCAGTGATATTTTTGTAAGTATATTACTTGGCTGATGGTCCCATTCTTCGTGTGTTTAATCAAACTCCTAAGCAAATTAAAAGTGAATATTTTCTTTATTTTATTTTTTTTCTTATTAACATATAATGTATTATTTGCTTCAGGAGTACACATCTGTGAATCATCAGTCTTACACAATTCACAGCACTCACCGTAGCACATACTCTCCCCAGTGGAATACTTTCTTAACTGAGTACTGCATGCAGAATAACCAGAGAAATATTGAGAAAAGATGAAACAGACTTCCAGATGAATTGTGCTATGACAAATACTGTAGGAAGCCACCTAATGGCAAAGCCCAAAGAAACAGTAAGAAACAAGTGAAAACAAATGGGAATATGTAAAACAGGAAAGAGTAGCTTTAAGCAGCAAACAATGATAATCATTATCTTCAAAATTTAATAATTTATTCCTTACACACACACACACACACACACACACACACACACATACACACATACACAGGGGTTTCTTTTAATCACTTACTATGGAATATTGGCAAGATACTTAACTTTTTTTTAAAGATTTTATTTATTTATTTGACACAGAGAGATCAGATCACAAGTAGGCTGAGAGGCAGGCAGAGAGAGAGAGGAGGAAGCAGGCTCCCTGCTGAGCAGAGAGCCGGATGCGGGCCTTGATCCCAGGACCCTGAGATCATGACCTGAGCCGAAGGCAGGGGCTTTAACACACTGAGCCACCCAGGCGCCCGATACTTAACTTTTGAAGGTTTAATATATTGTTTTTTGACTAACACATGACTAATCTCTCAATCAAAATTTTGCACACTGCTAATTAACACTGCTTTGGAGCCCTGTGGGTATTTATCTACAGATTGCTAAGAAAGTTCAACATTGGTTGAAATAACTGATTATTTTCTTTGAGAACTCAAATAATTTATGCGTTGTTGAGTCCTGATTTCAATTATTGGCTTTTCTAAACTTGAATCTCTTACCCATTTTCCTAATATTTACCCATGTTTTTATTTAATTTTTCCTTTTTATAAATATTTGTTGCCTTTTCTTCTTTATTTTTTTTATGTATGTTAGTCACCATCAGTACATCATTAGGTTTTGAAGTAGTGTTTCATGATTCATTGTTTGCATGTAACACCCAGTGCTCCATGCATTATGTGCCCTTGTTAGTACCCACAACCAGGCTAACCCATCCCCCACCTCCCTCCTCTCTAAAACTCTGTTAGTTTCTCGGAGTCTATAGTCTTTCATGGTTTGTCTCCCCCTCTGATTCCTCCCCCTTCATTTTTCCCTTCCTTCTCCTAATGTCCTCCTTGCCAATCCTTATGTTCCACAATAAGTGAAACCATGTGATAATTGAGTTTCTCTGATTGACTTATTTTACTCAACATAATCTCTTCCCATACCATTCATGTTGATGCAAAAGTTGGGTGTTCCCTCCTTTCTGATGACTGAGTAATATTCCATTGTATATCTGGACCACATCTTCTTTATCCATTCATCTGTTGAAGGGCATTTCAGCTCTTTCCAGAGTTTGGTTATTGTGGACATTGCTGCTATGAACATTGGGGTACATGTGGCCCTTCTTTTCACTAAAACCAAATATAGTTGGCCCTTGAGGAATATGGGTTTGGACTGCAGAGGTTCATTTATAAGCAGATTAATGTTGATAAATACAGTACAGTACTAAAAATGTATTTCCTTTCCCTTATGATTTTCTTAATAACATATTCTTTGCTCCAGCTTACTCTATTGTAAGAATACAGTATATAATATACATACAAAATATGTATAAATCAACACTTTATGTTATCATTTAAGCTGCTTGGTCAACAGTAGGCTATTAGTAATTCAGTTCTAAAGGAGTCAAAGTTATATGTGGATTTTGACCCTGTGGGGCTCTGAGCCCCTAATCCTTGTACAAGGGTCAACTATATATTCAATTTAGCTTGTCCAGAACTGACTCAGGTCACAAACCCCCTTTCCCAAACTATTCCTCCACATCCTTCCCCACTCTGCCATCTGCTCAGCTCAGAGACTTTGGAGTCACCCTGAATTCCTCTTTCCCTGACACACCACCTCCGGTCTGTTAAAACGCCCTTATAACTCTGGCTTCAAAAATATGTACCGAATACAACCACTTCTCCTTACCACCACCACTACTTTAATTTTCCCACCTGGATTAGTGACAGAACTCCTTCTACCCTGGCCCTCTAGCAGTCTATATTCTAGCACCTAGAGTGAGTCTATTAAAAAGCAAGTCTGATCAAAATCCTGAATTGTCCACATCAAATCCTTCTGCTAGCTTTCCCTCTTACTCAGAACAAATCTGTTAACTCTAACTCATCTCCAGTTGCTTTTTCTGCCTCTTTTCTGCTCTAGCAGCACTGGCTTCCTTAAACACACCAACACATTCCCACTTCAGTATCTTTACATTTGCTGTACCCTGTTGGCAATGTTCTCCCTCCTTCTACCTACATGGCTCACTCCCTCGCCATCTATAGCCTTTTACTCAAATGTCAATGAGGCCTTCCCTGATCATCATTTCTAAAGTTTCAACAAACACATCTCTCCCCATATTCTAATTTCTGTTCCCTGGCTTGCTTTTGTTCCCCCTCTTATCACTGTCCAAATATGCAGCACACTTTATATATTTACTTTGCTTATGATCCATCTCCCTCGCTAGAACATAAACTCCATGACGGCAAGGATGGATTTCCTTCTGGTTTGTTCACAGCTGTGTACTCAGCATTTAGTGCCTGGCTCGTATTAGACAGTCAATAAATATTCCTCAGTTTGTTCATTTATTTATCCATTCATTCTTTTTTTTTAAAGATTTTATTTATTTATTTGACACAGAGAGAGAGATTACAAGTAGGCAGAGAGGCAGGCAGAGAGACAGGGAGAGGAGGAAGCAGGCTCCCTGCTGAGCAGAGAGCCCAATGCGGGCCTCACGATCCCAGGATGCTGAGATCATGACCTGAGCCGAAAGCAGAGGCTTTAACCCACTGAGCCACCCAGGCGCCCTATCCATTCATTCTTCAACAAATGTTTGTTGCTTATCTGTTTTGTGCAGACACAGTTCTAGATAAGGGATATGCATGGGTGAGTTAAAGAAATGCTTCCTTTCCTCACAGAGCTTCAATTTAATAATTTTATTGTAAGTATGCATGTGATAGTAAAGAACAGAGGAATCTTAGCCACAGTACTTGACCATGTAAGGACACAGGAAATCCTTGCCACTAGGAAGAGCAGTTATCATGATGGACTTGGAAATGGACATGGAGGGCATTCCTGGCAGTCCACAGGATGGCTATAATTTTGACTTCTCTGAAGGTGTGTAGACCTTCAATCGTGTGTGGTCTTTTCTCAAGTGTTTCACTCTTATTGTTACTCAACTCATTTCAGTGACTTCTTGATTTCTGAGAGGAATTCTCCATTATCTGTTCACCAGCATTTGGATATTTCACTCTCTGTACACCACCTTTTCTCCAAGGAGCAGTATACATAGTAGTTGATAATACTGGCTTTGGGTTTTTGTTTTTTTTTTTTAAGATTTTATTTATTTATTTATTTGACAGAGAGAGAAAGAGAGCGATCACATCTAGGCAGAGAGGCAGGCAGAGAGAGAAGGGGAAGCAGGCTCCCCACTGAGCAGGAAGCCCAATGTGGGGCTTGATCCCAGGACCCTGAGATCATGACCTGAGCTAAAGGCAGAGGCTTTAACCCACTGAGCTACCCAGGCACCCCGACTGGCTCCGGATTGAGACTTTGTGAGCTTGAGGCCTGGCTCCATCACATCTAAGCTGTGTGACCAACAGCAGTTTTCTTCATTCATCTCTTTTTCCTTTAAAAAAAATTGGAGAAATGAAGGCAATATTACTAGAATCTTTGAAATGTTAGATATATATATAGCATAATGTATATTAAAAGACTTAATAGGGCGCCTGGGTGGCTCATTGGGTTAAAGCCTCTGCCTTCGGCTCCGGTCATGATCTCAGGGTCCTGGGATCGAGGCCCGCATCGGGTTCCCTGCTCGTTGGGGAGCCTGCTTCCTCCTCTCTCTCTGCCTGCCTCTCTGCCTACTTGTGATCTCTCTCTCTCTCTCTCTGTCAAATAAATAAATAAAATCTTTAAAAAAAAGACTTAATATAGTGCTTGGCACTTTGTAAGTGTTAAATAAACAATAGCTTTTGTTTTTAATTCATCAGGTCTATTTAAGAAATATGACTTATGCAAAGTATCTGTTCCTTCCTGTTTCATTACAACCCATTAACTTTAGGACACCTTCTCTAACTCATAAATGTTTAACTTCTGTACCTTTTGCCTATAGCTTCAGAATAATTTCTCAACATTTGCTTTTGATCTCACTCCATTTAACTTAAAAATTAAAGAATATTTTTTACCCATTTATTTGCTTATCACTTCATTTTATGTCTTAATTTCCTTTTTCTCTTATTGATGTTTTTGTTTTCCTATAGCTATCCTTAAGAAATTCTTGCTGAAAGAATTTGTGGGGTAAAAGTCTCGGTCTTCTTACGCCTAATAATGACTTTAAGTTGCCAACACAACTCAGTGCTAGCTTATGAGTAAAGAATTAGCACTTCAAAGTCATATTCACTCAGAATTTTTAAAACATTGCTTCTTTGATTTCTGGTACTAAATTTGCTGATAAGAATTTTCTGATGCATGTGTTAATAAATTTCTTTTTGCTTTTCTCTTGTTTATAAGAAAGAATTTCAGGTATTAAATTTATTGATAAGAATGACAAATTATTCTCTTTTCTATGTAGATAATATGATTTTTTTTCTCCTCAGGAGAATCTAGATTTTTTTTCTTTATCCAAGTTGTTCTGAAAATTCACCAGAATATGACTAATTAATGCTGTTTAACATTCAGTGAATTCATTCAATCATAGAATGAATAACTTTTGTAATTTATGGGACGTTGCTATTTCTTTTATTATTTGTTCCTCTCTTTTTCTTCTATTCTTTCCTTACGTAACTTCTGCATCTCTTTTCAATGACATTTAATTTGTCATTTACAATGTAATCTTGATAATTATTTGATTGTATTCCTTGGCTCACTAACAAGATCATCAATTGTGTCATTCAATTCATCTACTGAATTTTTTAAAAAGATTTATATGTTTATTAATTTGAGAGAGAGAAAGAGAGTGCGTGTGAGCGGGGATGGGGTGTGGGGGAGGAAGGGCAGAGGGAGAGAGAATCTCAAGCAGACTCCTCGCTGCAGAGCCTGAGGTGCAACTCAATCCCAGGACCCTGAGATCTCTACCTGAGTGGAAATCAAGAATTGGCCAGTTAACCAGTGAGCCACCCAGGTGCCCCTTGAATTTTCTTTGAAAAATTGCAATTAGATTTTAATTTCCCAGAACCTCAGTTTTGTTTCATTTTGCTTTTTTAAGATTTTATGTATCTATTTAACAGAGAGAGAGCACAAGCAGGGGGAGCAGCAAGCTGAGGGAGGGGGAAAAGCAGGCTCCCCTCTGAGCAGGGAGCTGGATGTGGGGCTCCATCCCAGGACCCTGAGATCATGACCTCATGAGCCAAAGGCAGACTCTTAACTGACTGAGCCACCCAGGTGCCCTAGAACCCCAGTTTCTAATCTGTATCCTTGTCGACGTTTGTTTTTGACTAACAGTTTGTTCTTTTTATTACCATTATGCACCTACTTAACTCTTTCTCAAACTATTATGCTGGCTTTAAAGTAGTTCCATTTCCCAAGAGGATTTTGTTTTCTCCTTGTGGAATTTATTCCTCTTCAAGATGTTGATTTCCTTTAAGATTTGCTGACTTTTGATGATCAGTTTATATTTATGTATGAGGGTCCATATTATAGTATTTCATTTCTTAAGACCGAATTAGAACCTTTTCATTGCCTATGGTTAATTCATTTCTGATTCCATGAAGTAAAGGAGGTCTGCAACTTCCAAATATTTTACCCCATATTTATTCAGCATTAGTATATAATAGAAGTTACTTATGACTGGAGAACATATTTTTTTTTCTTAAAATGTGAGATGGGTGGCACAGTTGTTAAGTGTCTGCCTTCAGCTCATGTCATGATCCCAGGGTCCTGGGATCGAGTCCCACATTGGGCTCCCTGCTCGGCGGTAAGCCTGCTTCTCCCCCTCCCAGTCCCCCTGCTTGTGTTCCCTCTCCCGCTGTCTCTCTCTCTCTGTCAAATAAATAAATCTTTTTTAATTTTTTTATTTTTTTAAAGATTTTATTTATTTACTTGACAGAGAGAGAGAGATCACAAGTAGGCAGAGAGGTAAGCAGAGGGAGAGGGGGAACCAGGCTCCCTGCTGAGCAGAGAGCCCGATGCGGAGCTTGATCCCAGGACCCTGAGATCATGACCTAAGCCAAAGGCAGAGGCTTTAACCCACTGAGCCACCCAGGCGCCCCAAATCTTTTTTTAAAAAGTGAGATGATTTAGGTTCTATCTTCAAGGGGAAGGGAGGTTTTATAAGTTTGATTTCTTTACTCAGAAAATGATTACAGTAATTTTGAAATTAGTGAATTACTTTGTCACCATATCATTTCCGTGATCGGTCCAAATCTCTAGGTTTTCAAAATTTTCTTTTGAAACATTATTAAAATAATTGGAAGAGTTTTAATGACAACAAAATAAAATGATAGGTTAGTAATGTTTTTATCTCCATTTAGTAATAGTAAGTATGTATTTAATATAGGGCAAAGAAAAAAAAGACAGTCTTATTTTCCAACCAAATCTCCTGTTTTTTTCTTTTAGTCTGGTTCTGGGTTAGCGAAAAGCTGGAACAGCTCCCTCTCCTTGTCCTACTCCCTTCCTCTCCTCCGTATGTCCCTCCATTTCTCTCACCACTGCAGACACGATCTATGCCCCATTCTCCCTGAAATACTACCATTTCCTTGATCACTATCAACTGCATGACTCAAAGACTTTGTGTTTGTCACCTGCCCAACTCCTCCCAACTTCTTGATTCCGTGAACTGAAAGTCTAGCAGCAAGTGTCAACTTTATGAGGTGTATCATCCCTGACATTGCAAGGTTGTGTTAAAAAGAAAACCACAGACCAAATTAGAGTCACCAAACTAGGGCTTAATACCTAACCTAACTGCAGTTCCAACCTCCTCCAGAAAGGTAGTCTTAGTTGGTAGCTCAGCACCATGAAGGTAGGTAAACTGTCACAGGGGTCCTTTCCAATCCCCAAAGGAAGCTGAGGTAATCCACCTAATAAGACCCCCTCCCTGTCCCCAAGGGAAGGTGACCTTGTCTGAAGCAATCTTTTCTTTTTACCTGCTAATAGAAGTCTCACACATCTCCCTCCTATAAAAAAACTCATTTCATACAAATTCTGGAGCTCCTTTCTACTTGGTACTATGTAAGATATTCCCTGATTCATGAATGGCTTAATAAAACCCATTAGATCTTCAAATTTATTCAGTTAAATTTTGTTTTTTAACAATATGATGGAATATTCTTTTCTCATTTCTAGCATTTTTTTGCATTATACACTGGTTATTTGGATATGTTTACCCTGATAAATAAAAATGAACAATATTTTATTGTTGCATAGCTCTACAATTATTTTTAGTAAATAAATGAATAAGCCCCGGGGCTATGTATTAGAGAGAAAAGTGTTCACCTGGATAATCACTTGGGTATTTGTAACAGTTTTGTTACTTAGCTAATCTCAGATACTAAAAATTTAGCCCATGAAACAAGTAAAATGAAAAGTATAAATAGTTTCTACTAAAAGAATAGCAGTGAAATCTCTACACGTTAACAAAGTGATGAATGGTAAGACAAACAACGGTTTAAAGCAATAGCTCACTAAAATATAATAGCTTAATCGTCATTCTCTTTGATTTTGTGTGTGCCCAGAGCATCCCACTCGTCAGCCACAGCTCACAACCCTACATCTACTTCCAGTGTTCAGATCTGCTTGGGGAGCAAAGGTCTGTTGTGTTTCAAGAAAAAAATTCGTATTTCTGGCTTGTTCTAAAAATCCAAGTCACTCATAACAAGAGGATAAATTCTAAATGCACGTAATTACATAGGAGAATATGCAAAAATCATATAATTATTTCAATAGAGCTTTAAAAAGTGTTTTATGGTGGTAACATTTTTTTCATAATTAATAGTGTACTGATAAAGAGTATAGACTGTCATTAGACCACCTGAATTTAAATTCTGTCCCTATCATTTCATTGTGTAACCTTGGATAAATTAATAAACTTTCTGTGTCTCAGTTACTTCATCTGTAGAACAGAAGTAATTACAGAATCGCCACCTCAGAAAGTCTTGTAAGCACTAAACTTGTCAAGCATTTAAAATTGTATTGGTAAGGGCGCCTGGGTGGCTCAGTGGGTTAAAGCCGCTGCCTTCGGCTCAGGTCATGATCCCAGGGTCCTGGGATCGAGGCCCACATCGGGCTCTCTGCTCAGCAGGGAGCCTGCTTCCTCCTCTCTCCTCTCTCTCTGCCTGCCTCTCTGCCTACTTGTAATCTCTCTCTCTGTGTCAAATAAATAAATAAAATCTTTAAAAAAAAAAATTGTATTGGTAAATAAGAAGCTTATAAAATGTTAACTAGTCTTACTAATATAAATTAGTATTTTTAATAGAATCAACAACTTGGAATGTCTTTATTAATAAGACAAAGTATAAATTGTTGTAAGTGTTGAATCAGTAAATTGTTTACCTGAAACTAATATTACACTGTATATTAACTAATTAGAATTTAAATAAGATAAAAAACATGAAATCATTTATTTGTGTAGAATTCTCCTCAAACAAAAAAAGAATATTCTTATAATCACTCCAAACACTACAAATAGTAGAAATACTGGAAATAGTAATTTCAGGAGAAACTCAAAACAGGTATAAATACAAGGAAAGAATAAAACATGAATTTATTTAGTTATTTAATTTATAAAATTGTTATAGCATGAAGTTTAATTAAATAAGAGTAAAAAGAGGTAGAAATGTACTTGGATCTATTACATGACATAATTTTTGTCCTCACAAGTCCTTGTTATAATATTTGAATAAGAAAAGCTGAAAAATACAAAATAAAAAAGACATTTTTTAGGAGCGCCTTGGTGGCTTAGTGGGTTAAGCATCCAACTCCTGGGTTTGGCTCAGGTCATGATCTCACGTCTTGGGATCAAGCCCACACCTGCTCAGGGCTCTGTTCTCAGTGTGGAGTCTGCTTCAGATTCTCTTTCCCTCCCCCTTTGCTCCCCACCCCCACCGCTTGCTCACACGTGTGCTCTCTCTCTCTCTAAAATAAATAAACTATTTTTTTAAAAAAAGAAAAAGACATTTTTTATATTAGCAGCTAAAAGTCTGTTAAATGGCTATTAATATAGCCTGAAACATAAGACATTTCTTTTCTAAGAAAATAATAAAACCTTAGGGAATAAATTCACATACAAAAAATAAAGTGAGGCTATTTCCATAACTAGAGATAAGAGTACTACTTAAATTACTACTAGATTTACTGTAATACAAAGTTATATAGGAGTTTATAATTTTAATAAATACAGAACTTAATCTATTAAAAAAGGGGTGAGAGCATAACAAAGGGCATATAAATATTTAAAAAGCAGTAATACTGTGGCTACCTTACCAAAATTCAAGGTGAGTTGATTTGAAGTGATTTGATAAAGATGTATCATATTATAAATGAAAGTTCGTACTCCTTGAACCAGTTATGAGATGAATAAGTTCTGGGGAATTTAATGTGTACCATGGTGATTATAGTTAATCATATTGTACTGTATACTTGAAATTTGCTAAGAGAGTAGATCTTAAGTGTTCTCATCACACATAAAATATGGGAACTATGTGAGACAGTGGATGTGTTACTTAACTTGGTTGCAGTAAGCATGCCACAATGTATACTTATATTAAATCTTAAGTCATCACTAAATATATTATAATTGAATATATATATTAGTTTAAATTAGAAAACCTGATCAATTAAAAAGAATGCAAATCTACAGATAGATTCAGAAAATAGCATATTGTATGGCTATTAGTATTACAAATTGTCTTTAAGATAGATTGTGGTAATTTAGTCTGCTTCCAAAGTGTATAAATTATATTTATTTACAGAGCTCATGATATTTGATGTTGAACCTCTTTGAAATAGCCAACTAAGTAAAAATGGTACTTCATATTGTATTCATTTTGTTACTTTTAAGATTGAAATTTTTTAATATATTTATTGGTCACTTTCTTCTCTGAAATGACTGTTATAATCATTTTCCAATTTATTTCTTAGGTTTATTTATTTCTCTTATTGATATATATCAACATTTAAAAAATTTAAATTTCAAATATATATTCCCAGTTTGTCACTTATTAGTTTTAGGTTTTACAAAATATTTCAAATACTGGAAATATATAAAGAGTAGAATAATGAACACCAACATTATCATGTTTTGGTTAATTTGCTTGAGATTTTTTTCTTGGATAAAGTATTATAGATTCAGTTGAAGTGTGTTTTATATCTTAAAATCTAGTAACCTGCATATCTTTATTTTAATAATATATATCTATCCATCTGAAATCTATGTATCTCTCTATATAATAATATATATTCTGGGTTTTGGGCTTAAATGTGTTTTTTAAAGATTTACTTATTTATTTGAGGGGGGGAGGGGCAGAAGGAGAAAGAAAGAATCATCAACAGACTCTTTTAGAGCCTGATGGGAGTCTTGATCCCAAGAACCTGAAATTATGACCTGAGCTGAAACCAAGTGTTGGACACTCAACTGACTGAGCCACCCAAGCACCCCTGTACTTAGCTGTTTTTAACTTTACTTAATGTTACCATACTCATAATTCTGCGCCTAGCTCTTTTTAATTTATTTTGTTTGTTTTTGCTTAATATTTTATTTGTGATTTACCTATGTAAAGCATGTAGATATTTATATATTTTTATCGTTGGATTCCATTGTGTAACCATGTCAGCATTTATTTATTCCCAATAGATAAGCATTTAGGTTGTTTTCAATTTTACACCATTAGTAGCGACACTGCAATGAACATTTTTAGACTGTGTGAGTGCACCTCAAAGGCGTATTCCTAGCAATGGAAATTCTGGGCCAAAGGGCATATGTATCTTCAGCTTTACCAGATATGTCCAAATTACCTTTCAAACTATTCAGGTCAATTTCTTTTTGAAGATTTATTTATTTATTTATTTATTTATTTATTTATAGGAACATTTTATATATTAAAGGTGTTATTTTTTATTGATGATATAACTTGCAATATTTTCCCAATATATTGTTGTCTTTCTACTTTGTATATGATGGGTTTGGCAATCTATTTTTATTTATTTATTTATTTTGAAGATTTTATTTATTTATTTGACACAGAGAGAGAGAGATCACAAGTAGGCAGAGAGGCAGGCAGAGAGAGAGGAGGAAGCAGGCTTCCTGCTGAGCAGGGGGTCCGATGCTGGCCTTGATCCCAGGACCCTGAGATCATGACCTGAGCCAAAGACAGAGGCTTTAACCCACTGAGCCACCCAGGCACCCTCAGATCAATTTTTATGTCTACTGAAAGCATATCAGACTTTCTAACCAATATTTGGCATTCTTAAATTCTTCATATCTAATAGGTCTGACATGGTATATCATTGCTTAAATTTGTGGTTCCTCATTTAGAGTGTCTCTTTGTCTTTTTTCTTTCTCTCTTATTTACTTGTAGGAAATTTTTCCTTTTTGGTAAATACTTCATACTAATCTGTTCACAGATTCACAGTTAAATTTGCTGAATGGATGATCACTTTTTTTTTTTTTTAAA
>LNAC01000005.1:11323340-11503443 GCA_002007465.1 Ailurus styani
TTTTTTTTTAAAGATTTTATTTATTTATTTCACAGAGGGAGAGAGATCACAAGGAGGCAGAGAGGCAGGCAGAGAGAGAGAGGGGGAAGCAGGCTCCCCGCTGAGCAGGGAGCCCGATGCGGGCTTCGATCCCAGGACCCTGAGATCATGACCTGAGCCGAAAGCAGAGGCATTAACCCACTGAGCCACCCAGGCGCCCGGATGATCACTTTTTGAATCCTCCTAGGACTTATCAGTAGAAGACAATAAGAGTAGGGATGAGTAAGTATACATTGGCTTTCAGGAGCAGCTTTAATAAAAAAAATGGAAATTGAGTTGAATCTTGAAGGGGAAGGTCTTAATTAAGAAGATTAGTTTGGAAAAGAAACAAGCAACTTCACAGAGAAAGTAACTGTTGATGTTTTTAAGCCATGGGGGTGGGAACCACAGTGTGTCTAGGTTTGATGACTTTTAGCATGTTTCAATTATTTACTTATTTTTTTATTATTTTGAAATTATTTCCCAGTTAGTTCTAAAAATTATTCAAGACAGCTTGCACACTATATTTATTCGGTGCAACATATCTGTTTTTAAGTTAGTAAAGTGTGACAAAGGAAAATTAAATTTAGGATTTGAGGGCATCGGGGAGAAATGTAACAACAAAATTCAGGTCATTAAGACCTTACACAATGATTAAAGCTGAACTGTACCTATAACTCTGAGATTCCCAGTGGCCAAAGGAAATAAGGAAATTAATGAATTTGAAGATACCAACCACCTTTCCCAGACTAGGATCTGGGAAAAATTTTCTCCCACAGGACCTCATACATAAGATAGTGAGTGATACAGTGGGCTCCAACCTCAATAACATCCCAGTATTAGGTGATACTATAAATATCTAATGACTTCTTGTAGTGTCCTTCCATATAAATGGAGACATAATTTAAAAGTCAGATTTAGTGAAATTGATCCAAATTGCAGCATGCTGAACATTAAGATTCAAGAATTTGAAATCACTCACAGTTTTCCTCGATTCTAGGATAAAATCTTGGCCTCTTACGGATACTAATAAATACAATCTTGGTTGTTATTCAGAAAGAATCTGGGGGGGCTTTATGACCAACTGGAAAACATATATCCCAATGAAAGCTATGTAAGTTGAACAAACAGTGACCACCTTACTAAATACTTCTTTTATGAAATGAATTTGGCTAGCAAAACTACTATTTGCAACCTCCAAAAGATGGGTCAATTGACAAATTTCATGTGGAAAGGGATTCTGTATGCCATTTTTTCATTGTTGGGTGACCAGGTTTTAGTATGGTGGCTGTCACCTACTAAATGTTCAATAAATATTTAAGAAATAAATGAATGAACAACTGAAGGAAGTGAACCTCTGCAAATTTTGTTTTCTACAATGCAACGTTTGCAGAGTTGTGCCGCATAGAGTGGTTCTATGCTTCAGCAAGGATGTGAAGCATAAATAAATCTTTTCTTTTACTCATTAAAAGCAGATCCATATGAATTTAAAAAAGGTAGACTTGACACACTTTTCGGAAAATTAAGAAACCTGATTAAGACTTATCATTGTCCCCAGAAGAAATGACCTCAGTGTTTAAGGTTGTTATGAGGCTCAAATGAGAACATAAAGTTAATATATGTAGACTGCCAAGATCTACACATGTGTAAATGTTTGTACAATTCTTCAGTTACCTTCTAAAAGTCATCATGTACTGACCTTTCCAGTTATTTGATGTCTCCATTATACTTCTGAGAACTTGCCTTGGTCTATTACCTCCTCTCCATGCTAAACACCATCTGACTTTAGTTTCTTTTGCCTGGAACATGGTAATAACCCTTCTCCCTTCTCATTGTTTTCCCTGTCTCTGGTTTCTCCCTTTGGGGTCCATATTTCATAGCACAGGTCCATACTTCATAGCACATAGTCAGGTGCATGGATTCTGGGTTGGAATGCCCGTTCCATGAGTTACTAGCTGTTTGATATTGATCCAGTTATGTTGCCCTGATTTTTTGTCAGTATCATTATCTATAAATTGAGAATAATAGTAATATCCACCACATTTGGATTATTGTGAAGGCTTAAATAAGATTATCTATATAATGTGCTTGATAACCAGCAAATAGTCAGCAAGTAATAAATTCTAATTATTTTGATCATGCTTATTTTACCAGAAGATTGTGTCTGAAACTGACATCTGACCCTGACTATCCCTACTTAAAACTTCAATGATTTCTAGAAGCCTAAATTGGCACAGTAAACAATATAGCTTTCCTTATGGTCTGGCTTCAGCTTCTCTTTGCACCCTCATCACTACTACCCCTACCTCTCCCCCTTTATATTCCGATCAGTTATTTCTGGGTTCAGCTCTCCAAGTAGACCATAGTTTCTCAAGTCTCCAAGATTTGGCACAGGCTGTTCCCAACTTCTGGAATGCTCCTCCCTCCCCACTCTGACGAAAAGCTTTCTCCTTGTCTGGACACCATTATTTACCTCTCTTTGTTGTATTAACAAGGCTCCAGTCACTATATAAGCTATCTAGAGACATACTGAATTTCCTTAGATTTGTGTCTATCTTCCTGACAGGGAGCCTGTGACTTTCTCTAGGTCAGTAACCCTCTTTAAGTCATCTCTAAATTCCAGAATGCCTAGAACATAGTAAATATTTAATATATACCATTAAACAAATGAACAAACTCCTAGCCCAGGGCCTCCCGCCTACCATGTGCTCAATGACATTTACTGAACTGCACTGACTAAATTTAATATAATTCAAACAACTCGTGTTCCTACGGAACCCCAATCTATTTCCGAACAGAGATTAGACCCTCTGGGTGTTTCACGGTTCTGTTCTGGGCTACCAAGGCGAGTTAACACACCAGCAATTTTAAGGAAGAGGTTTTCCTCACCCAAACCTAGAAAAAAGTGGGACTTGCGGCAGATGGCACTAGAAAAAGGGTTGCCTGCCCAGAGATGCTACCTCATCTCGTTTCCCTTAAATCTCGTGCCTGGAGAGACGAGAGAGGGGGAGGGAAGAAAAGTGGGGGAGCGAGTGAAAAAGTTGGCTCCCTGCTCCTCCTCCCCTCCCACAGAGAAAGATTACACTAAGGCAGATGTCCTAGGATGCTTCTTAAGGGGACCTGATTCTTGGAGTCAAACACTTGCTGAGTTACCTCTGCCCCTTCCCTTCTTCTCTGGCTCTCCTTCTCCATTCACTCCCGCCACCCCCGCGGTCCCCCCATCAGGAACACAGGCACCCCCTGGAGCCCAGAGAACCGCCCCGCCTCCACACTCAGTTCTAGGACCACCGTGACTGCCAACGAAGGATGCCAATCACAGGCAGCCTTAGCCAGATCCCTGGGAGTTGAGTAAAAAAAAAAAAAAAATCAGGTTGAGGACAGAAAGGAAATGAACATAACAACCTCTAATGCTCGAAGAAATCTCAGTATGCAAATGCATACAGGATCCCGAGCAAGGAAAGAGCAGGTTATCTCCGGCTACTCAGAGGACGTGGAACACCACAAACAGGAACTTTAAAGGGATTGAAATCTGTTGCCTGTTCCACTAGGAATATTGTTTGCAAGGCACAAGGTGTCTTTTGGTAGTGAGCACCCTCTGCGCATGCGCAGGTCCTTTCGGGAATTACTGCCCTGCCGCCGACTAAGTTGCATTCCTTGAATCTTCGCAGGAAAGACAATTCTTTAATCAGAGTTAGTAATGTGGACAGTACAAAATCGAGAGAGTTTGGGGCTTCTCTCTTTCCCTGTGATGATTGCCATGGTCTGTTGTGCACACAGGTGAGCTGCCGTTGTTGAACGTCTCTTTTTTTCTTGCTGTTTTTCTTTTTACATGCTTGCTGGATCATGTAGCCTGTTATTTGGGGGTAAGGTGTGCTTGTCTATATTTATGTCTGCTCGCAGTTTGTGTTCATTTTGAATACGGTCCCTACTTCTTCCCTCCAGCGCCAATGAGCCCAGCAACATGTCATACGTGAAAGAGACAGTGGACAGATTGCTTAAAGGATATGACATTCGCTTGCGGCCGGACTTTGGAGGTAATGCTTCATCTTTTTTCAACCTGTAACCCATACATATCTAGCTCTCCTTTCCTGTCAAAGATAAATGTCAAGAAAAAAAAAAGCATGTCATTTCCGCAAGTGTGCGCTACGCCCTACGCCCTGGACAAACACACACACACACAGACACACACACAGACACGCACACACACACACACACCCCGGACCCTCAGACGCAGGTGGATGAAACCCCAGGCAGAGCCGACCTTCCCCCCGCCCGACACACCCTCTGCATAGTCACTGCATCACGCGTGTGCCCACACCTGTTTTCCCAGGCTGTCCTCCTGCAAGGGGGAGTGGGGGATGGAGGGCGCCCATTCAAAATGTAGTAAGCGCAGGGAAGCCCCCTGGCTCTCCCCATCCTGTCTCCACTCTGAGAATACGTCCATAACGTGTCCCACCTCCCCGCAGGGCCCCCTGTGGACGTGGGGATGCGGATCGATGTCGCCAGCATAGACATGGTCTCCGAAGTGAACATGGTGAGTGGCCTCCCGACGGGCCCGCGGCCGGGCTTACGCAGATGTGAAATGGACGGGTCCCCTCGCCCTCTGCGTTTCATTGGCGGTCACTTCGCCCCGGCCCGGGAGTCCTACTCCGCGTGCTCCCCACACTGACACACACCCCCTGTGGCCCCTGGTTTGTATTTTCAACACACGCGCACACGCACACACACGCACACACACACACAGGCTACTGCAGTGTTCCAGAGGAAACGTGCTCGGCACTATTTGGGGAAGGACGGAGACAGTGGCGCTGGAGGCTCGGGTGGGGCGGAGTCTGAGCGAGACTTTCGCAGGGTTCCCTCCGGTGTTCCGATGCGGAGGGCACCCCCTGCCGGCGGCCGGGCGGCCTGCACTGGGGTCCCCGGACCGTGGGCCGTAGCCGCCGCACCGGGAGTGGTCGCTGAACCCGAGAGCCAGCCCAGGTCCCGGCACCCGGCGCCCAAGCACACAGACGTGGTCTCCGAGCGTGCCCTCCCTCTGTCCAGGCTCCAACACACCGTGCGACAGGAGCGACAGGCTCAGGCAACAGTCCATGCTGGCTAATACGGAAGTGACTTGAGAGTCAGCTTCTCGGGAGGCTTTTGTTGTTCCCATGTGGGGGTTGATGAATTTGTCTTCTAGCATCTTGAAAATTTACGTTGAAATAGATTGGGTCGGAGTTACTGCTTTGCTTTACCCTAGAAACCTAAGCATGCCAGAAAAGCCTGATGATTAAAGGGACGGCGGAGAAGGTGGGGTGCGGGACTAACATAAAGCAGCCCTTCCTAAAGGTTAACAGTCTTTTATTTCCCTTTTTCCTTCTCCCTTTCTGAAGCTGTTGCACAGTAGATTGAAATCATAGCTATCATCTTCTCTGTTGGCTGTTTCCAACCGCTGTGGGGTAGCAGTTTTCTAGTTGTTAGAGTTTCTAACTGTTGCATCTTGTAAGGCTAGGGGAAAAGCCTGTTGCTTTTCTAGAACCAACCACCCAGGGAACAGCTAGATCTACGGTAGCAAAATGGCATTTTTACTCCATTTGTGAAAAAAATACTGTGGCAGCAGAAATTTAGACAGCCTGAATAATTTAAAGACTAAAACCCTCTGGGATTTTGTCACTCTGTAGCTGTAAATGCTACTGAATTGTCATTTCATTTCTTTACTAGTGTGTGTATTAACATGCTAAGGTTTAAGAATTCTTTCTTTTTTTTAGGCTATGTCAGTGAAAAAATAAATATGTTTATAGTCTATTGAATAGGATTAGAAGAAAAAGTATATTAAATTTCTTATTTTATAGTTGTAACTTTCCCTGCTTTAAGTATCTTATTTTAATGTCACTGATGGTTGTATTGGAAAAAGAAAAATAATTTTAGATAATGAATGCACAGTGAATATTTTCTGACTCGAGAAAGATTTTTAACAAACTGACTTATTTATAGTATTCTGTTCATATACATCTCACTACTACAAAGCAACCCGAAACACACTACTTACAAACACTGGAGAATGTAATAACATATGGACATTTACAAATTGTACCTACTCCATGCCATTGCAACTGGATAAATTACATAATGAATTAAAAAGTAGTCTATATCATGTAGTTAAGTGATGATAATATTTTCCTTTTCAGTCATTTATTTTGGCACCTTGTAAGTACCCACATAGATAATTTATAGAATGGGAGAAGATTCAGACAGCTCAGAAGGCAAGCAGTGCCTTTCCCAGTGGTTCATTTTCTATATAGGGTAGTGTGCTTTTCAGAATTTTAAAAAATGTATAATTCTATTGACTGTATTTACAAACAACTTTTTAGTTATGATGAGAAACTGAATTGAATAGGGAAGTTGCTATTAACCAAAATCACCACCACCATAACAAAAAAGCTCTGTATAACCAGTTGTTCAACTGAATTCATACACAGCCCATACAAAAAGGATTGAAATTTAATTGCAGTACCACTAGAAAGGGCTCCTAGTGATGGAATAATACAGCCCATTTATTTCCTGCACCATGTGTATATGTGCTTGATTTTTTAAAAATATTCCCCCAACAGATAAGCCTTTGAAAAATATATTGTACTAAAATACCAAGTGCCTTTCCACAGTGGTATTACAAACATTATGGGAAAATAGAAAGCACTAAACAGTGAAAAATAATAAACCTTGATTTACTTACTGTTCCTTGTTTTAATAAGAGTTACTAATAAGATCCAAGGTCTATTTTATCTTTCTCATCTCATGACAAAGCATTGAGATAAATAGATTGGAAATAAATCCAAGGAAAATGGAAACAAAGAGGAATTTCAAGATCGGAGGCTATCAACACAATCTCAATAGTTAGCCCTAGTTAAGAGCATTGTCTACAATATGCTTTTAATTTTAGATAATACAAGTAGGGCTGAAATATCAGTGGGAAATAAGACTCATTGATTTTTATATTAAGCATGTTTCAGTACCCTGATAGGCAGAAATTTTGAGGTTATTTAAAAGGAAATTTTTACCAAAATTGACAAAAAGGAAGAATGGACAAAGAATATAATAAAAAAATAGTTCTAAAGAAAATTCCAACTAAAATCCATTACTAAAATACTGTTCATTTTGATATTTTCATTGATTACCATTACTACCCACCCATTCCATGGCTGGGAAAAATGACATGATAACTGTACATTACATTAATGGGTTTGAGAACTAGGCTCTGTTAATTTTTGTTCTTTTCTTACACTACCCTAAGTGAAATATAATTCCACATTGGTTTATAACATTATCTGTTTTAAAGACTAACATAACATCAAGTATTTTCTGATTCATGTTCTGCAGAATATAGAATATTTTTCCCAAATTAGGAAAATAAAAGAGAGCTTTTATAGTCAAGAACCTATACAATCAAGAACTGTTGGTTCTGAGCAGTGAATTCTGAGCAGTATTCCTCTGAGGAATAATTCTGATGCAGAAAAAAAGCTATACTTAGGAGCAAGACTTTTCTTTTCAAGAATTAATATTATTGATTAAATTAAGACGGATTTTTTTTTCTTTGGCATCATGGGATTTACTATGCAGGTGATAGTGATTATATACTATTATTTTTCTGAACAGTTATCTTAAAAAGCTATTGTGATTTCCATTTATTGTTATATTAAACTCTTCAACCCTTCCCTTAGTTCCTGCCAAGCCATATACCTACTGCCTCTCTCTCTCCACTAAAGCTGAACAGAAGGCAGTTGGGGCAAAAAGAAGACAATAGCCCCCATGAATTTCCTTAAAGTAACCACTAACATCTGTGATGTTAGTGGTTGTAACTGTGATGTAATTATAAACCCAGTAAAACAAGATAGTATTTAGCAGGTCCTCTCTTTTGAGCAGAAGATTGGGGAAGCATGGTGTTAACTACCTGCAGACAAGTGGTTGAATGCTTGCATTTCAGATTCCATTAACTAGGTGTGTCTTCTTATTAAGGAAGTGCCTTCTGATGATCAATTATGACTCCTAAGCATAAAATTCTGTCCCTGACCTAAAAAGCAATGAATGGTCCAAGTGGTCACTCCCAGAAGACTACATCTATTGAATCCTAATCCAAGTGGTCACTCCCAGTAATAGATAACTACCATGCCTTCGTTGTTTCCTTTCTCCCTTTATGCATGTGTGGATACAATAGTGAATGCTCTTCTAGGCGTTGCAATTAACAAGGAAAAGAATAAATTAAAAAAAAAACCACAAAAGCCTAAAATGAGCCAATTGTGTAAATAATACCTAAGAGAAAAATAAATATAATTTACCGAATATCCCCTGTTGTTAAATTCCACTGTTGTTGCTGTTGTTATTTTAATATTTGATTCCAGAGGATGCTGGTACATACTGTAGTTACATCTAATTACTTGATCTTGGCGATACAAAAGAGTAACCACTTTCAGAATCCAGCCTGCCCATTTCTTTAAGTCAATGTTTCTCAGTCTGTAATGTGTTCTTGAATCACTCTGAGATCTTAAAATGTTAAAAGGCAAATTTTGAATCAGAGGTTGGGGATGGGGTCCACATTCTACATCTCCTGAGTGATGCCAATTGCTGGTGTATGGACAGCGCTCTGAGCAGCAAGGTTGTAATACATTACTCTAAGATCTGGCATTATTAAGCAATGAACTTTTTTTCCTCTTAAATTTCTCTAAGAATGTTATTATTTCAAGGCTCCAAATTAAGCTTTAAGTTAATTTCTAGATAAACAGGTAGCTGTGCTCAAAGGGAACATTGGTTTAGTAATTGATGATAAGCAACAGGACAAAGGCAAGAGGCTGGATGATGAGACTTGACTTCACTAATAAGCAGTCCTCCTCATTGTGTCAATACTTATGAGTCAGCCAACCTGAAACGATGACTATGAAAATATTTCCAAGCACAGTAACTCTGACAATACTATCCTGCTGCTTTACAGAACACCAATGACTTTTCTTCTTCAGAATAGAGAACATTGCAAACTCTTTTTCCCCCTACTGAGGAGCTTGCAATACTTTTTGTAAAATAGCCTAAACATACTCTTGTTGATGTCAGGAAATTCTCTGAGGTTATAACAAAATTCCTTTGCAAATAGATCAAATAGGTCAGTATCATTTAAAGACAGGAACAGATATCTGCAGTTAAAGAAAGATATAAATACATTTTTTTCTTATATGAGTAATCAACCAGGTCTCACTTTTAGGTGCTGGGTTATAATACTATACCATCTTGAGAAGCAGAGAGAGGAAAAATTTCCCTTTGCCATTCTGTTTGGAGATACCAAAAAGATTTCTTTGTACCCTAAGCCACAACAAAGCAAGCCTATCCAGAGTTTTTAAATTTTGAGTTCACATTAGAAAGCCCATGTTCTTGGGATTATAAGGCCAGACTGGATATTAAAGTATGTAATATAATGAAAATAAATAGTAACATTTATTGAACAAATCCTATGTATGAGGTATGTTTATCAAGTGCTTTATATTACTAGCACATTTAATGCTAGATTTAAGGATATCAGATTATTATCCTGTAGTATAGGCGGAGAAACTTAGGTTAGATTAAATAACATGCTCAGAAGTTGCAGAGCTAGTAAACAGCACAGCCAGAATTTGAAACCTTGCAACCTGACTCGAGGGTCTGGCTCCTATCTGCCAGGCAACTAAAAAACAATATTACCAGTATTTAGCTTCGGGACTTTGAGTGAGTCATTTGACTTCAGGCCTCAAGTTGCTCCTCTGTAAAATGAGGGTAAATGACACTATTGTTAAACCTTTTTTCAGTTCAAATATTCTATGACATAAACTCAGATCTTTAAAGATTTTGGACTCTGCCAAAATCAAGATTCTTCCACTTCATCTTCTCCTCCTGCTAGTGTCCATTTTATTCTATTTCATTGTCCTGTTAGATCTGTCAGTCAGCAAGCATTTTATTAAATTCCTACTGAGTGCAAACTGTGGTGGTCTCCTGAGAACAATGCAGCAATGATTGTGTGTGATCTGGGGCCTCTTGAATCACCATTTTAATGGGTCATGGTATTATCATCCGTTTTTTTCAAAATATTCCCAAACAGCAATAAGATACGTTGGATGACCATTCTTCAAAATGAGACTTGACTCATCGCTCCTTTATATTGTATTGAACATTAGAACCAATACCAAATCAGAAATACTTCTGATTCTGTCCACTGTTTTCAAACTAGGAACATTTCTCCACAACTGTCAAACTAATAAGTTTTTAACATTTAATGTGAGACAGTAGGAAACCATTACTTTCCAGGATCTGGATATCCCAAAGGATTTACCCAACCCATTTAAAATCTTTCCATCAAGGAGACAAACCATAAGAGACTCCTAATCTCACAAAACAAGCTGAGGTTTACTGGGGTGGTGGGAGGGTATGGATAGGGTGGCTGGGTTATGGACATTGGGGAGGGTTTGTGCTTTGGTGAATGCTGTGAAAGGTGTAAGCCTGATGATTCACAGACCTGTACTCCTGGGGCAAATAATAAAAAATAAAATAATAAAATAAAATAAATAAAATAAAATAAAATAAAATAAAATAATAAAATAAAATAAAATAAATAAAATAAAATACTTTCCATCAGGTGGTCTGGGAGAACCTTAAAGCAAAGGTGTTCATCTTAGCTGGACATTACTTGGTATCAATTCTGTAAGTGTTTGATGCTTTTTGTTTTGTCAGACCCCCAAAGTCTTGATAACACCCTCAAAACACACTTGAATGAAATCTTGTGATTATCAAGAAAGGTAAAACATTTCAAAAAAAAAAAACAAAAACAATGGTAGTAAGTGTTTCCCACTGACTTGAGTTTTAATAATGCCAATGACATTACCATACTTGAGGATAATAGGAAGATAAATGGATATATGTTTATAGTTGATTAAATGTTAGTACAGAGTTTCTCCATGAACTTTTCCAGAGTATTGAACTTTATTTTTTTAATAATACCAGGATCAGTTTTCTGTATTTTAGAACATTGTTTTCAGCAGACTGTACATTTCATGAAATCCCTTGACTACCCATTGAAGGAAGTTAATAGTCTGTGGCATATAACAACTTATTATCCAACAGTTAACAGAAATGTTCGAGAAAGGGTTTACAATTAATTCTTGTCACTGGTTATAACTTAGAGAAAAGCTTGACCACAAGAATGAAAGATGTATGGGTTTTCTTTTGTGAGCCCAGTTACCCCATTTTAAAATCTTTATTAATCCTCATTGTTTTTCTGCTAATAGTTTTTTTTTCTGCTACCCCCCATTAAGTACCTAACTAATACCCCCCTTGCAATCCTAGTAAAACTTGTCATCGTACTGTATATTTAAGATTAAAGGCATTTTTATAAGAGCATTCATTCAATTACTCTACTGGTCTCTGTCCTTGTACAGTTTATAGTCTTTTCAAAAAAATTATTTAAAACCTTATTTGCTAGAATGAAGATTTTTTTCCCCTTTGGAAGATTTGGTAACATTTATATTTATCTTGTTTTGGGGGTATTTTGGTTCAACACATACTCACAGAACAATTCTTATTTTTAATCATGTTTTGAAATGGGCACTAGGGAAGGAAATATGACAAGCTATGCTACATACCATCAGATATTTTACAGTAGACAAGACAATGTACACATAAAGTTACTTTTAAATGATGTGCTAAGTGCTAAGATAGAGACATGTATGTCCAGGATTCTATGGAGGCACGGAGGAGTGGTTTCTAAGACATGGTGAAGGCTTAATCCTTGAGATGAATCTTAAAGTGGAATAGTAGTTAGTACCATGTATAGGATGCAAATGAAAAGAAGAATCTTCCAAGCAAAAAGAAGGGCGTAAGCATTGGCAGGTGTGCCTGAAAATAGCACGGAGTGTTCCAGGAACCACAGGTAATTCACTCTTATGAGAAGTTAAAGGACATGGGGCAGAATGTCAAGACATAAAGACAAAGCTGAAAGAAAGGTGTAAGATGGTGTTATTGAATGTTCTCACTTGTGTAATAAAGAAGGCTGTCTATAAACACATATATATGTATGGATACATACTTGTATATGCACTGACCATTTCTGGAAGAATACTCAAAAAATGAAGAGGTTGTCTCTTAGAAGTAGAACTTGGACTAGGGGTATGACCTGAAAGGATACCTACTGAACTTCACATGTCCTTTCAAGTTGCTTGATTTATCAAAAATCTTATACATGTTTTATATTTTTGCTTTAAAAAGACACATACACAAACACAGAGAGAAAGAAATGATGCTGGAATATGTATGCTCAGGAAATGAATACCAATCCCGAAATACAGAAAACCTGCTAAAGGTTTTAACAAGTGCTATGTTTTGCATTTCAAATAGATCATTCTGGAAGTTGTGTGAAAGATGAAGCAGAGAAGGCTAAAATTGGGGGCACTATTCCTACTTAAGGAGTCAATAAGGTGTTTCAAAGTCCAGATGAGAGATAATAAATACCTAAAGTAGAAGAAGAGTGGCCTTAGGAATGAGAAGTAAAAAAAGAAGAAAAGATAATCAAGCAGAGGCAAATCAGAGGGATTTTGTAACTGGTTAGATGATGGAGGTTGGAGAGGAAATGATCCCAGGATGCCCTACAAGATTCCACGCTGAGTGATAGGCTCGTGTGATACCATCTGCCCAGGGGTGGAACACAGGGAAAGAAGCCCCAGCCATCTTGTTCTTCACTAAAGTGGATATGTTTTCAGAATTAAAAAAAAAAGTCAGAACATGTTATTATAAGGTAATGGGGACATTGGGGGAGAATATTGAACACTGGAACTATCCTGAAAAAGACTAGTTCTTTGGTGAGTCTTCTAATTCTGTTTCTATATAAAGCAAGATTCTATAGGGAGAAATCCTGGAACACAAAATGTGGTGGCTGAAATGAGCTGGGTAGAGATGCGGAGAAAGGGTGCTGGCCAAAGACAGCATAGAGTGCCCTCAACTTTAATCTCTAGAAATTAGGAAATCTCTAGGAAAACCTAGACCCTGATAGGATGTAGAACATACTTTTCAAATTTCCCCAGGGAAGTGATCTTTGTACTGTTTTAGTTGCCTTTATAAAACCAAATAAGTGGGGAAAAAAGATGTGTGGAGAACTCACTTACACAGCATCTGCTCTCTTCTCTACCACGTCCCTAAAATGATTCAGAGTCCTTCTGGAACATTGTGTTTTCATGTGAAGTCATGTGAAAGCACTGTGAGTTCTTGCAAAAAGTGTATTTGGTGATGACATGAGACTGGGTATTACAGAGCTCAAGTGAGGCCAACAGCATGCCCTGAGAAATGAAGTTTAGCTGCCAGGAAATTAGAAAGTGACTCCCAGGAGCTTTGCTGAAGAACTGTAATATCTGAAATGGTTTGGTGGGGATGATTTTAAATAAGAATTCAACAGAGCTCTGTCTCTCGTAAATGTTCTCCTGGAAAGGAGATAACTATTTAAGCAAAATTGTATTCATATATTGTATTATTTAGTGTAGAGAAAGAAAGCAGAGACACAGCTAGAGAAATAGACTTAGGTAGCTAAGAGCAATCAGCTAGTCCAACCCGCCTCCACTGAAAAAGATGATGGGCTAACGTGCTTCAGACACAATAGGAAAGGTAGAGGCTAGATGCCTTGCTCCTGTTGCTGAATGGATTAATCAGGGAAGTTGCTAGCAATGAATCCTGCTTGAATGAGAGGGTTATTTGGGATCCTTCCTGAAAGCGGGGGAATAGATTTGTTGAAAGCTCAGGTTCCCTGCCTACTCTAACCCTCTGTGACTCATGGGGAGATTTTTTTCTTTTTTTCTTTTCTTCTGATCTATTATTTTCAAGGGAACGATATGCAATTCTCTAGTCAAGACGAACAGCTTTGTGGTTTCCATAGAGACATTTCAATGACATTTAGTTGAAATCCTACCTGTGCCTAGAATATTTCTCATGTCCGAGGCCGTCATTTGTCCCTCCTACCACTTGCAATCCCTCTCCTACCCAAATGCAGATAGATCCTCTTTAAAACCCACAGGAAGTCATCTTTCTCCTATGGAGTCTTTTCTGTCACCACAACAGAGAGAATTATGCTGCAGAAAGAGTATATAGGGCATGTAAACAAATCAAGGCTCCAAAAAGGCAAAAGACCTAATATAAAATAATGATCATCTTTTAGTCCATATAAGGTTTTTATTGACCTTGTCTTTTCTGCCTGTACTATCTAAGCTCCAGGAAGTTCAGGATTATATTCTTTATGCTCTCTATGTAGTTCCTAGTGTATTATAGGAACTTAATAACATTTATTAGGATTATAAAATAATTTTTCTGGCCATAAAGAAGTGTTAGTAATAATGGCATTTAAAATTATTAATTCAGAAATTAATAGTTTCTCTGTCAGACCTACCTTATGCCTTCATCTGTAATTTTCTTTTATGTTGATCATGAATCAGGAGCTGTTTCTATAGAAACAAGTTTGTCACAAGGCATAACCAGTTTCACGGACACAAAATTACTTTACGTCAAATATCAACGCATACACACACACACACACACACACACACACACACACACACACACACACACACACACACACACACGATTCAGCACATCCCAAAACTGAGAGAACAAAGTCTCAGTTCAAACTGACTGCTGAGTTGAGACAGAGAAGATTCACTAGAAAGCTTAATTGAAACATAATTGAATATATTCAATTATACTGAGCTCAGTATAATTGAAAACTTTTGGCTTAATGTGATGAGAACTGATTTTTAGAAGTTTTGAAGTTAGAAATTGGAAGAGGAAGGCAGGTTGAAAGGTTTGGAGAGTAGCAAGTACTGACAAAACTGAAAAATCACATTCAGTCCTTGGTGGGGTAGTGGTGGATCTCTCCTACACCTATGCTAACACCAGTTTGGGAGACGCCACTGTGATCCATGTTGTCATGAAGTTGGAAGGGGATTTCATAACCAGGGTCTCTGCAATTGTGGAAGGATAGATATCACAGATAACACTTGCCCTACTGTGTTCAAAATCACTGCCATAGAGCATAAGCATATCTTGATGAACTATGTTTTTACATAGTCACCATGTAGCTTTTCCATTTTAAAGGATTTGTACATTTGGTTCTGCAAAATGGACAGAGATAAGTGAACCCAAACTCAGACAAAGCAATTGCTATTATTCTTTTCCAATAGTGTCCGATCTCACTGAGCAGAGGCTTGTCTTTTAGTCACAATATGGGATTCTGTTGGTATGTAGGTAGGGAGTACCAGCTTAAAATGCTATCATTAGATCCAGATACTCTCAGTTTTAATTCTGCTGAATTGCAAATAACCCTGAGAAAAGCAACAACAATACTAGTTTTTACGTCTGTACATATACCAGAGTGTGAAAGAATGGTTGAATGAGAAAACAGGTTTGCTTAAGAGACAAGGCTTAGATGAAGATACGAAGAGAGAGAAAAAACAGGAGTTATTTCATACTTTTCTCCAGGATCAGCAGTTTCCTGACTTTGGGAGCTGATATGAAACAGCTAGAAAAAGTGGCTGCGGTGTGCCAAGAGCATTTGTGCTCTCCACACTGATCCTCTGCAGTCAGAATGCATGTTGCCTGATCTGACAGCAATGCCCAATATTTTGTAACCCAAGATGTGCAATCAACAAACGCACCTCCATTCTCTGGGGCTGTACCATCCACACTGATGGGCAAAGTGATGATAACATCTGACGGTTTTCATTACAAGATAATATCTTGTAGTTTTAATAACTTTGTAGACAATGAATCTTATAGTTAAAATCAGTGCCTAGTGGGCAGCATACTGGCAACTTTTTAAGTCCAGACACTCCCCATCTGGCGTATATAATTTTGGTTTTTCTCCTGAAGTACATTCTCCTTGAATGTGCTTCTGTCAAGTTATATTTGAATAATTTTAAATCACTTTAAAATGTCAGGATGATGTTGTATCCTAATTTATACTCTCAAGCATAAATCGTATGACTTACGCCCTTTGATGCTCAGTTCCATGTAAAATGGAAATAATAATTTCTGCTCTACCTATTTCAGAGAGATATGAGAATCAAGAGATAAATCATATACAAATGCATGCTCTGTATATGTGATGTATAAATTGTTAATTACTATTTAAATATTAAGTACTGGTATTTTTATTATTTTAACATTATCTCCAAAGCTTATCATGAATTTCTCCCTCTTTAATGGCAGGACATCAGGAGTAACATGAATTCACATCATGCAGATCAAATGTAATAATATTTTTGTTTAATATTGGGATTTTCCTCATGCAGTTCAAATTTATAGTACTTCTAATTGTGAAACTCTTCTGTGAGATCTGAGAGAAATAAATGGAAAAAATTTGTCCACTTTCTCTTCGCTCTCACTCTTAAGACTTCTCAAACTTAAAATTTCAATCTCTGTCTGGTCTCCCATGCCTCTCTACATTTCATATTTTGTGTTACTCCCTGGTATATGTAAGAAATAGAATGTATGGTTTTCCATGGACCTAGCCTAGGGATTAGAGCTCCGGAGGTGACTTCTTTAAATATGTCCCCTCCACCTACCGAATTTGTTACCTTGGCATTTACTCTAGAGTAATCATATAATTTATTGTCTAACATGGACTTTTGAGAATAAAAGGGAACATTATTACTATTACTTGGGACAGGAAGTGTAAACCAACTTTCTCCTGAGAAAGCCAAGATTTGTGATCATTCTATGACACTCAAAGCCTGAATTTTTTCATCTTTAAAATGGGGATAAATGATATTTTCTTCTTAGGTCATGAAAGGCAAACTGAGATAATGTGTTGCCTGGCCTGGGGAAAATATTTGTTATTTTTATTACTGATGCTTCTTCTTTATTGGGCACTTACTGTGTAACAGTGCTTTATATGTCAACATCAACAATAGAATTAGGTAGAATGGATGAGATAACCTAATAAGAGTTTTTACACTGAAGTTTGAGATAATCAAATAAAAACATCATATATCAGCTCACTTTTGGTTACCAAGAACTTCATAAGAGCTAAGAATTGTCAAAGGTTATGGAAAATTGTAGGATTTACTCTATTCCTTCAAGGAACTGCCAAAACTCTCCCTGAAATGTAAGTTGAGAAATGGTAACTATCTTCACGAGGTCATAAATGACCACATGTGGCACTGAAAAAAGGGCCCTGAAGATGAGATCACAACTCAGGACATCACAGAGAAGATGCAACCATGCTGAGAAGTTCAAGATGAGATAATCTAGGTAGGCAGGTAATGGACATTCTAGGCAGGGAAAATAGAACTAAGAAGATGTAGAAATAAGATTACCAAGAGTACTCAGAGAAAAATTCATTAACATCATTTGAATTTTAAGGCTTTGAAAATCATTCTTGCATTTTAATAATGAAAATTAATACTTATTGAATACTTCTACAAAGAAGGTACCATTCTAAATACTTTGCAATTATTAACCCATTTAATCCATAATGCAGCCATATGAAGTATTTATCATTATTATTTCTATTTTATGGGTAAGGAAACTGAGACATAGAAAAATTAAGTAACTTGCCCAAGGTTATACAAATAATAAGTGATAGAGCTGTGATTTACATGCAGGTCTGTGGTTTGCATGCCAGATCTAAAGATTTGCCTTCAGGGTCTATGTGTGGTAGTTAGGTCATTAAATTGGCTAGATCATAAAGCATCATTATTTCTAATAGCATTTAAACATAGGTTTCAAAGATAAGGAAACATGATTAATAGTTAGCGAAATGTGTCCTACAATGAAGTGCATTAGCAATTGACATTACTTAGCTCAGAGTTACACTGTGTAAAGATTAAGGAGTAGCTTGATTAACATCTTTAGGTTATGAAAATGTTTAATCCATTCACTGATTTAAATCACATTGGACTGTTTCATGCAAGGTGTCACTTAAAGTGCTGTGTAAGGTACTTACTGGAAATAGAAAGAGAAAATGGATTTGATGCTGCCTCTGAAAGAACTCAACTTGAAAAAAGAAGCAAAGTTTAGATTGGACATAAGGAAGAACATCTTGACTGTAATGAGTGAGAAGATGTTGGAAGGAGCTATGAAGAGTATCTGGGAAGTGTCCATCCTTAGAAAGCCTCAGAACAAGAAAAGATAATTATATCTGTCCCAGTTGGCGTATATGGCTCTTCTCTCTAAAGGCAAGAGGGTGACACAAGACAGAGCATTTCTCTAAGACCCTTCCCGATTGAGAAATATAAACTTTTAAGATTTTTACTTGATACCTACATATAATCCATTGCGAGATCTTCACAAGTCCCCACATTTTGATTGCCATTATAGTATATATAGCTAAGAGGATTACAACCACACACTCAGAGGCAGCGACAGGACCCTTGGCTGGAATGGCATTAATTCGGTGGCTCTTTCTGGAACAACTAACTTATTAACCTTAAAGTGCACACTACTCAAACTTATATCTCAGAAGAAGTTGTCATGTCAGTAACCTTCAAGACAGTTAATGAAGAGGAGATGTAGGAGATATTAAATCCTCAAATGCCAAGGGTTTCCTGTAACGAGAGCTTCTTAAAGACAGTACCTAATAAGTGCCTTCTACACAGGGCAAGCTGAATAAAATTATGTTGAATTAAATTAAAATATAATGCATTCAATTTGAATCTGTATATACATTACATCATTGTTTAGTCCAGGGAAAAAGGGCAACCCTTAATGTTAATAGAAAATTATTAAAATATAATGAATACATACCATGTATTGGGTATCAGAATAAATATTTGAAGTCAGTTTTTACAAGAGCCAGCTGAGATGAGAATATTTAATTGCCCTCTTTCACAGATAAAGAACTGGGAATAGGAAAGCTCATAGACATTTGTGATGGAGTTGTGTTTAAAGCTCAGGCCTGTTTGACTTCAGAGCCATACCTCTAACCCCCTCTTTTGGGTTCTGAGACCCAAATCCAATGTGTATATATTGGAGCAGAGGGTGATTCCCCACACACACAACAAACAATTCTCTGGGAACTACCTGGGTGTCCTACAGTTCGACTCAGTTCTGACACCATCTACCCAGAGATATCATCAGGTTCTCCAGGTTAAGGATCCAGTCCTACAAGACTGTCCCCCAAGTCAGATTGCTGTTGCAAACCCGAGTATTTCTCTCTACTTCTGACTGACTGGCATTAAATCAGAGGTTCCCATGACCTTCTTCTTGGGTTTGATTATTTTTTGCTATAGTGGCTGAGAGAACTCAGAGAAACATTGAGTAGATGACCAGTTTATTGTAAAAGGATATATAAGTCAGGAACAGAGAGATGAAAGAGATGCATAAGACAAGATATGAGGAAAAGGTGTTGGGCTTCCATGTCCTCTTCAGGAATGCCATTGTCCCAGGACCTCCAGTATGTTCATCAACCCGGAAGCTCTCCAAACTCCATCCTAGGAGCACTGTGGCAGAAAATAGGGTGGGGCTGCGGAAAAGACCAAATATGTATTTCTTACTCTAAATCACAATATCACACCCCCCTTCTCATTTTATCCAGCCATCAGTTCTTTCCATTTTAGAGTTCACTCTAGTCTGAATTGTGTTATTCAAGACAGAATTTTCATTTCTCTACATGAAGAGTCAGGCAGCATCCCACTCAGAAGGGTCAAGTTTTCAATTTCAGGCCTCAAAATAAACACAAGCATGGGAGGAGTTGGTGTTCCTGCTCCAGTTCTATAGGATTACAGATCTTTCTTGACTTAACGATGGAGTTACATCCTGACAGACCCATTGTAAGTTGAAAACATCAGTAGTAGAAAATATATGTAATATCCCTAAACTGCTGGACATCGTAGTTTAGCATAGTGTGTCCTACACGTCTCAGAACTCTCATATTAGCCTGTAGTTGGGCAAAATCATCTAACGCAAAGCCTGTTTTATAAGACAGGGATGAGTAGCTCATGTAATTTACTGAATATAGTACTGAGAGTGAGAAACAGAATGGTTGTCTGGATACAGGATGGTACTCAGTGTAGGGGCTGTTTACGCTCCTTCCTGATCTCCTGGCTGATTAGGAGGGACTCAGGGCTGCAGTAGCTGAGCATCGCGAGAGCAGCCTCCCGAGAGTAGCCTCGCGAGAGTATCACAGGGCCGCTCACTGGCCCGCGAAAACATCTACATTCAAGATTCCAAGTGTGGTTCCTACTAGAGTGCCTATTAAGTAGAACCATCATAAGTAGGAGACTGTCTGTATTTCCCTGGACAGAGCCTTACCTCTTAATCTTCTCATGTTAGAAGACTTAAAAGAGGACTCTTATCAGAGGAGAATGTTGTTTGGTGGGGGGCCCAGGTTCTTCTTTCTCCCTCCACTGACATCCTTGTCAGGGTCCATAAAACAGGCAACACAACATTTTCCTGTCCCGTTTAAAGGGTGATTTCAAAGGGTGATTTCTTTGTTTGAGTCCAAGATGAAGACCCAGAAAATCAAAAATCTGGTCTTTTTCAATTCACAAGATTTCCTGCCAGTGGAAAGAAAGAATTGCTCTCCACTCCAGGATTCTCTAATGGGGGCAGGCGTCAACAGCAGAAGGGGGGAAGCATGCCAACTCTTTCTTGGTGGGGAGAGTGGGGAAGCTAATTAGACGACCCATTTCTGGGTAGAGAAGACAGAAAAGGGCTCAGGTATATTTAGCTCTTCTTAGTTTTCCCACTGACACTGAGAGAGAAATCAAACAGGAATATGTAAAGGTCAGATCATTTCATCACTGTCCTTTCAGAAATGGGAAATTACATTATGAAATGCAGATGGCATCTTGAGGTTAAAATAGCAAGTTATTATTACTACACAGCTTACAGGAGATATTTTTCATTTTTCCGCCTCATGGAGCAATATACATTCAAAATACACTTATTTTAAAAATTAAATACATATATTAAAAAATGTAAAAACCTCTGTTTCTTTTGGCTTACTCTAAATGATGGCAATGGAACAATAACAATCACTTAGCTTACTTCTACAGAAATAAAAACCAAAAGGATTTACTGCAGAACAGTATATTTATAAAGTAGAAGAGAGTCATGGAACACAGTTTAGTGGAAAACAACTTGCTTGAAATAAACTGTTGTTTCTGTATTTCAAAAATGCAGAGTTAGGCTATTCAAGAGACCACTAAATTCTGCTGAAGCCATTACAGGCTTTCACGTTTACTGTTTTTTGGTACTAAATAAGGCATAGTACTGCTACTCACAAACATAGATCTTGCTGTATTTGTTCATTCCTCACAGCCGAAGAATAATATGTGCTCTGATGTGTCAGTGGGGAGGTTAGCTCTTATGTTAAGGACATGCTTAACTAGGCATGTGTTTTCACTGCAGATTGCCTTGTCGTACCTAGGTTCGGGCACACACGGATCAGGTCAAGTCAGAACTTCATTACCCTTGCTTCAAGGATATTGCTCAGTTCCTCAGCCCGAGGGTGGGTGCAGCGCAAAGTAGGCTTCAAAAAAGTTATAATTTAGGCATAAGGCATTGGGGGTTTTATCGAGGTATGAAAATATGTAACTTCAGAATAGCTTTCATAATTGACCTCATCAGACCAGTACATTATTTTATAACTTTCAAATTCTTTTAACTTCTGATTTTATTGGAGAGTTACTAGAAAAGAAACATGCGTGTGTGTGTGTGTGTGTGTGTGTGTGTGTGTGTGTGTGTGTGTGTATTTAAAATATGGCAGCTAGAAGTTCCAAAGAAAGCTTTTATTTTTGGTATTTTGGGGAAATTTCAGATACAAAAGGGAAAGTAAAGGCCAGGCCAAAAGGTTGGGGGAAGCAAATAATTATTTCAATAGAGTTTATAGATACCTGCCTGCCATTTTTGTTGAACAGCTGCTTTGCAAATGGCTTGCTATAAGCAGATATTCAGCACAGGGAGAAAGACTATTTTCCCTCAAATTGCCTCCTTTGCATTGAGAAACGAATTAACAACAAATGTTCAGTTCCATCTCCTGATTCCTCACATGTTTCCCTCCTCACTCTCCATGAATGGAAACAAAAACTTCAAGCACAAACTCAATTTCAGTATCATTGATCATTCCTCTCTTTTCTTCCATCTTTCCTTCCCTTCCCTGCCCTTTCCCCCCGTGTTTCCTTAATTTAGTAATTAATGGAGACTCATCTGACCACCATCTGTTCTGGAAAAGCACCATGGTGAAACACGTATGGGTTGTTATTTGGCCCACCCTGGGTTCTGGCTCTGTCTTTGTGAGTCCTCCGTTAATTTCCTTGTTCTGTGTGTTGGGGCAAGAAAAAAATGCCATTCAGACTCATTGAGTCTGCTTCTTCTTTCTCAGGCAGGGAGGCCCAGTAGGAATATACATCTCTGGGTTGCCCCTTCTGCTCGCTGAGAAAAGCAGGAAGAAAGGGAAGAGAATATTGGGATTTCAAAGGCTCTACTGGTTATTCTGTGGTGCTAAAGGGCAAGCCCCAGAATAACTGGGCCTTTGTGTAGGGGAAATGTTAGTGAGCTTTTGGGAATACAAAATATGTCTAGAGGTAGGAGGGGGAGAACAGCTAAAATTCTCTGAATTATAATACAAGAGGAGTTGAGGGCAGAATAGGAAAAGGAGGACCAGGATGAAAAGGAAGACTGGAGACAAAACGAGCTGCGAAAACTAGACAAGATGTTAAAATTCTCAACAAATAATTCCCAGTGCCAGAGTGGCTAAAGGGCTTTAAAACAGGGATTTTATTATTTGATGTTATGTTATTTTTTTCATTGCTGTGATATAAACCACCATTGCTTCTCTAGTTTTTCAAAAAAAGTCTGTGATTTTACAAATGCTTTGTTGGCATGGTTTTGAGGAGCTGAGTTCCATTATCTGGGTCAGCTTGGAATAGAAGGAAGAGAACAGCCGTGTACTTAAGACCAGAATGATAATAAGAATTCAGAAGAAACAGGAAATCAGAGTCAGAGGAGGTGACTGTGTTGTGTCTGGACATGCACAAAAATCCCAGGGAAAACACTGGAGTTTTAATAGTACATGATGAAGGGCTGGGGTTAATTGATTTCATTCTCAGAGGATGCTAGCTGACATCTGGTTATGTGTAAAATGTTATTAAAGCCACCATATAGGAAGCAGAAAACCTGGTGCCTAGTAGGTGCTGAATAAATTTGGGTCCCCCTCATTTCACAGAAATAAAAATGGAGGCCACGGTGCCACTACATGAAGGATTATGGGAGAACTTGAATTGAGTACTCAGAAAGACAACAGCATGGCAATAAGTCATGATCATTGTTTTCTTCCCTGTTTTCCTACCGGACCTCCCATGGAAGCTGCAAACTCATGGGTGAATACTGATGTGCATGTTCAGACCTGGGCTGAAAGTGTTGGGGGGAGGGACTTTCTTTCAGTCCCTGTAACACATGCACAATTACTTAAAAGCATGTGGACCAGCAGTTTAAAGGCGTTTTGCACACCGACTCAGAAGCAGGAAGCTACCGTAGCCAGTCTGTCTTAAGACCCACAGTTGATGCTGTAGCCTTTTAAGTACCAGAGGCAGTGAAGCCCAAGAATTCTGAACCAGCACTTTAAACTCATTGGAGGCACTTGCCCTTTTCCTGGCCTCTTGTTGGCTTTGCTGACCTTTCTGTTTATACTCCATGCTTTCTAACTTTCTATTCATTTCTCTCATTTTTCTTCCTGACTTTATCTTAATTAGGATTCTTCCTGTCAATGTATCTATTCCTTTGGGGGTTAGCTTCCAAATCATTCAGTGGACTTAAATACCATGTGATTTAAACCATCATCCCTGTGGGAACAGATGGCAGCTGGCCTGTGCCACCTTTGTTCCTGAGTGTTGAGGCCCCTAGTCGGGCATAATCTATTTGGTAAGCTTGAGGCTAATACAACTGTGTAGTCCATAAGAGGATAGGCATGTGGACAGGAAGATTCATCATGTTGGTGTTAAGGTAGATGTGAGGAGGTAAATGAGAGAACCAGACAGAACTGAGATGCCGAGAGAAGAGAGAGAGGGAGAGAAAGAGAGCGCGTGCGCTGGCTGAGGTTCAGGTGAACTTAGTGGGTACAGTTAATGGGTGGAAATCAGAGAAAAAATTCAAATATGAGAAAAGAGAGAGGAGTAAGAAGGGGCTGGAGGAATGAGTGTTTCAATCCTGAAAGTGCTGAGATATGGGCGGGGCATCACAGCGTCTCCCTCACACCCCTAGAATCAGAGCACAGCTAAAAATGCTGACCTAGAGTGAATTTCCCTTAGAAGCTCTATTTAATTTAGCCTTGCATTATCCACATGGGTTGTTTCACGTGCATCGGGCTTGTCTCTTACTAAACTCTAACCTCATTGAGTACCAGTATCTCACATCATGTATTTTTCTGTCTTGATAATTCCTTTAACAGATTAATTGGTCAAATCTAAAAATGAACAGAAAGACTAGCCCATTGCCTGTGGTAATATGGTACCAATATATTAAAAACTCTTTTCTCCATATTTTGAGAAGATATAAATGATCTCTCATTTACCACCCATTTGCCAAGTTTTTTCTTTCCTATCATACATGTATATAAATGGCTCCTGACTGAACTGGTTACAATGCTCTGTAGCAGTTACTGGCAGCTCTGTGTCTGGAAAACTCAAAACAAAAGGCAAGAGAACCAGGAGAATGTGAAAGTGAGGTGTGAAAGTGAGAATCTGTGTACTTCAGTGGAAAGAACACTTGACCAGGATCTGAAGGCCAGCTTCTGTTCCTTGTTGTCCTGTTGCTTATCACATGATCTTGAGAAAATCAACTGAACTCTCTGAGACTCTCTTCTTTTCTCCTGTAGTGAGTAGGCACCACGTTGTCTGCTTTACCTTCATGAGTAGCAGTGGGTATTGGGCTGAAGGACTGTGATGGATAAACAGATAATGATTGCCTAATATGTTTGAAATCTGAAAAGCACTTCAAGAGTATTTTTATTATTAGTTGATGGATGGGGTTTTAGTATTTTTATTATTTAGTATTTTAGTATTTTTATTATTAGTTGATGGATGGGGTTTCTAAAATTTTTAATTTCACAGATTATAGTACATATAACAATCAAAAGGTAATTTAGATTTTTTTTAATGAGTAGATGTAATAGAAGAAATTTACTTCATTCATAATGGTAGGACCCGAATTGTTACATTGGCTTCTAGGGTCCTCATTTTTGAAGTGAGCCGTGAGGTAAATAAGATGATCTCTCATATGTGTATAAATGGTTTTTAAAACTTCATAAACATGCGTCTTCCACCCCAACATTCCCATCCACCAGAGGAAATAAGACATTGGTACTTCCTGTGTGTGTTTAACAAAGTTATTTGTTTGAGGGAAGAAAGGTACTATAGATGCACATGTAGCATAGAATCTGGAATAGAAATGGTCTGGAAGAATTTCAAAATACTCAGGAAAGAAAGGTTAACCTCAAATAATTTCAGACTGCCAAACTTAATTATGGGTTGGAATTAAATGTTCTCCATTAATGCAGTTATCCATTGAGTTGAGATTGAAGGAGCCCAGTAGTGGGCTTTTTAATTACCTGTTTTGGGGTAGAAGGCACTCAAGTAGTAACTAAGCAGAGACCATTTACATGGGCAAGCACTTTGTCTAAATATTGCTCGGAATGCTAATTACATTCCCCAAATAGAATGACTTATTTTTTTTGCTGATCTTAAGTTAAACAGTTGCCCCCATAGCCAAGGCAGAGATGCTGGGTGGAAGGCGAGATGATGACAGAGCAGAACATTACTGTTAGCACCCAAGCAGACGCTGTTTGCCAAGGGTTAGGAGACTTACCAGCCATAGATCAGGGGGCCCTTCAGCAAAACTCTCTTCTCACTCCTACTTTGTCTTATGTAAGCTTGGCCTTTCCCATCCTTCTGTGAGCACCTAGTGCTTTCAGATTTTTTTATACCTAGTCCTCTATTGAAGAAAAAATGCCTCTCTTCTAGATTAGGTATGACACCTATTTATGATCATATTCAATCCTTTGAAAAGGCTTATTCTCTAAGTGTGCTTAGGGGCATTTGGCTTTTATAAAATACAAAGGCTTATGTTCGTGAATTGGGTTTTCATTAGTGAAATTTCTAGCATTGGTAAGTCCTAGGCCAAGATATTCAAATCATCAATGAACACCTACTAAAGTATCTTCCATGTGATGGCACCCATTATGTTCTATGAATACATGTAGATTCCAACTCTTATTCTGTCTATGATCCAGCCTGGAAAAAATGGTGGCATCCTTTCTATTCCATTTAATCCCTATCCTTATTAAAAAACAGAGCTTAAATTAATTAAGAACAAATCCATGGAATCATAGGAAGGACCATATTCTCAGAGGTCTTTAAATGTCTCTCCTTTTCCTTTGGTGAAGAAAATTTAAGATCAGTTATTTTCATTATGTTCTCTTGAGAAGTCACCTTCTCTAACTCAGCTTAGAAAACATTTCTTAGCTTGTCAGAGATGGGTGAGGTAAGACGGAGTGTCTAGTCACATATAAAGGTAGATATGCTTGACAATCCTTTTCACTTTTACCACCTTAGTCAGACATGATCGAAGAGGAAAACCAGAACACATGTAAAAATGGACAAATTAGTTTTGATAATTGTCCTAGAAGACGCAGCCTGGGTATAAATTAGTAGGAAGGAAGGTTGGTGTTCTATTAACTCATAGAAGAATTGAAAAGAAAGAAACGGATTTGAACTGACATCCTGATGCAGTCTCTACTGCCTTTATATTGGTGGAAATGAATGGGGGGAAAGGAGAAAGGGAGAGAAGGAAAGAGACTGAGAAATGATTTATAAGACCGTAAAGCATGGTCCAACATACAGTTCATTGTCCTACTTTTATACCACCAATAACTATAAGGAAAAGAAAAATGAACTAAGGAACCTAGGTCTCTATAATTTTATCTCTGATTGAGCCTTCAATCTGGTAAGAAAGGACATGATTCCTTTAATGATTCTGGCACATGAAATTTTTGCTTAAATAGCAGTCATTGTGAGTTTTTTTTTTACATATGTGATCCATTGAATTATTATTAAGATGATGTTTGTTATTAAAAATAATTTCTCCAGAGTGTTGAGGTTAGATGCAAAATAAAAGATTAAATATGAAAATCTTACACAAAATTAGAAACCGTCAGAAAAGAACCTGGATAGGACAATTCTAGTACATTTAATGCTTAGAATAAAGATGAGTTCCTTTACATGGTAACACAATTGGAATTGTTTTCTGAGAAAGTAGCTTATACAGTGCACATCTAGTACAACTGATATTCCATGAACAATAAGCTTAGTTATGTAATATGTTGCCATCTCGCACATCCACCCTGGTTAACTACATCATAATGCAGTTTCCAGAACTACAGAACTTTCCAGAACTGAATCACATTTTCTCCTAATCTCTTGAGATGAACTGTGAGTCTGAAACAACTCCTCTAAGAGGAGTGTGTATACTGTGTGCAAGTAGAGAGAACAGTTGGCCATTGGTCTGTCCCAGCAGGATACAATCACTGACATGGATTAGTCACTAGTGTTGAAGTTATGCAAGGCTCTTTGCCCTAGTATGCCACCTAAAGGAGAGCTTTCACAAAATATCCACAGAAATGAGATTAAATAGGTTCCTAATAGGGAGTGATTTTAGTTATGTTAAAGCAGAAAACTCTAAGCAAGAGATGGAGTCTAGAGAGCATGCAATGCATGGTGCAGATGTTCCATGAAAATATGCAATAGTAAAAACTACCGCCTGCAAAAGATGCACAGAGCTGTAGTTGTAACAGGCAAATGATTCATTTGGAACATAATTTCATATAGCCTGCGAGGTTAAAGAAGGCCAAGGATTCAAGAGACACTGATAATACCTAAAATTTCTATTTAGAGAACAGAGCTTTCATTTCTGTGCAGAAGGGCCCATCGTCATTCAAGAAGCTCTTATTAATTACTGACCTGTACGTAGAGGCAGGTCATTGAACAATAAGCAAATAGAATCTATTGGGGAAAAGTCTATATGGTTTCTATAAGTGGAAATCATGCCCTACTAACCAACCTGAATTCTCTCAGGCATAAATAGATCTTTTAAAAAAATAAGCAAATGTCTTGTAGACAAAGAATTACTTGTAGAATTAATTTAATTAGGCATACAGAAAGCCTTTGGTAAGGTATACCTCATAAGATATGTCACTAGAGGAACTTTTAGAACCCTGGATATTCATGCCTCCGTATTTGGAGACATGATTCACATCCAAGGGGGAGTTGGGTTACTCGGGAATGTTCAAACCACTCCCTTGAGACTCACACAGATGTGCCCTGGGAACCAGGGGAGCTAGCTAATGACAGACCTTGCTTCCTTAGGGCAGTTTCGGATTTGTTTTACATATTGTAGTTCCTCATAAGGTTTCATCCAAAGGACTTGAAAACAATTAGATTACCTTTGAAATCCCTTTTACTTTTATGAAGAAACCGTAATTGTCATTCTTGTCTACTCCAATAGATATAAACTGTCATTCTTGTCTATCACTTATTCACTAAATTACTTGGATAATGTTTTAAAGCAGGAAATAAAGCATAGTGATAAATGGCACATTTTCTAGTTAGAAAATAAAATGGCGGTGCCTACTAAGGACTAATGGTGAGGTTCATCTAATTAATTAATTAATCAATCAGTCAATGTGTATTTATTGAGATTGCAATATCCAGTTTTGCAGCGGAGTCTCTTTTATCTTGGAGAAAAATGTCAATTCAGTTGGCACAAATACCACTTTAATATTTATGTTAAGCAAAATGAGGAGGAATGCTATAAGCTAAATCTATCTTAGAGAAATTTCTCTACACTATGGAAGATTTAGGACACTTCAAATAGAGTCACTTCCTAGTCCTTCTACAGTCCAGTTTCACTCACCTATAGCTGACTGTGTTGAGAAGAATACTGTTCAGCCCTGGGTGTGCTTTGTGGTATGTGACATCCTGTGTAAGACAAGATCTTTTGACTTCTCTATTTCATATGACACCTTCATAGATGTTACCTTATTAATGTAGTTTCCTGATATTTGAGGAATAATGAATATATTAGACCTAAAGGCTGTTTAATAGCAGAGACTTTCATATAGTTCTCAAGTTATTTTCGTAGTGGTTGGGGCACCTGGGTGGCTCAGATGGTTAAGCATCTACCTTCAGCTCAGGTCATGATCCCTAGGTCCTGGCATCAAGCTCCATGTTGGGCTCCCAGCTCAGCGAAGAGTCTCTTTCTCCTTCTCCCTCTGCCTCTCCTCCTGCTTGTGCGCTCGATCTCTCTCTCTCTCTCTCTCTCTCTCTCTCTCTCTCAATGAATAAATAAAATCTTAAATAAAAGATATTTTCTTAGTGCAACATAAAGACCTAAGAAAAAAATATAAGAAATTCCACACTAAATAAAATCTTCAATACATAGAGCCCAGGATTCTGTCCCTGTTAGTAAAAGATGAGTTGGGAGAGCCAAGTAATTTTTAGAGATTACATCCAATTTTAGGACTTTCAGATATAACCTGTATGCTGTTGACTTCCAAATACATAATTCTAGCCCTGACCTGTCCTCCATATATTTAGTCCCTTATTCAACTGCTTGCTAGTCTTATAATTTCCAATGATAAAAATGGCCAATTCTCAAATATAATATTCCCCAAATGGGCTTATTATAGCTTTTCCCCCCAAATCAGCATTTCTAGTATTCTCAATTTCTGCTAATGGTTCTACGCAAGCATCAAAATATGGAATCATCTTTGCTCCTCACTTATATTCTTTCAATTATCTTATACTGTACCCAAATAAATATACTTGAATGGCAGCTCTCTGAGGTCAGCCCTTTAGAAAAGGGTTCACAAATTCTTTCCATGCTTTAAAATTAATGGATTTTACAGAGAAAGACAATTATCATATGATCTCTCTGATATGAGGAACTTGAGGGTCAGGGCAGGGAGTCGTGGGGGGTAGGGAGGGAAAAAAATGAAACAAGTTGGGATAGGGAAGGAGACAAACAACAAGAGACTCTTAATTTCACGAAACAAACTGAGGGTTACTGGGGGGTGGGAGGGTAGGGATAGGATGGATGGGTTATGGACATTGGGGAGGGTTTTGTGCTATGATGAGTGCTGTGAAAGTTGGAAGCCTGACGATTCACAGACCTGTGCCCTGGGGCAAAGAATAAATAAATAAATAAATATTAATGGATTTTATTTGTCAGAACAGACTTCAAGGAATCAATATGACCTCCAGTGGTGAACTTTCTAACATATATTCCACGTGGGTGACAAGCTGTAACCTATATACGACATCATGCAGAAAGTAAAGGAACTAGAATGTAAATACAGGCCTGCCAGACTGTAACCGTAAGGCCAGTCTAAGGTCATCATCACCTGTTGAATCCCAGAGCAAGTAAACAACTGTTTTGTCATTTATAAGTGAGGGGGAAAAAAACCCACAGAAATGTCTCAGCTTTCCAGAAGTTTACCTCGTAACTGCAGAATGAAGGCAACCCTTTAACCACTACTGCATTTAGATGGGGGAGGATTATTTGTGGAATTAGCCTTCATATGTTATTTTTAGTTATAGAAATATAAGTAAAAAGTTACAGAGTTTGCAAGTCAGTAGAAAACATTCAGGAAATATCTTCTTTGACTTTATATGCAGTTAAACAACTTAGTGTGGTCTCTCCTCAAGCTAGTGGCATGCTAGTACCTCTGACAGTTTCCCACTTTAACACTTATCTCTACAAGGGATAGATTGGCAGGCCGATCTTAGTGGATTCAGCAGCTTCGATTAATTTCCTTTATAGAAACGGCCGTAGAATGAGTCATGTAAGCTGCCCAAGAAAGATGGCATTTTAAAGTGAATGTGCAGTGTTGATCCTCTTCATTTCTCTATTTGTTCTTCATTATGTTATTCATAGTTGGTTGGATAAATCATACTATTATTCATCTTAAGTATTTTGCTGCTAAAAGTTAGTCTAATTCCAGTATTTTATGGTTTCAATTGAAGAATTAATGTCCTGTGGTGAATCTACAATAAACATATTTAATCTTCTATCCCATCATTATGAAATAAAAGATTACTAAAAAATAGTTATCAAATCCATCTATTTAAAATATTTTGCAAGGAATATAATAATGCTTCATATGCTCCTACTTTTCAAATGGCTTTGGCATGTGATTTCAATTTCCCTTTGGGTCTGAAATCTGTGTATCTATAATTGAACTGTCAAGTCTCCCAAGGGGTAACTTGAGCTCAGAAAAAAAAAAAGACTTTTTCCTCATATTTCCTCACTGCATACATTTTAAAGAGGCTAACAAAGGTGAACTATATGTATGGTGCTTTTTTAATTGCATTATTGGTCTATTCTATGAAAATAATCCAATTAGAGGTGTGAAGAGTCATATACACAAAATAAAGATTTGAATAAACGTGTTTGCTGGATTCAGACAGTGGGAGAAAAGAAAACAGGTTGCGATTGTTGAGACAGTTGGACTTCCTTAGTACTCCAACTAAAAAAAATAACTTCTCTGCTACTAATTGCATGGATTATCTGTAGTTACCTAGTGTTTTGAATAATGAACTGAACTAAAAGAACTAAGTCATGTTAGTGAGCAAGGCAAATTCCAAAATGCCTTTGCTTCACGCAGAAGCTACATAGAAAGCATTTACATCAATACAGGAAAATGTCTCATCTTCAAAGTAATTCCTCTGGGGAGGTGGTCTTTTTAGAATCTAATTTATCAACCTGTGGTTTCTCCCTAAAATGCTCATTATTGTGTGACTACTTTGTGAATACTTTCTTTTGATTCATCTTGTAGTGTGCGTTGTTTTTCCTCAGGCAAATTTGTCACATGAGCCTTGTTTCAGTTTGTGCCCTCTCAACTTTCAAATGGTAATATCCATTCTTATTTTTCATTCCCACACTGAATTCTGCATTCCGTAATAGTGACAGATATGATGCTGCCAAGGTAGATCAGAGTCATATTTATCTTCTCCTTGGAGACCTTTTGCATTATTTACTATTATGATGAGGTCTTTTCATTCATGCTGCTTTGCACCTTGTTGGGTCCTGAAGTCCTGGCGAGCCTACTTCCAATCTGATGTGACACAGCTGATAGCATCTGAACTGCATCACATTAAGGGGCACTTGTAAGCCATTTATACCAAATTCCACTAAGAACAGCAAAAACCAGACAGGGTCATTTTCTCAAAAGGATTTTTCCAGTCCTGGGCTATTCCCGTTAGATTTCTAGTGACTCCTTCAGGTCAAGCTTGAAGCAATGTCTTTTGTTTTTTGTTTTTTGGGTGTTTTTTTTTTTTTTGACAAGCCAGAGATTAATTTATTGCTTCTTTCTTTTTCTGACCCAATAGAAACTTGTTTTCCCCTGAAAAATACTATGACATTCCCTGGATAATTTGGCCTGGCTAGAATGTTCTTTGATGGCATATATATTTTAAATGCCAATCTGTGAAAATCCAGTAAAACAAGTAAGGCAATTTATTTTAAATTAGTTATATGACATGACTTGATTTGAAAATTTAAGTATATTCTAGAAGGATACAATATTTTACCTTTTTTCTTCAAAAACGGAATTTTCTAACTCTTTTCATAACATTCAGGAGATTCCCTTACTGGTCTTCCAATTCTCATAAAAATACTGCAATGGAAATAGAACTGTTCTCGATGCCAGGAGACCTAGTGTTCTTATAGTAAACAAAGAGTTTTTGAGCATGTCTTAAACTCTCTGTCTTGGTTTCCTCCCCTACTGATGGTCTTATCCAGTCCATGTCTTTAAATACCAACAGTAGTACATTGATGACTGAAATTTATGTAACCAATATTTCTGATTGGGTGTGTGGAAAACATCTCAGATTTTGTACATACAAAATCTTGAATTTACTGCAAACTGTTCTTCCCTCAGTGTTTTCCATTTCAAAATGGCACCACCACTGACTCAGTTACCCAAGCCAAAAATCTTGGATTTACCTATAACTCTCTCACACTTCACATCCAACACATCAACAAATCCTGCCAGGCATACTTCAAATATATTCCAGATTTGGCCATTCTTATTAGGTTCATGACCACCACCCAGATCCAAGCCATATCATCTCCTCTCTTGAATTCTGCATTCTTTAATAGTGACAGATAAATATATATTGCAATAGCTATATATTTCAGTAGCTTCCTAACTGCTTTCCCAGTTTCCAGTCTTGCTACCATCAAATCCATTCTCCCTATAGAAGCAAGAGAGCTATTTCTGAAACACCAGTCAGATTATATCACTTCTCCATTTAAAACCCTCAATAGCTTCTTCTCTTCATTAGAATAAAACCTGGAGATCTTATACTAGCTCCTAAGGCCCTAAGCAATCTCCTTGGCAGCTTTCCAAGCTCATCTCTCATCTTTGTCCCTCGCACTCACTTTGCTCAAATTCTACTGACCTCCACACTTGTAGGTATTGAATGTGCCAAGCACATTCCCCAGGTGCTGCCTAGAAAAAACTATGAACCTGACAGTTATACAAATTGGGGAATCTTTTTTAAGTAATAAAAATACAAACATTAGATATAAAAGTGAATATTTAGAATAAGAAAGTAAATGACAGTAATTTACAAATTTGAATAAGCTGACAAACATCATAATGATATTTTTATGAAGTAATTGCATTCTTCGCCTTGGCACAGTGGATGTAGGAGTATACTTGGATTCCTACACTGGGAAGCCAGTAATAGCTTAAATACACAGTGACTACAAACCACATAAACCTACTAAAACCAAAGTAAGTGAGCCTCCTTGCAATCCCAACAATGCCCTGGCCACACTAACACCACCTGATAGGAAGGATGAAATGTAGTAGAAGTAGGAACTGGTAGCAAACATAACCAACTGTGGTTAAATTTCCCTATTGTGCAAATTTTACAAAAAGTATATGACCCTGTGAACACAAAGCTAGGGCCCTTCCCAGGGTCTTGACAGGAGTCTGATTAAGTGAGGGATCTTAAACTTCAGCCTCATTAGCTTCAAGATGAGTCTACCTCTGGCCTGGAATTCCCTTCCTGAATGTTATGTCTCATGTGGTTCTCTATTCAAATGTCCCTTCTTCAATGAGACATTTCTTGACTACTCTAACTAAAACTCTCCTTCTTTTTCCTTATTTTTCTTCATTTCATTTTTCATCTACATTTATCAACCTAAATATTATATTATCTGTCTGCTTATTTATTTACTTAGTGTTTGCTTCCTCTGCTGGAATGGCAGCACTATGACTGCAAGGACATTGTTTTGCTACTGATGCTTCCACAAGGTCTAGTACAGTTTTTGGTATGTAGTAAGTGTTCAGTAAATATCTACTAAATGAAGTAAAGGGTGCATTCTCTCTCAAAATGTTTGTGAAAACCAGTGGGATTAAGGTATTGGAAGATGAGAGGAGAACAGAAAGATTTCATTGTTATAAAGACATTAGTGATTCAGTTTTGGCATCTCCAGAAGCCTGCTTCCTCCCAGAAAGGATATTTAATTGGGAAATACACAGGAAGGACTTTGGCAGTGCAAGGAGAGAATTGGCTGGGTTTTAATTATGAATTTGTTAAAACTGGCTTGTACTCTATGAAGTGGTTTGAATGCCGTTCCCATGGTTTTACCTCACCACTGGGACAAACTGGTGACATTTTAAGTGGCAATAGATGTTGGAAAGACAAATGGCATATTAAACCCACACACCAGTATGTAATGCTGCTTTTTTTTTTTTAAGATTTTTATTTATTTATTTGACACAGAGAGAGAGAGATTACAAGTAGGCAGAGAGGCAGGTAGAGAGACAGGGAGAGAAGGAAGCAGGCTCCCTGCTGAGCAGCGAGCCCGATGTGGGCCTCGATCCCAGGACGCTGAGATCATGACCTGAGCCGAAAGCAGAGGCTTTAACCCACTGAGCCACCCAGGCGCCCTGTAATGCTGCTTTAAACCAGTAACAACCCTTCTTAAAAAAAAAACAGTGTCTCATCTCTCACATAATACAAGTTTCTTCCCTTGAACCCAAATGTGCATTATCTATTTTGTGCAGACACGTGAAATTTTTTCTCATTAGCGAAAGTTGGAAAACTGCCTCCTTGTTGCAATTTCTCAGTTCTCCAGGTTAGCCACGCAGCTCGTCCCTCACAATGATAGCTCCATTCACAAACTGACATCAGAAAAACATGAAGGAAGATAAAGAAAGTGTTGTGCCAAAAAAACCTTTAAGACAAGTGACAAAATAAACCCTTTGGATACTTAAGAATAGAATCCCAATGAGCAGTGAATGGCAATGTCTTGAAATCTTTCTGTTTTAAATTCCTCTTGATATGAGAACTCCAAATCATTGGGTGCAATCACAGCTTGCCAGTCTTCAGATTAACCAAACACCGTGAACAAGTCCTGCAAATCGAACAATCATGGTTGTTCTGTTTTTGTATCCATAGGCTAGGAAATGAGGGATGAGAGGATGGCCCCCATCTGAAATACAGAAAAGAATGAAACCATTGATAAATTAGGATCACAGAATTTCTTTAGCCTGGAAAAACTAGATTAACCTTAATAAAAATTGATGGGTTTTTTTTTCAAACAGCACTTATTTAGTTAGTTATTATGAAACAATTTTCATGGTGGGGGAGGAACACACAATAGGCTCCAAATTTTGTGTTCATTGTATGTCTCTACTCTGTTAGGGTAAGCATGTTGAGTAGGAGACTTGTACCTCATCAGAGTCTTTTATTTTGAGTTGACCAACTGAATAAATCAGCTGTCAGACGTGTGGATCAGCTGTCAAGGGCCTGAGCACAGTTGCTTAGATGCCTGGAATAGAGAAGCCCTGGATTCAGGAAGCTGAAGCAATTATCAACAACAGAAAGAGATGCTGAGACCTGGCTCTCTCCAAAAAGTGATGATTTCTCCAAGAATTTTTTTAATCACTTTGAATTTTTATTGCAATCTAATCTCTTCTCTAAATTTTGCCTTCCCATCCCCATTTTTGAAGGACTGATAGAATCTCATTATGTAGGATTAATCAGCACTGAACCAGGAAACCTGATGTGAAATAGAATTCCACATCCTCCCGTCCAATATTTTCCCCTTCTGTTAACCACATTAAAAGCATAACCAGTCTTCTCAAGCCCTCCAGAAACCTTGGTGCTGTCACCAAACTCCTTTTCTGCTTAGTCACTGATGATCTGTTTTTGAAATATTTCTCAAATTTGTCCTATTTCTATCTCCTGGTTGAGCCCTTCATTCATCCTCTTCAAAAATGAAGTTATTTTCTAATTACCTCCATCCAACTTACTTTCCAATTCAAATGTTCTGCCAGAGTTACCATTAAAAATACACTTTTGCGGAAACACCTCTGCTGTTTCATGTTACATCACTTAAATTCTAAACTCCTCAGCCAAAGTTCAATAGTTTGCACCCTCTTTTCTGGTTGCATTTTCTTCTTCACTCCAATTTACACTCTTGGGAACCATATTCTCAAGCCACATCTCTCACTGCTGTTCCTAAAATAATTCTGTGCTTTAAATATACTCTTCTGGCTAGAAAGGTCTTCTTCCCATGCCTGTTCATCAAAATCCTTTACATCACCACCTCTTTAGGGCTTTCCATGTCCTCCTCCAGAAAAAAAAATTTTCCCTTTTCCTATAATCCCATTTTTCTCTTTATGACAAAAATCTTTAAATGTGTGGACTATACAACTATCTCCAATTTCTCTCCAGATATTTCCTTTTGAACCTATTACAATTAGACTTTTATTTCTACTACTCTATCAAGACAACTCCTATCTAAGTCAACAAAACCCTCCATGTTGCTACACCTAGTGGTCAGTTCCCAGGCACTTTGCTCAGTGAGGACATTGCATTTGCCCTCCTTCTTGAAATATTTATCTACTTGCCTTCCAGGCTACCACTTAAGATAAGTTCTCCCTACCTTGTCAACCACTCCTCCTCAGTTCCCTTTCATGGTTATTTATTATCTCCCAAATTCTAAACTTTGGAGTAACCCAGGGTTCATTTCCCCTAACTTTGCTCTTTTCAGCCTACTCTCTGAGTAGTGATTTTATCCAGACTAATGGCTTTAAATATCCGCTTCACTCTAGGGACTTTCAAACTCAGATATCTCAAGCATGAATTCCAAACTCCTCATCCAGCTGCCTGTTTGACAATCTCCATTTAGGTGTCTAATGTGCATCTCAAAGTTAACATGTCCAAAACCAAAATTCTAATTCCCTTTCCCCACTGTGACCTAGACTCCTCCCACAATTTTCCTGATCTCAACAAGAAGGAATACTGTCTTTTTCATTGCTTAGAGCATCCATTTAATGGGGTTATCCTTAATGACTCTATTTCTTCTTTTTTTTTTTTTAAAGATTTTATTTATTTATTTCACAGAGGGAGAGAGATCACAAGTAGGCTGAGGGGCAGGCAGAGAGAGAGGAGAAAGCAGGCTCCCTGCTGAGCAGAGAGCCCGATGCAGCCCTCGATCCCAGGACCCTGAGATCATGACCTGAGCCCAAGGCAGAGGCTTTAACCCACTGAGCCACCCAGGCGCCCAATGACTCTCTTTCTTTCACATCCTATATACCAGATCCATCAGCAAGTCCTAAATACTCTGCGTTCTTCCTGTGTTCAGAGTCTGATCACTTCTCACATCAACTGTTTTGTGAGCCCTGGATTATGGCAAAAGGTTTTAATGTATTTTTTTTTTCTGCTCCGTACTAAACCCGTATGATCTACAAGCAACAGAGCAGCCAGAGCAGTCATGATCATCCTACACCCCAAGTCAGACCACGTTCCTCCTTTGCTTCCACATTTCAGCGGCTTCTCTTTCCATCAAAAATGAAATTCCATGCCTTATCTTGGCCTATAAAATCTTTCTGGCCCTAGCTACTTTTCTGATGTGACGGTTTCCCACTCTCCCCTCTATTCCTGCAGCCCCAGTCACACCGCTTTCCTTTCCTCTCGCATTCCATGCATTCCCTTCACAAGGCCCTTGTAATAGTTTCCTCTGTGTTTATCTAGATCCCTGAATGATTTTCTCTCTCCCTTCTTTCAGGCTTCTGCTCTAATATCATTTCCTCCATGAGGACTTCCATTAATACCCTGTATAAAACAGCACACAGCCTGTAACTAGCCCCACCTCACAATCTCTATCCTCAACTACCTTGTTTTTACTTTATCAGTACGACTTACCAACAATCTAAATATTACATATTTTCTCATCTACATGTCTTCTTTTCCCATCTCTTTCAACAGACAGTGCTGGGTACGACAGGCAGGGACTTTTTTTGGATTTTCTACTGTATTCCCAGTACCTAGAACAGTGCCAAGCGCATGGAAGACATCCAATAGATACATACCGAATAAACTTTAATCTATTTTTAAATTCCTAATTCTCAAGTCAACCAGTGAAAATATAATATATAACCTATTTTTCAGTGAAGCATAGAATTCCTGTTCTATTTTAATTGGGTGATGAAGGTGATGGGGATGATGAAGCTGAAGTTAGACTATCCTGAGAACTATTATGCGATTGTAAATTACCTGGAACAGCTCTTTTATAGAGAAAATGAAGTCATTGTAATCTCTTAGTCATCAGTGAAAAAAACAAGTAGAAGTGATACAAGGCAAAAAGTCGTTTTGACTGGATGGAAACAGAGCATATTTCCATGCTTTGCAAAAGCTTCAGATTTCTTTTTTAAGTCGTGTCCTCTCAAGTAAACTTTGACTCTCAGGTGTATTTATTCAATCAAGTCGATGATTATTACACTGCGGTACTTAGGAGTAGTGGCTTCCTGTGGCTTTACCGTTTTAAGCAACTGATGACATTTACCATAGAGATTACACATGGATTACAGTTCTGTAAAATACATTGTTGAGGGTTTCTTTTGGTATCACAGTCAAAGGAAAAAAGTTAGAGTTTAATATTTTATAACTCACAGCAGGTTACATATTCAGGCTAAACATATTTTAGTAGCAATTCTTCAAGCTACAAAAGGGCATTGCTCCTCGAGAAAAAGGAAATGTTAGTTTCGCTACTATGACTCCCAGCAGAGTCTAACCTACATAAGCAGCATTAGAAAGGAATCTACTATTTTATTCCTATATTTAAGCTAAATACAATTTCATGCGGAATCATGTTTGCTAATATTTTTCTAATGTCTGTCTGAAAACATAAGTTTGCATAATATTAGTGATATAAATTCTAATCTACTCATATATTCTTTGTTCTCAAGAATGACATTTCTGTGGCATTTGGTTGTATACTCCATCACATGAAAAAATACAAGTAGATTTAATAAACTGGCTTCTATTTTCTCCTGTGATAAATTTCTTGAAAACGGTTATTTATTTGTTGTCTCTAATTAAATTAACATTCAGAAATTATACAGCCAATTTGGCAGTGCTTTAAAGTAATGTAACAATTTATCTGGAATTGTTAATGTGATTAGAAACACTGATAGAGTCACCATTATGGAGTATTTGCTGACTATTTCTGTCATTTAGCATACTTACAACATTTTGTCTTTTTAATTTAGATAGTTCTTGTTATAAACCTGTACATTGCCATTTATCAGAAAGATTATTAAAACACAGATACATATAGTTAATCTCAAAGCGTGTCCAGAATTGAACTAAATACAGACTCTCGGTGACAACAACTGTTTTAACCGCTTTGGCTGCCTCTCTTTCTCTTATCTGCTTTGGAAATTATGAAGAGTTAAAGAAAGTAAGCTCATCAATGACATAGTAGGAAAGAAAATAACATAGTCCCTCTGTTACTATTCAAAGGTATGAAAGTATTTACAGTTCTTTTCATAAAAAATGGATATATTCCATAATAAGCATATTAAGGCAAGTTATTTTCCTTAATTTGATACAATTCTTTCTTGTTTCTCTCATACTCACTCTCAAAGTATTTGAGAAAATACTTTCAGTTAAGCATTCTGGATGTTATATTGAATATGCAAACTGTACTAGATAATCCAGTATTCTAAATGGGTATAAAGCACAAGTCTATATTGGAAAGTGAGTAGAGTAGTGGATGTGAACCCAATTAGAGAAAGCCAAAAAAGTAAAAGGGAGATTTCAGGATGACTCAAATATGGAAATCTTGACCTTTTTAAAAAATTTTTTTAATTTTTAAAAATTTTATTTAATTTTATTCAGTGAGTCAAGATTCATTATTTATGCACCACACCCAGTGCTCCATGCAATACGTGCCCTCCTTAATACCCACCACCAGGCTCACCCATCCCTCCTCCCCCCTCCCCTCCATAACCCTCAGTTTGTTTCGCAGAGTCCACAGTCTCTCATGGTTCATCTCCCCTTCCGATTTACCCCAATTCATTTTTCCTTCCCTTCCCCTAGAGTCCTCCATTTTATTCCTTATGTTCCACAAGTAAGTGAAACCATATGAAAATTGACTTTCTCTGCTTGACTTGTTTCACTCAGCATACCTTGAAGAAACTGTATTTCCAGAAATTACTTTTGCCTTTCTATTGAGCCACATTCTTCCTCTTTTAAACTACCAATAATTATATAACGAAGTATTGTTAGCTGAAGCTCATGAGAGAGATGTCAGACTGATGAAAGGTGTGCAACCTGATTTAAAACCAGACCCAATGAGAGAAAGACAATTATCATATGGTATCACTAATATATGGAATATAAGAAATAGCACAGAGAAACATAGGGGAAGGGAGGAAAAACCGAATGGGAAGAAATCAGAGAGGGAACCCAACTGTGAGAGACTCTAGACTCCGGGACACAAACTGAAGTTTGCAGAAAGGGAGGTGGGTGGCGGGATGGGGTAACTGGGTGATGGGCATTAAGGAGGGCATGTGATGTGATGAGCCTTGGGTTTATATGCAACTAATGAATCGTTAAACGCTACACCAAAAACTAAGGATGTACTATATGTTCACTAATTGAATTTAAATTAAAAATAAGTAAATAAAACCAAATCCTGAACCCTTTTAAAAAACAATAAAACTTATTTTACATGCAAAAAAAACCTACCAATAATTATAAATATGAACATATGGTGCTCAAAGGAAGAATTCGTCATCTTTTCTGGTATTCAGTCCCCATCTAGAGTGTCTCGTTAGTGAGATGGTGGCCCCTTGCCACACAGATAGCAAAGTTATCTTTCCATTACTTAAAAAGAAGTGACTGAAGCAGACTATTTATCTGATAGGAGGTGGGTAAGCAGCCAGAATACAGAGATGTCATAGAACATCATGGGATAAGAGTTGACCGTGAGTTGATGAATAAAACACAGATTAATAGGTATCTCTGACTCTCATTTTTTGATTTGGGAATATCATAAATTTCAAGCTATCATTGGATAATCTCAAAAATGCACAGAATATGTGTAAGATAAATACGCACTTCTTCTGATAAATTTTACAAACAACATTGCTCTTGCCAAAGATTTTTTCATGGCATTTTTACAGTAGTTTTTCTGGAAAAAAATGAGACAGTGAATACATCTTATACAGAAAAACATCCTTACAAACAAATATGCTGCAAGATCATGTATTAAAAAATGTATAAAAAGGTACAAAATTAAAGAACACATACAATGTGCTCAAATGTACCATTGAAGCTTGTGTCTAAAAGTAGCATACAATTCAAGACTTGAAAGTATTTTGTAGCTCTTCAAAAATAGATCCTCCCTGAAGTATGCAAAGCTAATGTTTGGTTAAACTTGATAAAATACTTTCCGAAGTACACTAAATAAGGAGACAGGGGACTGCCTGGGAAGAGATGGGGGAGGAAGGACATCTTTACCTATAAAATAGGGATACTAATATTCTATTTCTCAGAATTCTCATGATGTTTAGATGATATCATGGCTATAAAGTGCTTAGCGTGGTGCCTGATGCATAAGTAGTGCTCATTAAATGTTTGTTATTGTCACAGTATCACTAGGGCATACACAACCTGCTAAGGTTCAGAGGCTGGACTAACTGACACAGGGAACACTTTACAAGACATGACATTTGAGCCTTGTCTAGAATATGAATATATAGTTCTCATGTAAAGATGGAATAGGACTCAAGCTAAAAGAATTATAATTATCAGTGAGGTTGCAATTGTTAATTGAATTTCAAACCACTTATCTTTTCCCTGCAGAGTACCAAAAGTGACTAAATGGCAGATGTGGTACTAGGAAAATCTCAGGATTATCTCAGCATTTAAGGGCAAATCACTTAAAATATCTATGTTACTGAAATGGAGGAATTTCCTTCCTTTCTTGCCAAGGTCTGGTGAGGAAGAGCTGTTTTTAGAGCAGTTTCTTCCAAAATTAAAAATGGCTTCCATGAGGATTTTCACTGCCAATATGAGGCTGTGGAAGTCGTTTCTGTTTCACGGAGGAGCCACTAGCACTTAGAATTAAATCGGCTGAAACCAGAGAGCGGGGATACTGCTGGGAATGTTCCTGTTGCAGCAGCAAATCAGAAACATCCTGTGATTCTTTTTTCCAGGCAGTTTCTGGCCCAGTAAGAGGAGCTCCTACAATCTCACTGGTACCTGCTAAATTAGCTTTTGCAAATGTTATGAGAAGTTAAACTTACTCTGAATTATACACGAATTGGAGATACAACATGATGCTATCAGTTATTAACTTAGTGGTGCAATTAGAAATAAAGCCTGCAGACCAAGAAGCGTTGTTCTCATGAATGCTGGGGTTGGGTAGGCAGTCTGTGCTTGGTCTTCCTGTCTGTCACAACAGGTGAATCAAATATTAAGCCTTTTCTCCAGAAATAATGAAAGAAGGAATGAAGTTTGTACTGCAGCTTCCAACCAGCATGTTTGTGGTGTCTACAGAATTCTTTTTGGTATCGTGCTTTTATGACTATCTCATTAAAAAGAGAGCTTGTCCTTTGAAAGATATTTGTTCTTTACAGAAATTCCTAGTTGCCACACAAATATGGGGTCGTGTGAAATAGAAAATAGGTGAAAAGAGCATAAGTAAGAACAGAGAAGAAATAAAGAGATGGCAGTCCATTTACGGAGGCCTCTACTGGCAGTGGATACTTAAGAAAATTAGGAGAGGGACTTCTGAGAGCTTAACCCTCATCTTCCTTTTCCAAATATTCAGGAGTCCCTGAGGCCTGGAAACCTAGACTCCCTTGGAACCTGAGTCAGTCCAGAAATGGTTACCAAGTTATAGCTGGAAATAAAGATCTACCAGCTAGCGGCATCTGGAATGAGTTTTACCCCTATAATCTTTGTGTGGATGAGGAAACTCCATGTCCTTGAGTGTTCACCAAGCCATAAACTTGCCCTCCTCTACACTCATGTCTTCCCAGTCAGATGCACCTTCCCAGATCGATGCCTTGTTTCTTGGTTTCTATTCCATTTCCCCAGGTTGGAATGACTGTCTCTTTTTTCTGACTTCAACAATCTTGGCCAGGGCCCTGACTTCCTATCTAGGCCTGCTCCACCTTTTCTTCATCAAAAGCTGTTATTGTCCCTTCAGTCACTGGCGGGAGTCTTGCTCCCATGAAACTCTTGACTCAATGACCCACTAGCCAGAGGTACCTTTGCTTCGTCTCATAACTGGACCAGCCACATGCCCCTTGAATACATACCTGCTTAGACAAAATAATAATTCCATATGTTCTTTTAAATATGGGCTTCTGGCTGTTCCATTGTGAGTCATCCTTACAGATAAACTGGCTTACTAGCCCCAGTCTCGAACGTTGGGGGCCAGCATAGACCCCCTAGAAGGAGTTGGTGAATTCATTCCCAGCAGCCATGAGTATCCCTATGAAGGCTCCTGGTGACCCCTTTCTCTGGAGAATTCCCCTTGGTCCAGTGAAATCCTTATTTAAGAGGTTACCTTCCACTCTCCCAGCAGCCGGCAGTCCATGATATAAAAAGGGAAGCTTCCTAGCCTCCAGGTGGGACAAATTCCATGCTGCAGCTTGTATTCCAGGGTGTGGGACAGACCAAAGCTTTTCTCCACCAGAGACAATATACTTGCTTTCCTCATCAGATTTGCTTCCTTTCTGAGTGCATTCCTTTAATATTCAGCTTTCCCAAGAAGCCCCCATTTTAAGTTCCGATTTTAGGGAAGATGACTGAAGACAACTTTCTTTTCTCCTTGGCCCATTGCTAGGATCCCAGGCTTGAGACCAAATCATGAGTTAGTCATCTCTCATGTCATAAGTTAGGCAATAAAATCATCTCAGTATGGCATACCATCTGCCAAGCCAACCAAGCCTATACTCACCCTTCTTTTTCTCACTAATCCCCATAGTCCAAAAGTATCACCTCACCTCTGTCCCTGCCCAAAGAAACTTTGCCCAATGCAAAGCTCGTGCATAAACCTGGAAACCAATGGAACTCTATCAGAAATTGAAATGTACCTGATTCCCCCAAATCAATGTATCTTACCAAGGGTTACACTGGATTCTGACTTAAAGAATTGAGTTTCTGGAGAAGGTTAACATGTATGCCCTTATTACTTAGCTTGCTGGGATCTAGAATTCTTTTTTGAATAGAGTGGTCGTTTATAGACTTGAGGCCACAAACTATTTTAAGAAGTTTTGCACACAATATGCATTAAGCAACCCACACGGAAAGGATGACCTCCTTACCATCCACCTGGAGCATGGAATAAAAATAATTAACTGAAGTGAAACATGAAATATCCATAGAACAGCTATTTTTCTTATTCCTCGTCATCTGTATTATGTTCCTTAAAAATGCCTTTGAGGCAAATGTATTTTGAGTAGAATATACAATCAGCAAGTTTTCTATTATTTACAAATTGCTAAGTATATCCTGTCAAAACATTCACTAAAAATACTTCACATTCTCTCAATCATACTGAGAAAAACATAATAACTCAAGGAAGAGTTTGCCTACAGAATATCACACCCTTCTAAATAAAGTTTTAGGGAAACCACATGAGATACTTTGTTCCACTTTCACCCTTAGCTAAAAATTAGCTTATCAAAAACGTGCAGAGCAGTTTTTCAAAAGCTTCATTAGCTCATGTTTTTATTAATGATTAGAACTATTGCTGTATCATCAGTCACTAGAAAAATTTTACAGATGCATGGCTAATTGCAGGTATACGATATTCTTTACCTTTTTTTTCCTTCTTCACACTTTTTTTTTTTACACCACACTCTTACCCTTTCCATACAAATTGCCACTTCCGCACCATAACTTTTCACTATTTACACCAAAAATAATCTTAACCTAATTTAATTTTTTTTTTCAAAAAGATGCCATCCTTTGGGCAAGTTGTAAGGTAAATAGCAGAGCACATTATACGAAGTTAGGAAGCCTGTCTTATTTCAACTCTGTTTTTTCCTTCCTGTGTGCGTCATGTGTTTCCTTCCTAGTCTTTCATACAACCCTCATGTTGATCATCTGTAAAATACAAGCATGAGAACAGTGAACCTGAGGCTGTCTTTCAGCCCTAACACCCTAGAATACTATAATCTTTTTCTGGGCCCCTTCTCCTTGTTATCCTATTTCCAGCTTTTCTTACAACAATAACTTATTATTGGCCACTGCCCCTGGACACACAGCTAGTCCCTTGACTTTTCTTTTTTTTATCCTCCAACTCATCTTTCCATTCTGTGTCCTGTTCCTTGAGGATTTTACTCTCTGCATAGAAAGACCCTTGGCCACTCAATAAAGAAGTAGGGCCTTGTTTTATCAGTAATTAGCTCTACGTACATGGCAAATGACAGGCACTTCCTGTTCCTCGTCTGTGAAATGGAACTAATAATAGCATTCTGTCAGTTTTGAAATGTTAGGAGTTAGGAGAATGAGAAAGAGAAGTGAGTATGAAGTATTGTCATGGAAATGCAGTGTATTATGATAAATGAACACATTAGCATAGACTGCTGTGTAATCTCTCCGAGGTAACTCTTGTTCTTTCTAATAAGACCTTCAAGAGACAAGTTTCTTTTTTTTTTTTAAAGATTTTATTTATTTGACAGAGAGAGAGATTACAAGTAGGCAGAGAGGCACGCAGAGAGAGGAGGAAGCAGGCTCCCTGCGGAGCAGGGAGCCCGATGCGAGCCTCGATCCCAGGACCCTGAGATCATGACCTGAGCCGAAGGCAGAGGCTTTAATCCACTGAGCCACCCAGGCGCCCAAGAGACAAGTTTCTTAATCAAAAACGGTGACCCTGAAGGTCTGGTGAACATTCTACCAATCTGGTGGAGGAGATGTGTAGGCTGAGACAGGAGATTATGGCATCTCTCCAGCCCACTTCGATTTACAGTTCTGTGTGTATACACAAAGGGATTTGTTTAGATTTGTGTCTTTATGGATCAAACTGTTTTAACTACACTTAACAATATTGCGAAGCCTTCTCAGTATGCAAGATCAGTGCATCGGGGGACGTATCTTTATAGTTTGAATAGTATGTAGAAGCTGGGATGAAAAAGAAGGGGATTTCACTCTAATCCTGTAAGATTATGTTTTACAATGAATAGTGATCCTGATGAATGGAATATAGTGAATTAAAAATCATCCCAGTTTAAGATGACATAATGCAGCCTTTGATACCTCTGAAAAACTGTCCAAACCTAAGACCCAAAGTATTTAATGGATCAGCCACAACGTTGGATTTTTCTTTTCCCAAATCATTATGGGGATATAGAAATGGAGGCAGTTTATGTGACAATCGGGGCATTATTCAACAGATCTGAGGCCTGGCACTTAAGTTATTGGAGTCTCGGTTACTTCATATACAGAATTAAGATAACTCAAGCCACTTGATTGTTTTGAAGGTTCAGTGAAGTAGCTTATATAAACTCGACCCAATGCAGGTGATTAGTCCAAGTCACACATTTAGTATTAAACTTGTTTCTTTTTATTCTCTAAATATTATGCAATATATTCTCTCTCTGGAGTTCTATAAACATTCAAATGATGTATAGGATTTTTGTGTTCAAGAATCATAGTATTATACTTTAAAAAATATATTTTCCCCTTATAAAAAATGGCAATGGATATCACTTTATTCAATTTTAATGTATTGAATGTTTTAGACAGGAGATACTACAATAGCTTTTCTCTAGTATTAGGTATTAGAGCCCACAAAAATCCAACCAATACCTTACTGGCTTTTTTGTACAGCAAACTTTACATTTCCATTAACTGGTGGGATAAGAGTCCATCTTGCTAAAAGAGTAAGCTGTGTAACCAGCAGAAAAACTTCTGTAGAAAATGAATTTAACTTTTTAGGGAAGGCTGTCATTTGTTTATTTTGTGATCATATAGAAATTGTTTCATTGCTCTGAGCTTCATTATTCTCCACTGTAAGATACAGATGGTAAAGCTTGCTTTGCTAATTTCACAAAATTATTAAATGGCTGCAAATAGCTCTAGGTAAGATGGAAAGTTATGCAAATATAACAATTTATGACCTTACAGTTAGTGGTGTAAATAATACTGCTATATTTGGTTTCACTCAACTTCAGTCATCTGATAACACCTTCACAGTTTTTGTTATAGCTGGGGATCGCTTGAGCTATTATTTATATAATATTTTGTATCAACCCTATTTTGTTACCAAAATTAATTTACTTTCAAAAAGAAACTTTATATCACTGTTGTAAATGGGAAACAAATGTCACTTTGAAAAATAGTAGATAACTTTAAAAATGAATTCATTAAAAAATGCCATTAAATTCTGGCTAGATGCTGCTGTCTGCTGTGCCTCTGACCTGCTCTATTTGTTAAAATAGAGATTAGTAGATGTTACAAGAGGCATTAAATATTACACTACTTTTACACCAAGGTTTTCCACTAGATTTAAGTCATAAGTATTGAAAAATATTTAAAAGGAGAGTACATTCTCAAAGTATCATTTTCTGCTATTTCTTAAATGACTTAAAATGATCTTGTCTGCCATCTCTAGGACACATCCCGCATTTGGAGGGAAGTCAGTGCAGCAGGAAGTACAATGGGCTGGAAGTATATGTTCTCCCTCAGACCTTGGCATGTCACTGATATCCATGAGCATTCGTTTCTTAATTTCACATAAGGGTGTTAAGATATAGTATTTCTAAGGTCTCTGTTCCCTATAACACTCTGCAGTGTATTTTATTTATGCACGCAGAATAGGAAGTACTTCTTTTAGTGAATATCTGAGAATGTTTAGATTCTTATTTTTAGAATAATAGTCTTTTTTATCATAATGTTCTGTTTTTATAAATAAGATAATTCTCAACTTCTTTTGACATCATCAATTCAAGAGATGGCCAAGCTTATGGGGAAATCTTGGAATTCACTTTAATACTCCCTGTGATGGAGGATTATGTACCATCGAATATGTGAAATTATCAGATATACATGAGAACTAGGCTCCCCTGACCTCTCTTGCTAGAGTACTACTGAAAGGTCTTGATTGATAGTGTGCTTTTACAACAGAAAAGTAAAAAGGATAGATTACCCTGCTCCCAACACGCTTTTTGCAAGCACACCTGAATCAATACAGTGCTAGATGAACATGCGTAGATGGATTCTCAGTGATTTCATGGTGACTTGAAACTCAGCCTTTGATAATGTCCTCAGTTCTGCAAAGCAGGTGATCTAAGTTGGTGAGTGACACTGACCTGTGCTTCCCATTGCATATTTTAGACTTCAGCTTTCTTGGAACTGTCATTACACATATATGTATATGTAATATGTACATACATACTATATGTTATATGTTATTATATGTTATATATATTATATGTTACCACAGATAGGCAGAGCCTACTTGATTTTTTTTTAATTTTTGGTAAGCCACAGCTTTTCTTAACATCTTATTTTATTAAATATATGCTCTCTTAACATCAATACTATATTTTCCATCCAATTTTCCCATTGATGATCCTAATAAAATAACAAATATATACCAAAAGCTTCATACTTAAGGCTTGGGGTTAGAGACTTGCTTAGGGGAACTAGTCAGTGATTAAAGTGGGCCAGTCCTCCCTCAGATCTTCCCTAAGTCTTCTGTCAGGCACACTATCATTTGTCAATGCAGCTCCATCAGGTTAATAGCTACTCATCCCTACTCTCTATGCCCCACACCAATGGCTCCTAGTATCTGGCTGACCTCTCCTTTGGAATTGTAGTACTTACCCTGAAAACCTTAGATCTCTTAATGATGCCCCATATTTACTTTTACTACTCACCACACATTAATTGTTCTGTATTTCCATTAAACTCTACTAATCTGTTTTCACTTTCTGATCAGAGACATACCTTATAGGGAGTCTGCACCATCAGCCACCTGCTTTATGAATTCCCCCAGCAAGTTCACTGTCTCCTAACCCCAGTCTCCCAGCCCCTGTGTATAGACTGTAACATTATACTCCCTCACAGGAAAAACTGTCAACTGTAAAAGAAAAAAAAATACAGTTAGTTTCCTTTAAATTAAAACCGATTATTTTTTAATCAAAAGGAATTCTTAGAGTAAGTCATCAATATAAATGTTAAGTAGCTGTGGTTTTTTTCATGGAGGATAAATTAAATTAAAAGTCTCAAGGACAAACATCAATAACAGCTTAAATAAATAGAATGTGCTGGACTGAAATGTCACTCCATTTCTATTTCAGCCTTCTCTGGGAATGCTTCTGCCAATATGTGGTTTTGGCTTTGCAAGGCAAACACAGAAAAAGCTGTATTTTGTCTTTTAGATCTTCAACTTGTAATCAGTATAACCTATCACCACTGAATTGGTTAAGCTTAAATATTATCAACCCTCACATATGCCTTCAAACCAGGATTACTCAACACTGTACTTCAAGGTCAATCTAATAGAAATAAATGCAAGTTACCAAAGCATCTTTGATGTAGGACATACAGGCTCTCTCTTTCTTTCACTGTGTTTAGATGTTCTAAATAACCAACTTCGACATCAATAATCCTTCCCTACAGTCAGTTTATACAACCCACAGAAGCACTTTGCATAGTACTTGGTACAAAATAGAATTCTGTAATGGTGGATGTGATTAGTTTGGGACTGCCCGCACTGCCTGACTCTGAGCTTGTCATCTCTCAGCTTCCCTTCTGTTTCACGTGCTAGAGAATTTAGAACAAGTCATAAATAATATAGTGCAGGTACCCAGCGCATTTCCTGGCAGAACCAGGAAGAGGCCCCTTAAAGATGGGGCAGGGCCAGCAACACATCACTTTCAAGTTGAACTGTGCACTTGAGTTCTACATCAACAAGACCAATTTCTAGTTTCTTTTTTGACTATATTAAAAATTACCCATTTTTTTTATTTTGACTTTGTTCAATCTTCAGGAATCCTTGGGCTAAAGTTGGAGGGGACAGGTGGAACTGCCACTTACTAGCCGGAGCAGGGCACAAGTTGCTTAACCTGCTAAGCCCTCTTTCTCTCGATTTGAGAGAGCCATCAACCACTGTTACATGACATTGGGTAAGACACTCGACTCACTTATCCTCAGTTTCCTCATCTCTAAAATGAAGGAATTGCACTTGTCAATCCTAGATAATCTCTAATGTTTCATCTACATCTAATATTTTGATTCATTGCCAGATTATTAAAAAAACACCTGTGATAAAAGTTTGTCAACCAGCTTTATAGTATTTCCCCCATGACATTGGAAATTTTTTTTAAGATTTTATTTATTTATTTGACAGAGAGAGAGAGAGAGATCACAAGTAGACAGAGAGGCAGGCAGAGAGAGAGAGGAGGAAGCAGGCTCCCTGCTGAGCAGAGAGCCCGATGCAGGCCTCGATCCCAGGACCCTGAGATCATGACCTGAGCTGAAGGCAGAGGCTTTAATCCACTGAGCCACCCAGGCGCCCTTGACATTGGAAATTTAATGAAAGGAAAATATATATACTTAATGAAATGAATATATATATATATATATATTTCTACAGTAGATTTTGTGGCTTTTTTTCCCGTATTTTAACCCATAAAAACTTCTTTTTGCTTTAAAAACAAGTGAAAAGAAGATTCATAGGTAAAAAAATTCACTTTGTATTCATGCAACATCCAGTTTTCTGTCTTCATCAGTTCACAGATTGTCTGTAACAATAAAAGTCCTTTTTATATTGGTATGTGACACAGAGATTGACATAGTATATTGGGCTAGTGTAAATAACAAATTTACAATGGCAATTTTTTTGCTAAAATGAAAATAAATCTCACTTCTCAAGAGATCTTGTTTTTCAAGGGAAGGAAAGATCAGATTGAATTTTTTTAGTTATTGTTGCTGCAAAACAAACCCAGTCCAAAATCTAGTATCTTAAAACAATAATTAAAAAAAAATTCTCCTGATTATCTGGGTTGGTTATCTGGGCAATTCTTTTGCTAGTCTAATCTGGAGTCATTCTTATGCATGGCTGCATTTAATAGATCAGTTGGGGATGGCTTTATTCATACCTGGCGATTCAGGCTGGCTGTACCTGCCACCTTGCTGACCTTTCTCTTCCACAGCATACTAGCTCAAGGTCCCAAGAGGGCAAGAAGAGAAGCTGCAAGGCCTCTTAAGACCTAGGGAGTGTTTAAGTGCCACTTCTGCCACATTCTGTTAGTCAAAGCAAGTCATGAGGCCATCCCAGATACAGAAAGGTAAAGAAATAGACTCCAGCTCTTGATAGGAATAGCAAAGTCACATTGCAAAAGGGTGTGATACAGGGAGAAGTGATTTATTATAACAATCTGCCAAGCCAATATACTGTTTCCATAAAGACAATTTAGAAAGAACTCTTTTATCCTCATGGTCTTAACACTCTTGATCTTAAATACTATGTTAAACAAAGAATTGTATTTCTTACAGTTAGCTCAAAGTATTCAGAGAATAGCACGGAGAATTTTTGAAAGATAAGAGCTTTCCAGATATTGAAGATTCCTAGCCAAATATTCAGCTGCTTAATAATAAATCAGTGATCTTGGGAAACGGTTAATGGTTCTTGTGAATTTGAAATGGAATCTCCTTACCACAAATCTTTTTATTTTTCTTCAAGAAAGTCATTGGCTACATAATTCTTAATATATTTCATCTAAAGCAATCCACCAAAACCAAATCTTTGATATATTCTTTTGTTTAGAAGATTTTTAACAAATATGACAAAAGCAAAAGCTAGGGAAAGGATAGTACTGTTGCAAATTATTGATTTATACAGAGAAATTATGAGTACCCAGCTCATCTGAACTCAGAACTTCAGTGAAGAAGTCAGAAGTCACTCAAGTATCAGGGATGGGCATGATAAGCCAAACTGAAAACTAGAAAAGAAACTCCTAGCATAGTCTGTGGAGTGAATACAAATGCTCTTGTACCTGTCAGATTGTTTATTGGCTCATTACCCCCTACCTCACTCACAGTTTATTGGCTCATTACCTCCTACCTGTGTCACAGAATGGCTTGGAGGTGTCTCATGTGATCACTCAAATAGGGCTCTCATTTCTTCCAAGACAGTCCTATTATTGGTGCCCAGTGCCTGGGAGCTTACTCGTGTATGACGCTTTAGTACTGCTTCTGACATCTCCAAGGGAGTGGTCACTCTAATTCTCCAAATCCTGCCACATTCAAAGTGCTAAAATGTTACTAGATTTCTTTTTGTTCTCATAGTGCTGTGTGTGGAATTGGGGGCAATGCAGTTTTCCCCCATTTTGTGCCACAGTTATTTACCTGTGGCCCTAAGTTCTACTGCTTACATTCATATGTCTCACAAAGTACCTCAGGGATTTGAGAAGTCCCTTCAACCTCTGCCTGCATTCTCTTCAGAGGGTTTATACTTAATCCATGAGGATGGCATGAGGTAATTACGTTGGAGTTATTTAGAGAAACAGAACCAATAGGATATATGCAGATATCTATAAGGGGAGATTTGTTATAGGAATTGGCTCACTTGGATATGGAGGCAAAGAAATCCCACAATCTGCCCACTGTAAACTGGAGAAGCTGGAAAGTCAGTGGTATAATTTACTCTGAGTCAAAACGCACGAAAACTAGGATGGGGGCATATGGTATACCTCTAAGCCAAAAGGCCCAAAAACCAGGAGCTCAGATGTTCACGGGCAGGAGATGAATGTCCCAGCTCAAGAAAAGAGAGAATTTGCTCTTTCTTTGCCTTTTGTTTTCTTGGGGCCTTCAGTGGATTGGATGATGCCTATCCACATGTGTGAGTGTAGATTTCTTTACTCAGCCTATAGAAGCAATGCTAATCTCTTCCAGAAATACCCTCAGAGACACACCCGGAAATAATATTTCACCAGCTACGAGGGATCCATTAGCCCTGTCAAGTTAACACAAAAACTAACTATAACAGTAGTGAACAGGGCTATTGTGCCCACTGACCACTTTTCTCTCTATACAAGCAAGCAAGCAAAGATTCCCTCCTCCCCACCGCCCTCAACAACTTTCCCCACTGGAAATAAGCAGGTACCATTCCCTACAAGCAAATAGATACTGGGGAAACATGACCTGTTGATTTCACCAGCTCATGAGACATGTCAAGATATATCTGAAGTTTAGTTTAGATTCAGCTAAGACATTAGGCATATGACATGACAAATATGTTAGCATTTATACTTGATTTCAGGGTCTTTCAGACAGGAAAGTCGAATCTTAGAATATCTAGTGTAAAACCATGGGACTGACAGAATTTTCCATTGAGTAAACTTTCTGAAAATATGTTGGGGAAATAGCCTAGTATGAAAAAAGTGTGGAGTAAGAGAGATCCTGATGAACTAGCTCTCTCTTAAATAAACATCATGTTTTGAGGCATGTTTTCCTCATCTGGAAAATGAGGATAATAAAATTTAATGTAGGATTATTTGAGAGATTAAAGAAGGAAAGGTGTGTAAAGCTTCTAGAACATTATCTAATAGGAGGGGGCAGGCTGTTGATACAAAGAAGCTAGTATTGATTTTGCAACATAGGAACCTACTTAAGACCTGAAAGAAATAGTTACCTTCTTGATTATATGTATATTAAAATGGTAATTTCTATATGTCATAATATTATATGGAAATATGAGATAGTATAAGATTTCCCATCTATGAAAGCACTTTAAAAGTAGAAAATACTATTTTTTTCTACTTTTAGAAAAATATGAGGCATTAGAATTCATTCAGCAGACATTTATTAAACACTAAGTAAGCAGGAATTACAGAGCAGGCTGCTGAGGATAGAGTATAGAAGGAGACACAGATAATCCCTGCCTTCATGTAAAGGAGGCAGACAATAAACAAATGTGATACTATACATGGGAGGCTGAGAAAGGAACATTTGGGTCAAAGAAAATAACTTTCAGTGGTGAGGTGGGGGATACCTTTCTAGGAAAGGAGGTCTAAATGGGGACCTGAAGAATAAGAAGAATCTAGCAATATAAAGACTGGTAGTCTTTATAGGCTGAGGGAAGAGCCAATGCAAAATCCCAGGAGAAAGAGCTTGGTGTGTTTGCATGGCCAGGCCTAGAGAAAGGGAGGAAAGTGGTGGGAATGAGGCTGGAGAAGCAGGAAGCTAGATACGGTAAAACCATGGGGTTCTGTGCCTTGAACCCTTTTCTTTCTTTTACAGCTGTATCATTGAGAAGGCCAGCTAAAATCACAAGTCTCCGAAAGCATGAAATTCTTATTGTAGTCAGTATTTAACAAATGATGTATTAACCACTAAACTACCAAGTGCTATTCCCCACACAAAGACTGAGCCACTAACCATCATTTTGTCTGCCTACTTGATTTTGCAAAAGACCAATTAACTATAATGTCTCCTAGCTATAGCCAGTGTTACAGGACCTGCCCTTGTTTGCACAAATATGAAATATTGTATTTTGAGAAAGAGAAGGCAGTATGATTGTCCCTGCAGAACACACAAACCTCATTGCTCAACCTCAGAGTCCTATTGGAGACCTCAGCTGACATCTTTGCTTTGTGTGAAAACCAAGGACTCCATCTGTTTTTCTTTTCTTCTTGGAATTGCCTTTTTTTTTAAATTTTTTAAATTTTTATCTTTTGGAGGTCATCTTTAGCTTCTAGCCTAGATAATGGTATGGTCTGATCACGCCAACTTTTCTTTTTGAAGCAAAGAAATGTTCATGTGATTCATTACTAATCACAACAATTGACAACGAGAGGAGAAAGAAGGAGAGGAAAGATCTTAAAAACTGAGATGTTTTCCTCTTTAGAGATCTCTGGTCTTTAGCCACTTTTGTACTTCTGAGGTTCTGAGATGACTCAGGAGTTTGTGTTGTTGGATTTTTATTCCTGATAACAGAGCACGTCTTTCTCCCTTTCATTCTTTCATAATCTGCCTTTTTCCAGTAGTGCAAGGGCTCATGGGGACAGCCTTGACTTTGGGGAACGAGAGGCTCTGTTCTAATCCAGCTTCAGCTCAAAGTGCCAGTCTGAAATATGCTGTGGGTAAACATTTGAGACTGTTTTCTCCCGGGAAGTGAGAAGAGTAATCCCTACTCCTTCACAGAATTTGGGTGGAAAATATATATTTTTAAAAAATTGTGTTTAAAAAAAGTACAGTATCAGGAGTCTCTAAATAGAAGGTCTGAAACACACTATAAATGAAGGAGGAAAAAGTCAGCTAATTAAGAATTTCAATATTACTTATAACCAGAGAATCAATTGTCAAATACATGATCAATTTTTTGATGGATAGAAAAGAATTACTATATATATATTATGGTCACCTTTTATACTATTAAAACCTGGGAGGATAACAGAAACTATATGGAAGTGGTATTATAGAAATAAAGCTGTATTAGTGGATATATTTTAAAAATAAATCATAGGCTCTTTTTAACCATAATAAGAGCCATTGAAAATATCCCAGTTGTTATCACACTACTTGCAAGGAGCAGATTTAGGGCAGAAACGTTTCTTCTTTTGATGATTCTAGAGAATGATTTTTCTGCAGTGTCATCTAAGTTTTACCACATTTGTGACTGTTCTTCCTTCAGTAGATTTTCTCATCACGAAACTGTTAATGTTATCAGACTTTAGGTTGAATATACAAACAGTTACTGAGATGATTGGGAAAGTTATTAATGCCATACATGCCCTATCTGAAGGATAGGAAATTGAAAATAAGTTGCTTACTTTTATATCCTGTTAGCAAAGGGGTTTGAATGACATGCTATTAATTTCATGAAATAGAAAATGTCTAACACAATCAATTACAACCAGCCTTCCCTACAATAGACTTATCACATCCCATCTATTTTAGATTGTAAACTTGCACAAAATTTGTCATGCAAAATCATTTGGCAGTATTTCTTGTTAGTCACCGCAAGTGTTCAAATCCAGGAATTGTGCAAAGCTGGAATCTGATGGTAGGAAGTAAAGGTAAAGTGAAGAGGTTTAGGTGGAAATCGATCAAACTGGTGGATGTTTCCCTGGCAACTGACCCAGACAGACACAGCCTTGGATAAATCTTGAGGTGTTAGCAATAGCATATTGGAATATTTTGGAGTTTGCCTGGTCTCACCCTGATTATCTTTTCTATACCTCAGGAATTAGGGACAGGGACCCTGGCTTATGCCAACTTTTTCTATTGATCTCAAGGCATTAGGGGAATAAAAAGAAATTTTATCTCACCCGTTGCTTAGGATTAGAGAACCTACTAAAATAAAGGTGTAGATATAAGCACTTTACCTAGAGACCTCAGCAAGGTGAGCATGGATAGACTACAAAGTATGGGTACGGACCACTGCAGAGGAAGAGGCGCTGTCCATCTTGAACAAAGTATGCAATTTGATCCATACTTAACTGGCCTGGAATTGCCTTTTACTACCTAACACTTTTCTACTCTTTGTTCATGGGCCACCTCAAGTATCTTCTATGAAACTTTCCCAAAGGATGTCTCTGCAAAGAGTAAAGGCTTCTTATACTCTGGTCCCATGTGTATAACTCGGTAAAGCAATAATCACATCTTAGTATGATCAGCTTATTTATCCCATGGGACAGTGTTGTCCCCCAGGAGACACTGGACTGTATCTGGAAATATTCTTGATTGTGACATCCAAGGAGAAGTCTTCTTGCTACCAGCATCTAGTAGGTAGGGGCCAGGAATCCTGCTAAACATCCTGCAACACACAGGCTAGCTCCCCACTACAAAAAACTGTCATGCTCAAAAAGTCCGTAGGGCTGAGATTGACAAACCATGTAATAGCTCATTTTAAAACTCTCAGTAATTGGGCGCCTGGGTGGCTCGGTGGGTTAAACCCTCTGCCTTTGGCTCAGGTCAGGATCTCAGGGTCCTGGGATCGAGGCCCGCATCGGGCTCTCTGCTCAGCAGGGAGCCTGCTTCCTCCTCTCTGCCTGCCTCTCTGCCTACTTGTGATCTCTCTCTCTGTCAAATAAATAAAGAAACCTTAAAAAAAAAAAACTCTCAGTAATTATCAGAACCTGTGCTAGTTTCAGAAGAAAGAGATAAATAGCAAGATAACAGAGTTATTTGTTTATATGGCTGTCACGTTCCCTATATTAAAGTGCTGATATTCTTCAAGCAGAGACCAATCTTGTAACTCTCCCCTATGACCAGTTTGCTGGCCCAGTGAGTGTGGTACATCTGTCATTCATTCCCTCTGTTCCTCCAGCCCAGGAGTCACTGGGGTTTCTTAGCTCCCATTTCCAGTTCATTACCAAGTCCTGCAGATGTTACCTTTACTCCCCACATCCCACCCCACCCCACCTGCTACCTGTAGATTAACATTTTCACTGACTTTTAGCTACTATTAGGGCAAAGTCTTCCCCCAGACCCTCAGAGTCCCCCCCCCTTTTTTATAGCATTCGTCACTGTAATTATGCCTTAATTAGTGTGATCACATTTCCTTTTGCTCATCTTTAATCTCCAGCAATTCTAAAGGGCCTGGCACATCTTTAGAATTTATTAAACATTTCTTGAGTCAACAAATAAATAAAGGAAGGAAAGAATCTGTGAATCTGAGGTCATGTTATAGATACCAGTTGGCAAAACCAGTTCCTGACATTACTCACAGTTTAAAACTGTAGTTTTTGCTCAGTTATTTCAAATAACAGTTAAGAAATACAAAAAGAGATTGGTGAAACCCTATAGGTCTTAATGTCGTGTAAGTTCTTAAACAACTGGTTTTATGGAGAATTGTTCTTTTTTTTAAGTTTAATTGGTAATTCGCATATGGAAACTTCTAGAGAACTTTTCTTTAAAAAGATACATGTTTGGATTCCATGGAAAAAAAGCAGCATTGTTTCTTATTCCTAATGTTAAGAAAAATGTGTATTAATTTACCTGTATTACTTTTAGATGTATTATAGTAAAAACCTCTGAAATAGATTCTACAAGGTGACCTGTTCCTTAATCAAAGTTCCCTTTAAATATTAATCCTCTGAGAGTATTTCCTGCATAAGATAGTAAAAGTTAAGTCATTTTTATTTATTATGTTATGTTCTAATTGCCCATTATTTTCATACAGTTTTTCAGGTATCTATCAGTCCCCAGAGTAATCAACGGGCAATATTCTCTATAATCAATACTGTTACCCCATCCCCCACCAAATAACCTAAAACTGTAAGCTTCTCCTTTAGTTTGATTTCCTTAGTACTTCCATTTGCCCAATTGTGGGAAATTACAAAATTGTACGTGGCAATTATTTACAGCATTTTTTCTGAGGATAGGAGAAAAAATCTCATGTCTTATTACCTATCACAGACCAAATTATCACTTAATTGAAAAATCAAGGGAATCTAGGACTCAAAAACAACTTCCCAATGAAAATATAAATAGGGAAATTGGGAGAATTTATATATATACATTTGTATATATAATAATATTATATATATAAATATATGTTAGGACCTTAAGTGTTAGGTAAGCCTGGACAACGTCGTAAGTGTGCACTAATCACTATGGCAAAATCTCTTTTGAGATAGGAGATTAATTAATTCTAAAGAACCATTTTCCGCCTTAAAATTTCCCAATGGTAATAAATAAGTTTTTCCTATAACATTTTTCTTTATATGGATGCATTCCAACAAAAGAGCACTTTATACATTTGCTCCCATTTCTACCTTATTTGGAAGATTTTGAGAAGTAATTATCACAATGCCTTCCATCTGTCTTTAGTGTCTTGTGGTGTCCTTTCAGGGGCTGTGAGTATAGATAGTGGCGGGGCGGGGGTGCCATAAAGGTAGGGTGAGCTAAGACAGCCAAGCAGGCAAGACTCCTGCCCACCAGAGCAGCAACTTGGACTGTAGTTGAAAAAAATGTAAAGAAACTAACATTTTAAACCATTGTTCTGAAAAAGTAGGAATGCAAATAAAACCCCATTTAATTCTAATCACATTAAGTGTTAAGGCTTTACTATTCAAGTAATCTAAGTCCTTTATATGCATAGAGGGGTCCATGCTTTAACTTCAGCAGTACCTCCTATTAGGGTTGAAACGTCTACAGTAGTTTGTTGAACTGGTAAACACACTGCTAAGAGTCAGCTTGAATTAGAATTTGAGAAGATGCTTCAAGAGAAAAAAGTCGGGCAAAATACCTGGTTTAGGGGAAAAACAATCCCTGATACACCACAGTGTTTGTCTGAGGATTTAGTAAAGAATATGACTGCTACTTGCAAATTTAAAAGTCATTACATAAACTGTAGTAAGACATGGGGCACAGTGTTTTGACACCTCTTTAACAGACTATCGAATAGAGTTTACCTAAGAAGGAAGGAGAAATGCAATTACTCATTTTGACAGAACCCCAAACAACTCTGGGAACTTGAATGCCCTAGAAGCAATGGTGTGATAGGATGTGCCAGCAAACATGGCAGACCAAGCTGAAGCACCACAGGTGCCTGGTGGAGGGGGTGGTACCTGGCGAGGGCGATGGCAGTCTATGGCAACATGTGAACAATCCCTTGGTTCTCAGAAATGATGGCGGTGCTTGGCAATTAAATAATGGCTTTAGTCAAGGGCATGGTTCACACGCACAGGTAAGAAGCTTAAATGAGGTGCTATTGTCGGTCTTGTATATACAAATGGGGAGCAAGAGCCATTGGAACGTGGTAATTGTTCTGAATGCTTACCATTTGTACCAACAGGCTGGTGAGGTCTGCCTGGGGGAAATACCGGAAACACTTATGACTCATGAAATTCATAACTTGATTCTTGATTCATACTGATCTTTTTTTTTTAAGATTTTATTTATTTATTTATTTATTTGACACAGAGAGAGAGAGATCACAAGTAGGCAGAGAGGCAGGCAGAGAGAGAGGAGGAAGCAGGCTTTCTGCCGAGCAGAGAGCCCGATGTGGGCCTCGATCCCAGGACCCTGGGATCATGACCTGAGCCAAAGGCAGAGGCTTTAACCCACTGAGCCACCCAGGCGCCCTCATACTGATCTTTTAATCTTCACATTCTTCAGTCACTTTCATTAGCGGTCAGTGCTGAGTTGGTCTCTCTTGAAATATCACAGATATGGATATTAATGTATTCTTTGTGAATTGTGCTTATTCTTCAATGGAAGTGACTATTATCTTTGATAACTTAACGAGGACTTTTATTCCAAAGATCAATCACATGCATTAGATTCCATTAAGCCATAGGTCATCCTTACCTAGAATTTAAATGAGAATCATTACTTTATTAACTTAAACTTTCTCTTGGGGGTGGGGGGCATCTGATAGACTAATCATATGTTTGAAGAACAATGCAAAATATTTTCAAATATAAAATGCTTAGAGTAGGATAATGACAAATATTTCACTTTTATTGAGCCCATTTTTATTCTATTTAAAGACTTTTGTCATGGAGTCATAAAGCTGGAAACATACCTCCATATGTCATATAGTTTATAGTCTGTCCCCCTGCCTTCACACAGATGGTGGTCTAGCACACTTTAATATATCTTCAGGGATCCTTTCTCTCTGTGCTTATGTCAGTGTGAATATTAAAATCCCTATGCATGGAGAGAAAATACAGCCTCCTATATTGTTTTAGATCCTAGAAGTCTTTTTGGAATTCCATTATTTTTGTGTTTTGCCTTCTCACTGATTACAATGGATGCTTCAAGCTAAGTAGGTGGGAGACAGGCCAGACGAGGAGGGACAAGATGAAGGAAATAAGACATGGCTACTGAGGTGACATGGACACCAAATCTATCCCTGCAGAGAAATTTAGTGGTTTGCAAAGGGAACAAGGCACGTGCACAAATAAGAATAACATAGGTAAAAGAAAGATTGTGGTGAGTTTGTGTTGTAGGCAGAATAACACCCACCCCCATTCATTAACGGTGTCCTGATCCTTAGGACCTATGAATGTGTTACCTTAGATGGCAAGAGGGACTTTGCAGATATATATAATTAAGGCCTTGAGATGGACAGATTATCCTGGATTATCCAGGTAGGTACAATCTAATCCCATCAGTCCTTAAAAATGGAGACTCTTTTCCAGATGTGATAAGAAGAATGCTCTGAGTCAGAGTGAGACATGCCAATGGAAGAAGATTAAGGGAGAAGCAACACTGCAGACTTTGAAGGGGGAGGGAAGGTCTATGAGCCAAGGAATATGGGCAGCCACTGGAAACTGGAAAAAGCAAGGAAATGGGTTCTCTCCTAGAGCCTGCAGATAGGAACTGTCTACCCTACCAACACCTTGAGTTACCCTGTAAGACATGTTACCCAGTAAGTTAAGTTACCCAGTAAGTTACCCAGTAAGACCAACACCTACCAAGGGGTTAGCCCTACCAACACCTTGAGTTACCCAGTAAGACATGCGCAGACTTCTAGCCTACAGAAACATAACAAACTTGTGCTTTTTTTAAGCCACTAAATTTCTGGTCATATTTTATAGCAGCAACAGAAAAGTAATCTGGTTAGGTCTTCCTTCTTCTGCCCATGACTGCCTACATTTCATTCTTTTTTTTTTTCTACATTTCATTCTTCAAATAACATCTGGAGTGATCCTATTAAAACAAAGTCCATGTCTCTTTGCTGCTCACAATCCTCTAGTAGCTTCCTATGTTAGAGTAAAAACAAAATCCTCATAACGCCCGCCAGGGCCCTGCACCATCTGTCTCTTTACTGCTTCTGACTTTGTCCCCCACTCCTCTCCCTCTGACTCACTCTGCTCCAGCCCCATTGACCATCTTGCTCTTTTTAGAACTCATTTGGCATGCTTCTCCCTTAGGACTTGGTGCTTAGTGTCTCTGAAAACCTCTTTCTTTAGATAGCTGCCCGATTCGCTTCTGTACCTTTTTTAGGTCTTTGTCCCAAAGATACCCATCGAACAAATCTTCCATGACCACAAATAAACTGGAAGTGAAACCTCCCATTTTCACCCACAGAATACCTATTTGACTTTCTTGCTTTATTTTTTGTCTAACACTTTTACATATAATATACAGTACCATTTTACGTATATTTTACTTATTTATATTGTTCGTTATATTTCTCCCTCCATTAGAGTGTAAGGCCCGTTAGGGTATTCAGTTTTTGTTTTGTTTTGTTTTGTTTTTTCTATTTTATTTATTGCTGATTCTCTAATATCTAGAATGTTGCCTGGCACATTCAGCACAGAGTTGGTGCTGAATATATATTTATTGAATAAATTTATTGAATAAATAATTGAATGAATACGATACTGGTGTTAAAAAGAAGGAATAATCTCTTTTTGCTTACTCTCTCTTGATACCATAATGACATTTATATTCAACATAACCCCGGTACAAGTGTTTTAAAAACAACATAAGCTTCTCTACACAAATCCACAAATCAGGAATTTTATAGTGTAGGTTGGTTTACTTAGACTCACAATTCATCTCTTTCTTGTTTACGATCCCTTCGTTCTTCCAGCTTATTTCTCAAAAACTTAGCCTCTGTACAATGTATGAGTATCTGTGATTATGAAATTTGCCTTGGTACCCTGTTCATTTCACTCATTTGATCGAGTCAGATTCGGACACACTTAACTATACACATGCTGTCTTTCCACGTCTCTAAACTGGAGTGCCTTGGACACACAGCTGTAATTCATTTCTCTATCACTAGGAGTTAGCATGGCAACCTGGAATGTAGTTTGTCAGCACACACAAAAGTGCTTTCCATTTGAATTTCTTTCTTCCCTCTCCCGTTATTTCCATTTCCATTTCAATACAATTTGCTAAGCCTTCCCTGGAGTTAGGTCTTCTTGTCTCACCCTAAATCAATATAGGTATCATTTACTTTGGGTGTTGACTGATTCAGTGTACCTAGTTTACAGAGCTCATTACTGGGTTGGCATTTTATCGTGAAACTTTATAAGTGAATGTTGTCATTCTCACAGAGGAATAGCTCTAACTCCTTCCACTGTCTGCCTTTTGGAACTCTTTCCCCAGTTAGGGTTTCTACCAAATGTTTTTGTTGTTGTTGTTGTTGTTTATTTTTATTTTTTTTAAATGAGAGACCTGATGGGGTAGGGTAATGGGACTAATTGATAACATAAGGCTTAAGGTACTTTATACTTCATGGCATCTAAGGGGTCCAGGTTTTAAAATGAGCACTGACATACATTATCTCACAGGAATCTCACAACAGGGTAAAACATGTGTAGGGTAAAAATTGACTATGACTTAGGTTTATATAAAGTCTAAGGTTAAGCAATTATCTAAGAATTTGAGGTGATAGTGAGGGAGGGGAGGCACTGGGTGTTGTATTGTGATGCCCAGTACTGAGATGCTGATACAGAGTTTCTCCAATGACCCATGTTCATTTTCTATGATAACCCCAGATAGATGTCACCTAGTGCTTGTATAGTTTCATTGAAAGAAAGTGTAATTCTTTAGAAGTAAGCCATTCCATTTTCAACGTATCATATTGTTAGGCAGCTCTTATACTTGGGGAGAAAATATGTGTTCAAGTGATTTTCATCCACTGGTTGGAACATAAAGTATCGGCTTCTGGGAAAACACAAAGCACCTTCTGTTCTCCACATCTGATGATATAGGTCACAAGACTGTATGGGCATAGCCTTGGTAAAGAATCTCTATCTCGTGTATGACAATTCCATAAAGAAGAAAACACGTAGGGCACCTGGGTGGCTTGGTTGGTTAAGCGACTGCCTTCGGCTCAGGTCATGATCCCAGAGTCCTGGGATTGAGTCCTACATCAGGCTCCCAGCTCTGCGGGGAGTCTGCTTCTCCCTCTGAACTTCTCCCCTCTCATGCTCTCTCTCACTTTCTCACTCTCTCTCTCAGGTAAATGAATAAAATCTTAGAAAAATAAAAAAAGAAGAAATCACTTACATAAGTTACAGAACAGTGTTTGCAAATAGCAAGAAAATACCAACATCATGACCTCAGGGAACCCCTGTACCTCGTGAGAAATAGAAATTTGGCAATACACCTCATGTATATTAAACAGAAGAAGACCAAAAATTGCTGCTGTAAGCAATGCTTTCCGTCTCCCCAATGATAGAATATGACCTAATTGTACTCTTTATGACTCCACTTTTGAGCTTTGAGAGATAGATCTTACGAGTGCCACTGGACCAGTGGCAAGGTAGCTCTGCCAGGTTCTTTGCTTTTTCCTTAAGCTAGACAGACCTAGAGATGGAAGTTCATAGTGAGCATTAAAACTGTAACTCTCCTCCTAAATAAAAAGTTCATGAGCTGCTTGTGTCTGCTGCTGGCAGAAGCCCATGCTTGTCTTTTAAGTGCTATAGAAGCAAGAACTATTTCAGTGCTAGAATTTAACGTTCTGTTTTTACTCGCCACGCCTGCCAACAAGTCTCTGCTGGGTGGTTTTTGAGCAAGAAAGTTAGGGAGAATCATTACGTTATGAAGGAAGAATTCATGTATATGTTTCTGCCAAGTTCATTCAAGATCGAAGGGCCTCATGTTGTCACTGTTCTGCTTTAATGAGCATTAACTTCACATTAAAAAAACCCACCAAACAATTTTCTGTAAACAAGCTTCTTAGTTAAATGCCTTATTTAGTGATTACAGAAAAGGCATTTAGTTGTAAATTCGCCTACATGATTTAATTTAAGAATATTTACATTCTATTTTACTCTAGAAACAACATCGAGACATTATCAAGAGGAATGTATTAAAGCAAACAGATTATATATGCTTACTTAAGTCATTTTTTATATTAAAGTTATATGCTCTGAGTTTCAAATACTTAAGAGACAGCTTAAAAGAATGCTATTTTGTTTTATATTTTCAGAGAATGGGACCTATTTCTAATTAAAGTGCAATAAAAATCAAATATCTAGAAAGTTATTTCTAGAGAAATTTTGTTGAGGAAAAATTTATTTAATCATAATTTGAGGATAGTAATTCATGCAGGATCATGATTATTGTAATTATTCATCTATAAAACTATATCTAAAGGTTAAAACTGCTGATACAGATTTCAAAATGCTTTTATTTCAAGAGGCTATTTGACTCTTTAAGATACAGGGTCTGGGTAAGAAAAAGTTGACAAAGAAAAGCTGATTCGATTTTCTTGAGGAAAAGGAGCAATATGACTATTTTCCTGGCTGTTAGGGTAATATTTTAAGTGAATCTGAAATATTTTGATTATTTTTGTGTACAACTAATATGGGGCTTATTTTTAAATTTTGGTGCAATTTTAAATGAAATGGGTCCCTTCCTCCTGGAAGTCTTTCTTGATTCCCAATCTAGAATCAATTATTCCTTTCTTTTCTCCAACAGAATTTCATCGGTTTGAATAACATTTTAGTCAAGTCTGCACTGCATTTACCACCATGTGTTGTGGAGAACAGGAATGGGAAGGATAGGGAAGAAAATAATATATATATATATATATACATACATACATATTATATATAACTACTATAATGATATAGTTAAATAGAATAACATAAGTAATGTAACAAAATTATTACTATTGTACTGTATACTGAGGCCAACTCTACCTAAACCTTAGAATTAAAGAAGGAATAGTAAAAGAGTTGAAATTGAGAACTAGGACTTAAAGAATAATAGCAGGGTCTTGCAGGTATTTCTAAATGAGGATTCAGCTTGTGTAAAGTCAAGAAGGTACAGAAGCATATACAGATGAGGGGAGTCTGTTACGTAGGGTATATATATGGCGTATGGACATAAGTGAAGTTGGAAAGTTAGGAAGACAGGGTCTGTCTGCATTCACATGTTTTTAAGCTAGACTCGGTGCTCCAGTACATACCTCAATGCCTAGCACACTAGCCTTGTAAATATTTGTTAAATGAATGTATGAATGGATGAATCATGCATGAAACCAGGTTATTTCTATAAAATTAAAAGCCAGGGTGCAGGAGAGGAATGTGTCATACAATAGCCTCAGAACAAGAGGAACAGAAATGCAGAGTTAAAAGCAGCTTTGCCTTGTAAATGATTTTTGAATGTGAAAAAAGAGGACATTAGAAAAACAGATTTATTTAGAAATTACCATTACTTTTTTCTGTTTTTTCTGGAATATATATATATATATATATATATATATATATATAACATACAATTTCTTAAAGTTGCATTTAAGTAAGATGTACAGTGTCTTTCTTTTAACCTCCTCCATTTGAGCCAAATTCCTCACTGCCACTGTAACCAACAGCTCCTTTTAACAGTAGAACTGAAGAGAAGAAAAACTATCCCTTCTACCTGAGATCATCTCTGCTGACCCACATCCCATGATGTTTAGCAACTATTGTTTCTGTTCAACTCTAAGTGCTTGTATCAGAAAAAAACATGCAGACAATATGGCAATAAACATCACAGCAAGATGAAAACACATTTCTATTTTAAGTGCCAAAACAACAAATCAAATGATGGGGAAATGTGCAGGTATAGAGAATTTTATATTCCGATTTTTAAAACTTGGCCCTTGGATATGAAATGCTTATTTCAGAAAGAGAGTGAAGTGACAGAGGGGTGCCCATTTTTTTTCTTTGAATTTAGGAAGGCATTTTTATGGAAGCACCTCCTTCATCTCTGAAGTGTATTTCTAGATAGGAAGAGGGAGAGTGCCGTTCTTTGTAGAAACTGCAAATAAACTCCACTCTGCCATTTTAATTAGCAGAGAACCTGACTTCTACTGCAGGAATTGAAAAATGAAATGATCAGAAGTCAACCAACATTTGGCAGATTGTCATAATGATTTGGTGGTGAAGGTATAAGATAAAGGAATCCTACAGTTTCACAGGCCTTGCTAACCTGCCTTTACAAACAGGGTTGCCAGTTTAAGTAAACAAATAGGGAGAGAAGTTTTTATTTAAGTTGGAATTTAAAATCAAGTTATGGTATTTTGCTTTGGTTGTGTGTTAGTTAGCCATAAACCATTAATGACAAAGAGCCACGTAGTGCCCACTCACCCTCAAGGACACTCTTCTAAGAGATGTGGATCCAAGAATGAACATGACTTTGTACCTACTCTGAAGAAGTTTAAGGGATTATAGGGGCAAACAAGTACATAGGCAAGTAAGATAGCATGAATATATATTAAAAGGAAGATTATGGAGAACCATAAGAATAAGTATGAAGAGTCGAGACAGCTCACCCAATCTGGGGTTAAGGAGTCAAAGTAAGATACCAGAGAAGTGAAGCCTAGGCTGAGTCCTGAAGACAGGTGGGAATTATCCATTTGAAGGAAGGGAGCAACAAAGTGGCAGAAATGAGCAAGAAAATGGAAGTTCCGAGAACTTCAAACTATATAATGTAACCATAACATAAAGGGCCAGAATGTCCTGGGAGATGAGGATGGAGGAAAGAAACAGGGTCTAGTACATAGAGGACAGGGAACTTAAAAATTCAGGGTAGGAAAAACAGATTTGTACTTTCTAAGCTACATTCATAAGACCAGGTTGAAAAAGGCTAAAATTGGAATCAAGGGAAGTCATGAGATTATTGCAATAATCTAGCGGAGAATGATGGATTTCTATCACATTAATAGTAGAGAGATCCAAGAAAATGTAAGGGAGGCGGTGGAATTGACCGTTCTCAGTAATTACACAGAGACCCAGGGAAGAAGAAGGAAAGGATGACTTCTAATTTCCTTTCATGTGGACAAGTAGGTGGGTGGACCACTAGGTGGGTGGTTGTACATTCTTTGAGATCTAGAACATGAAGGATGAGCATGGAGGTTGGTCTCTTGGGGTGAAGAGAGATGAGAAGGGAGGGGATACACTTCGTTGGCAGAATCTGCAGCATATCCATTGAAGAAGTTCAAAACACTGACTTTAAAGTAATTCATGTATGAGCTGTGAATATGTAAAAACAAAATAGGAGGGCGCCTGGGTGGCTCAGTGGGTTAAAGCCTCTGCTTTCGGCTCAGGTCATGATCTCAGCGTCCTGGGATCGAGGCCCGCATCGGGCTCTCTGCTCAGCAGGGAGCCTGCTTCCTCCTCTCCCTGTCTCTCTGCCTGCCTCTCTGCCTACTTGTAATCTCTCTCTCTGTGTCAAATAAATAAATAAAATCTTTAAAAAAAAAATAGGAGAAAGCTTCTGTTCTTTATATCCTAGAGTTATCATTTTTATGTATCTTTCAGTGTCAAATGTGAAAAACAGATGTATGGCCTCCAGAAATATTAAAGAGATATTTTATAGTCTTTGTCTGGAAATTTTTTCCAAAATAGCACTTTTCTTCCTTTTTTTTAAAGATTTTATTTATTTATTTGACAGAGAAAGATTACATGTAGGCAGAGAGGCAGACAGAGAGAGAGGAGGAAGCAGGCTCCCCATTGAGCAGAGAGCCCGATGCAGGGCTCGATCCCAGAACCCTGAGATCATGACCTGAGCTGAAGGCAGAGGCTTTAACCCACTGAGGCACCCAGGCGCTCCCAAAATAGCACTTTTCTGTAGGTATCTTGAAAAACCATAAGGTAAACCCTATTGCAACCCAAATTATTTTATTGAACTCATATTTTTTGGTGTCAAAATTGTTGTGTAGTAAGCTTAATACTTAGAAATAATCTTGTTAGATTACTTATATTATTCTATTTAACTATATCATTGTATATATGGATAAAAGAATTATCTTTCCACAATATTGTTTTTGTTCAAAACAAGAAAGTTTAGACTGTTCAAGTTGTTTCTGGTGAAATTCAAATTACATTTTATATTTCTATGTAGAAACTAGTCAATGGCTAGTTAAGGCTAATCATATTGATTAAATTGGAGTAACAATAAAATATTTTAAAATATAATTGTTTAGGGTATAATAGAAAGTTTGAAAGAATTATACAAAATTATCCTTGCAACTATAACATGTAGTAAATCTATAGGGAAATATGGCAGGCAAACTTCTGATTAGTGGGTATCCTACTCTAAAGGACAACATTTTATCCGCAGTACATAAAAAAAGATGAGTTAACATCTATCAAGTACTAACTATATTCTGGGGATCATAGTAATAGTTTATCATGTTTTATTTTATTGTCTTTTTTGCTATAGTTTATGTGATGCAAAAATATTTGGTTGAATTTTTGATAAATGTATAATTTATGTAATAAAATTCCCCTTTATACTGTTTAGTTCTAAGTTTCTAAATATACGTACAGTTATTTAATTTCCACAATCAAGGCAGAAAACAAAATTCAGGAACACCTGGGTGGCTCCATCAGTGAAGCATCTGCCTTTGGCTCAGGTCATGATCCCAGGGTTCTGGGATCAAGTCCCGCATTGGCCTCCTTGCTCAGTGGGAAGTCTGCTTCTCCCTCGGCCTGCATTCCCCCTGCTTACGTTCAGATGCTTGCTCTCTCTCTCTCTCTCTCTCTCTCTCTCTCTCTGACAAATAAACAAAATCTTTAAAAGAAAAAATTTCATCATTCCAAAAGCAGTCCTGTGCCCTTTTACAGTAAAGTTTTCTCCCAACCCTTAGCCCTTGGCCTCCTCTGGTTTGTTTTCTGGCTCTGTAATTTTTTTTTAATTTTTTTTTTTAATTTTATTTTTTCAGTGATCCAAGATTCATTGTTTATGTACCACACCCAGTGCTCCATGCAATACTTGCCCTCCTTAATACCCACCACCAGGCTCACCCACCCCCCCATAACCCTCAGTTAATTTTTTCATATAAATGGAAGCATATTATAGGTAGTGTTTTAAGTCTGACCTCTTTCACTAACAAAATATATCTGAATTTCATCCATGTCGTTGTGTATATTGTTATTTTGTTCTTTTTTACTGCTGAGTATTATTCCATTGTATGGATGTGCTGTATTTTATCATTCACCAAAGGGATAATTGGATTACATTTTGGTGATTACAAATAAAATGGCTATAACATTCACATATGGATTTAGTATGAAGATACATTTTCATTTCATTTGGTAAATTCTGGGAGAAAGGTTGTTAGTTGAATGACCAGTACATCTTTAGTTTTATAAGGGAAAAAAAAATACATTCTTCTAAAGTGGCTATACCATTTTGTATTATCATCAGAGATCTGTGAGAGTTCCAGTGGTTCACTTTCTTGACAACACTTGGAATTGTCAGTGTATTTTGCTTAGACAGTTAAAAAAAGAAAGTCAAAAATAAGAGCAATCAAAAACTAAAGAAAAAATAAATTTTACATTGCTTTCATTTATGCCTTTTCTAAAACTATTTCCTGATGTAATTTTAAGTTTGGCTGGTATCAGATTCTTTCTGTATGAAAATCTTCTTTTAATGCAAGAATACTGGTAATAAATTCTCAGTTTATATTTATATTAAAAAGTCTATTTCCCTCTATTTTTGAAAGGTATTTTCACTGAATATAGTATTCTGGGATGACAGTTTCCCCCTCTCTTACCACTTTAAAAATGCCACTCAAGTCTCTTCTGATTTTAGTGGTTTAAATAGGAGGTAAACTACAATTCTTATCTTTCATTTTCTGCATGTACTGAAAGAAATGTAATGATTTCTTTTCCCTCTCTCTCTCTCTCTCTCTCTCTCTCTCTCTCTCTCTCTCTCTTTTTCCCTTTTGGTAATGAATTGTAACTGGTTCTCATAAAGACTAGGAGATTCTGCAGGATACTGTTTCAGGTTGGATTCAGTCAGATTTTTCCCTCGGCTTCTGAAAAGCTTACTAATTCTTCTGTGCCTTATACTGACTTCAGTCTATATATTTACTTTGCTATATTATCTTTCACTCTTTTTCTTTATTTTTTAAAATAAGGTTTTATATAATAAGACTTCCATCTCTTTCCCAATTTCTTAATATTTAGTCTTCATTGACAGATGCTAAGCAGGACTGACTATCCTATAATAAATCCTAGAAAAATGAATAACTTTTTTTTAATCTCCTAGATATGGGATCACTTTCTCTGAGTGATTTTCTCTTCACTACCTGGCCCTATTCTGAACAATCTTTGTTCTCTGGATAGCTATTTCTTATTCTGTTCTCTATTTTCTACCACATTATGGTGTTTAGTTGGCTCTTTAGTAAACTCTTTAGAAGACTTTCCCAATGGAGTATTATTGGAAGAGAGCTTCTTTTGGGAGAGGAAAATAAACTCTATCAGTCCCTCTCTGAAATACTATTGTTTACCAGCTAAAGAACATCTGAAGGGCTGTAAATGTCTCAAGGCAGCCATTGAATGGACTCTACAAAAATTGGCTCAAGGACATTAGTTCAACAGAAATGTAACATATTCCTTAGTTCTTTGGCTTAGGATGACTTCCTCATGAAGTTGCACAGTCATCAATGTGTAGTGATGAACTTAGAATTCTAGATCCTTAGAATTGAATAGAACCCCTGGAGTCTTACTATATCATTTCTCATGGGTTGATATCCACCTGCTTCTTGAGATGCCTCTCTCAGCTACTCACCAACCTGATTACCTTCCTCTGGACAAATTCTAGCTTTGCTATCCTATTGAGATTTCTTAAATACTGACTTCACTCATTAGGATTGGGAAAATTAATAAGGAAAAATATTTTCACTGGGTATCACTGCTTTTAGCAAAACAATAATGACATCTTGACTCTACTGCTTTCTACTTGTATGATATTGGAAAAATTACTTAATCTCTATTCACCTCTGCTTGTACGTAAAATGAAGCCAATGATACTAATTCCTATGAATAACCTTTTAGGGTTGTTGTAAAAATGAAATGATTTAATATATATAAAACTGTTAAAATAGTGTTTGCCATATAATAAGAATCAGTTTATATTTGTAGGTTTTGAGGAAAGTCAGAGAAGAAACAAAAGTAACTGTCTATTAGTGATCCCAAATATCCATGGGTTTTTCTTAAAACAGAATTTTCAGAAAAACTTAAAAGAGACCAAATTTCATAGATAGTAACTTTTAGGTCATATTGTTTTATCTTTCAGAATGGCAGAGGAACCTAAAAGAAACTAATAAAAGCTGCTAAAGATTGTGGGTTTTTTGATCAGGCATGTTTTGTTTTTGTTCTTATTTTCCATTATCTGGAAACCAGCAACTGTGTTTACAATAACCCAAATCTCTTCTCCTTTCCAATTTAAATGAATCCACTTTGAACCCACTTCAGATGCATGGTTTTATAATTTTATATTCACGGCATGCTATTCATCTTCTCTGAACTTGCCTTGCTACCACTGACAATCAGAATACCCTCAGATGAATTTCACAGACACTTGAAAATTAATTCTGAGAAAGGTTGAGGAGGCCATTGAATTTTTTAAAGAACACTTTCAGCTAAGATCTCAGCAGTCATCTGAATTAATATATCCAGGCTTATCTCCCACTTTTTGAATAATAAGTATATCCATAAAAGAAATGGGAGAGGATCGGTAGAGGGGAAAATTTGAAAAACCTTCTGGAGTAGATGCTTCATGATTTTATGCTGAAATAATTCTAAAGTCATCAGGTAAATACAAATCTAGTAAGAATCTAATTGATATAAGTAGTTCATTATGGATTTTTAACATTTCATTACTTCTTTAATAAAAATACATAGATTTCTGGCTCTAAATTTCAGAGGCTCATCCACAGGAATAACTATGAATCATAAAGAAAAACCTAAGAGAATTTTCTAACTGGTCATGTTTTAATAGATCACCTATTGCTCTTTAGCCATACTGTCATATTAATTAGTTTAGAATTACATGTCGTAATCATTGTATTTATTGCTTTTGGCTTGCATGAGGAGCCTCTTTAATGAGTATTAGTTGTCATTCTAGGAAGTTGTAAAACAATGGCATGATTTTATTATCGATGTTACCTGAATAGTCTTCTTTTTGATAAATAAATTTCTGACAAAATGGATGAATCCCTAATAGCCAGGACACTGAAGTAGATCATGGAGAAAATAAACATCATTTCCCACGGAGTTCAAATTTTCTCCCTTATCTATTATCTGGAGAGAGGAACTCAGCTGCTAAAGTAAAGCTTGATGGACTTTTTTTAAAGGTATTTGCTTCCTAAAGTGTCAGGGGTGAGGAGAATGCTTTTGACTTTGAGCTACTTTGAATAGTAAGATTGTTATGAGAATTCAAATGAAATAACATGTGAAAGTTCTTTGAAAACACTAAAGCATTCTACAAGTGTGATGTATTTTGGTAGGTTATGGTATATCGTTAATATTTTTTTTTTTTTTTGACAGAGAGAGAGAGATTACAAGTAGGCAGAGAGAGAGGGAGAAGCAGGCACCCTGCTGAGCAGAGAGCCCGATGCAGGCCTCGATCCCAGGACCCTGAGATCATGACCTGGGCCGAAGGCAGAGGCTTTAACCCACTGAGCCACCCAGTCGCCCTCATTAATATTTTTTTAACAGACTTATGATATAATAAGATTTATTTTATGTAAATGTTTGAAGGTTTGAAGTGTGTTTGAAATGTGTAAAGGTTTGAAGGATGGCCTACAGTGGGGAGAGTGCAGGTTAGATTATTGGCTTGTAAGTGAATCAATGGGAAGAGAGGACAGGACAAATAAGATGGAGGTGGGTAACACAGGTGATCATTAAAGTTCTTTTACACTGACACTCTTCATTAGAATCTGATGGAAAAAAATACACAATTATGCCTTGCCATCCATATCTAGACAATTTTATATGATTTTGCCTTAAATCTACAAACACTTAAGCTTTGTGTAGAGTGGGATAGTAGGGAAATGCTAGATAAGCCAGAGGTTTGGTTGCAGGTTGATTTGGAAGAATGATGACATCTCAATAAAAATAAGAGCTGCAAGGAGGAATTGCAGGTGAGAGCATGCGAAAGCTTGGGGTGTAAGATAGGGAAAATATGATAAATAAGATTTTAGACATTTTTAATTTTAGAGGCTATAAAAGGATATAAAAGGGGAAATATGTAGTAGGCCTTTCACCTGGGGTCCTGAAGCTCATGAGAGTGGTCAATTTAGAGGGTTCTAACTCTAACTTTGGGAGTTGTCTGCATACAGAAGATAAATGTTGAGAATGTTGAAACCTTCTGGAGTCATTCATTTCTGGTATTTTGAAAATTCTATTTTTTTTTTTCAATACCAAGAATTAAACCAGACCTTTGGTTGTGCATTCTAGGTCCTTATTATTACTGAGGCACTGGTCTGCAAAGCTAGTGTCAGGATGTAAATCCCTATGAGCTGAAATGGATCAGCCAGAAGCAACAAAAGGAAAAGGTTGGCACAGCAATAGAAGAAGGATGCCAGAAATCAGAGGTTAAGGACCAAAAGAGTGCTATTAAGCATCACAAAGGAAGCTGTGATTGGTTAAGGTGTAAAAATGAAATTTGTTCAGGAATAGATGGGATCGTAAGAAGTCAGTAGGTTGAGGTTAATGGTTTGGGACTATTTCTGAAAATACAGCAGGTTATTAGGCTTCTCTTTTTAAAGATATTGTGCCAAATCTGATAGTAGGAGGTATTTACCCAAATAATTAGCCCATTCTCCGTCTTCACCCTGTTTTTCTTCAACATCTCCCTTTGTAACTATGTACAAATTTCAAGAGACACTGCTAACCTCACCTACTCTTATCACTAAGTAAAGCCTTCTTCCGTAAGTAGCAGTAACTTCATTTCCTGAACATAGACAAAGCTATCTTTTCTTTTGTTAATTGAATTGTAACATAACAATAGAAGATGCACAAGCCCTAAGTGTATATCTTTTGAATAATGCTATTTTTGAGATATCTTTGTCAACTCTTTTTCTAATCAAAAGTTTTTAAAAAAATCATGGTGTTAGCAAGTTTATTATAGTCAATTCCAATTAACCATAGATATATTTTGTTCCAAAGGCATTGAAAGGAATTTATTTTATAAGTACAAAACATTTTTATTAATGATAAATATGATTGGATTTGATTTTCACTCAATTAATACATTTTAAAATATTAATGAAAGACAAGTTTGGAAAATGATATCTGCTTCAATACTGGTAGAGTGATGGTTCATTAAACAGCATCAGTTCTGCCACCGGAAACTAAAAGATGAAGCAACATTAATTCCTTAGAGAATCAGTTGCCAAAGTGCAGAAGTATGTGAGTGTCACTTTATTCAACAAGTATTTGTTGAGCTCTCACCGTATGCCAGGGACTTTTTAACCTATATTTCTCTGAAGTAGCTGGGTGAGTTTGAACAATGAGGCAAATGAACTCAGATTACAAGTGAAAAAAAAGTTTACAATAAAAAAGATAATATAAAGCAAGAATCTTTTTTTCCTGTGAGAACAAAATTGAATTTGATCTAGTTAGCAATACATCTCACTGTGATTTGGAGGGAAAAAAAGATGTGTTCATTTTCATATGTTCTTTAAAAGACTATCTCTGAGCACTAAATTAGAAGAATTTCTAGATAAAAGTTAGTTTCAGCTTGGTATGTCATCTTATAGCTCTATGACTTAAAATGTGGGGATACAATTGATAAAGAACATTTTTCACAACTTCTCACAAGTATCTGGCATTTTTAAGCTTCTGAGGGGATAAGGACAGTCCGAAGTGGGATCCGTATCCAATTAAGAAATAAGCTGTGAGGACCGATACAGAAATAGAAATTTCTTAGAGACATAAACTTATGCTTTTAAGGACGTATATCAGAATTTATTTCAAATTAAGATTGATCTTTCTTAATGTCATGTTCAAAGGTGGAGGGCAGTAGAGTTATAAACTTGAAATTGGTCCCTAGGCTACCATTCCATTGCCTGTCAAAGATATATCCTTATTAGAAATCCAATGCAAACTAGTAACCCTAAGGAGTGTTTTACTTATGCCTAATTTGAAAATTCATTTGGCATATTGGATGTCTGATTTTCTCTTGCTTTCCCTGGTGGATAAAAAGTAGTATTCTATTTTGTTACTATACCACAGAAAGTACATGACCTTTGGAAGGAGCCAAGCACATCTTGGTTTGATTATCTGATCCTCCCTGTAATGCTGTATGTCATCTTGGCCCAGTTATTTAAACTTCTGGAGCCTCATTTGTTAAAACAAACAAACGAACAAACAAAAAACAAACAAACAAAGAAACAAACCTCCTAAGTCTGAGGATGAATATGGAAATAATGCATACAATGTACACATTGCCTGTTAGTTCCTTTCTTTTTTTGTGTTGGCTACTCTGTAGCCATAATTCATCCTTTCAATTATTCATTAAACCAATGAAATTGATTCAGTCAATGAACATTGAGCACCTACCCTGTGCCAGACACAGTATTAAGCACAGAAGAGGCAGCAGTGAAATACAAAATATCTTGTCCTTATCCAGCTTATATTCCTATTCGTGAGATGTGATTGCATTCTTATTAAGAAAGTTAATCACATGCTTGTTTCTGAAGTTATAAACACATAAAATTATAAAATTACCTAAGCTAAAATATTCCTATTTCTAAATCCATCCTTTTTCCCTTCTTTTTTCCCTTCCCTTCCCATCCATTTTTTTTTTTCCCTTCCTCCTTTTAGCCCTTTCTGTTTTCCCTTCAAACTACATACTTAAGCTTGAATTGAGTCATAGGATTGGGTGAGAAAGGTATACAAAAGCATGAGTCCCTAACTTCAAGAAGCCAAATGTAGCAGCAAGGAAACAAAACATATAATTATGAGTAATAGCCCAAATCATGTTAAATGATAAATGTCAATATAGCCAAAGAAATTTAAGAGAAGGAATAAATACAAGGCAATAGAATTTGTCAAAATAAGCTTTTAAAAGGAGGTGGAATTTAAGCCAACTTTAAAGAATTTGTACATTTTAAGAGACATGGAGAATGAAAAAATCATGAAAGGGTAACTTTTTTTCTCTCGGCTCCTACTGCCCAGATCCTTAATTAGTATCATTACTCTAGTTGTGCTAGATTTCAGATTGATGAAACGCCTTGTCAGTTTAGCAAAGCACAACCTGGAAGCTAAAGATTTTTGTTGGCTTCATCAATAAATCCAAATTTCCCAGGTATCATTTTTGATTATTCAATTTGTTCAGCTATAAATGAGAGTGACCCCTATAGTTTTGTTCTTATTTTACTTTTTTAAAGGTTTTATTTATTTATGTGACACACACACACAGAGGGAGCACAAGCAGGTGGAGCAGCAGGCAGAGGGAGAGGGGGAAGCAGGCTCCCCGCTGAGCAGGGAGTCTGATGTGAGGCTCGATCCCAGGACCCTGTGATCATGACCTGAGGCGAAGGCAGTTGCTTAACCAACTGAGCCACCCAGGCACCCCTATAGTTTTGTTTTTAAATAACAGAATATATAGAGTGTCCTTCGACCTCCTATGATCATGCAGGGCCCACCCTTCACAACCTAGGCCAGATGGTAAGGTATGTGTCCATAGCCTTTTGGCAGTTTGTTACGACTGATAGGCCTAGTTCATTCTGCTTTGATGGTTAGGGTCATCTACCTGAGTTAGAGATGCATGTGCAGTTTGCAGTCCTTTGGTTCTGAAATACTCCATTCCAGTTCATTAGCAGCATGCGTTGTCCCCTGACTTGACTGTCTTCACCCCCGTGTACAGTGGTCTTCTTAGGCAGCTGAGCAGTCCAGGTACTTGCCATTCTTACTTCCCATGCAGGCCATTCTATGAGGAATTTCTGAATGCATGGAGCAGTGAGAAGAACTGATTGGCTCAGAAGGTGTGGGACTCTCACTTTGGTTCACTTAAAAGTTAGTTCCTAAGTATTTGGGGGAAGTAGACCTTTTTCTCTCTGGTCTTGGCAGTCCCTCCATATCAAGGTTAGGTACTGAAAGTGTCAGTGAATCAAAGCGTTCATCCCATCCCTACCTATATTTCTTGTGGCCATCTGCCTGTGATTCTGGGCATTCAGTACTAGGTATGTTGTCCAAGAATGTGCTTTTCCATTCCTCTTCATCAAGGAGGTAGATAATTGAATTTCTGCCCAGATTTTTGGCATGTGGCTTTTCTAATATATTAGTTTGTGGCATTATTGCCAGTTCTTTGTTTTCATATAGTCACAGGTATTTAGATGAGAATCCTGAGAATCATTTTTCAGTTCACCTCCATGCTGACTGGGAAGTTACACGAACTTTCATTTTTTAAATCAGGACCAGCTCCATAATTTGTGGGGTCCAGTGCAAAGTGAAAACATGGGGTCCTTTGTCCAAGAACTCTTTAGAAGCAACCACGAGAACAGAGTGCTAAACAAACATGGTAAACTTCTCAGTCCTGGGTTCTATGCATCTGCCCATGAAGCTGGCTTGGCTTAAAACTGTCTCCGACTTGGGCTTTGATGCCTTTGCTGTCTCCTGGTGTTCTCTCTCTCTCTCCTGGACTTCTCCATGCCTTCGCTGACTCCACTCCTCGTCTTCCTTAAGCCCCCTAAACACAAGTGGACCCAAAATTATATCTTCAGTTGTCTCACATTCTTTTTCTTTTTTTCTTTTTTCTTTTTTTTTTTTTTAAAGATTTTATTTATTTATTTCACAGAGGGAGAGAGATCACAAGAAGGCAGAGAGGCAGGCAGACAGAGAGAGGGGGAAGCAGGCTCCCCGCTGAGCAGGGAGCCCGATGCGGGCCTCGATCCCAGGACCCTGAGATCATGACCTGAGCCGAAAGCAGAGGCTTTAACCCACTGAGCCACCCAGGCGCCCTCACATTCTTTTTCTACTGTGTAATTCTCACAAATCCCAATGAGTTTAATGATCTCAACCATTCCTTTCTGAAGATGGCTCTAAACTCACTATCTCCAGCTTTCATGTTTCTCGTAAGTTTGAGGTACACATTTCTAATTGCAAACAGACATATTCAGATAGCTGAAACACCTACAGTGAGTGGATCCTTCATTCCTTCACACGAATTTTCTTTACTCTGATTCTTTGAATATTGCCTCTCCCTGGTTTCACAAATCTAAGTAACTACGAACCTTTGATTTTTTTTTTAATTTGGAGCATTAACTTAATATTTTCCTGATTTTTTTCACTTATTCTATTTTGTCATATTGTCTGAGTGTTTTAAGTACTTTAAATCTATTTTTTTTTAGTGGAGGCATAGATTTAGTATAAAGATTTAATATAAATAAATAAGAGGTTGACAAACGTGAGTTTGGAAAAAGTGAAAACATCAAAAAAAACTTTTTCTTAAAGATATATTCAACTGATATGATTTTTCAATCTTGGGTGATATACTTGATTTTCATTTTTGGTGTTAAATTTTAGGAAACATCTCTTAAAGAATCAGCTGAAAATTATCTTCATGTATTTTTGATAGGTTTAAAAGAAAAAAAGTGTAACTTTTATAGTTCATAAATATTTAACTGGAAAAGACTTTTTTGACATATCAAGATTTTTCTAATCAAGAGTATGATATTTTAATCAAAATATCTTAAAAAAAGGTTACAACAGTTAGAAATTTCTGATTTTTAACAATAGGAATCATAAATTTGATTCCATGTCACATTAATGCTACAAGGAACCACATGGTGCCATGCTTTTATTTGTATTATACTTTCTAGCTTCCCATTTTGTTAACTTCATTTTATTCTTACTGTTAATGACCGTGTTAGTTGAGCTGTGTCATTTTGCCAAGGGCACCTCAGAACATTTTATATATTTAACCAATATAAGCCATTTATAGCATTGGTGCTCTATCTTGCTAATTTGAGGAAAAGCAAGCTTCAACATTTGAAGATATTTTTGCAAATAGCCTGTGATTTTTAACTGTTAGTTTTATTTGAACATTTTATAACAAAATAAGCTTCTAAGGTTGGTACACTCTACAGCTAGGTACTTAATGCAGTATTTATGGGCTCCAGAAAGAAAAATGTGTGTTTTGTTTTCTTAAGAATTATTTTTCTGTTCTGCTCGTGAAGTACTTGCAAGTTCATTCCTAGCCAAAGACATTCATCTCAATTATTTGAATTGGCTCCCTGCAGATAACCCTTAATATGGAATATTATTCACTTACAAAATAGTTGCCACAGACATCTGCCAGTGCTCAACCTGGCGGCAAAGATGTGTAAAAACCATTCCAAATTATGTCTTTGGACACACAGAAAATATCACTATACCATAGTGTTCACTGCTATGATTTGTCTTCATTTGCTCTCTGCTTATCTGGTCTCCTAAGTCAGCAGAACTGTCACAGCTAAATATTTTGGAACATGAAGTGGTAAATTAGTTTGGCTGTTAAACTGGGTGGAAAAGTAAAAGGTATACATTTACTAATTTTTCCTTGAGGTTTCTGATTAGATACATAATGTATTGGTCCCATATTTCTTACTATTGTAATGATCATGCTCCAGATCATGCTCTGGAACTTTCTTTGGGCAAGTAGAACAAAATCCAAACTGTTAGAAAGCTCAGAAACTACCTCTTTTGTGTATAATGGGGGGGGGCACTAAATTTTTTAATGTTATATTTCACTTTATTTTTTATATATTGCATTACATTTTTATATTTTGAGAGAAACGAGTCCTCTGAGTCTTTAGAAAAATATTTGAGTTGTTTTTAAGTCCATGGGTATCAAAGCACACACGTTAGAGATCCTGCCACCTCTAACATGCATGTTAGAGCCGTGCCTGTGACACGAGCCATCAGACCTCCAGGTCTTTGCATGAGGAAGTCTTCCTCCTCTGGATAACTTCTTCAGCCTTTCTGATTGCTGAGGAGGGTGCTGGTGTCCAGTGGATGCACCAATTGTCAAGACTCAGGTCAGATACATTCTCCTCTGTGAAACCCTCTCTGATATCAATAGCTGCTTACTATCTACACATTTCAACTCTCAGGTAGTCTATTCAACAGCATCTTGGAACTAAGGAAATGACAATACTTTTGCAATATCTCCGGTTCTACCAATTAACAGCACTAGCATTTAGTAGATATAGGGTTGCTTTATGGAGTTGGGTTCCAGGAACTATCCAAGTTAAAGAATCAACTGAAAATCCTTCTTATATTGTGGTTATGAAATACCATATAATACCATGTGACAAGGCTTGATTATGAGCTACACTGGGAGAAAATTATCTATACTACAGAAGACTATGTTTTTGTAGTGATACTTGCAAGGTGTACATGCATATAAAAACATGCTCTACCAGATTTTAAAACTTATAAAGTTACTGTAGTTAAGACAGTGTGATATTGACAAGGGAAGAGATGAACAAAAAATATATATATATAAACATATCTATACACACAAGGAAATTTGGTGTATACTAAAGATGGCTTTACACGTCAGGGGAGAGAAGATTGGCTTGTCAATAAAAGGTACTGAAAAATTGATTATATATATGAGAATATGAGAATATTAATGAGAATAAAAATTCTATTTTTATACATACCACACCCTAAGTAAATTTCAGATATACATAAAACATTCAAATTTACAAAATAGAGACAGATATATATGACTTAGGGAGAGAAAGTAGTTTTTAAACAAAATACAAAAAGGATAAGACACAAAATTAAAAATTGCTAAAATTGACCACATCAAAATTAATATATTAACTTCAACCTAAAACACTGGGAGTAAAGTTAAAACACAGCATTCAAGCCGAGGGAAAATTTCCAAAGTGTGTATAATTGCACAGCATTACTATCTATGATATATAAAACTATCCAGTAGAAAATCAGGTAACAGATTTTATTTTTTTAAATTTTTATTTATTTTTTTAATTTTTTAAATTTTATTTTATTTTTTCAGTGTTCCAGGATTCATTGTTTATGCACCACACCCAGTGCTCCATGCAATACGTGCCAGGTAACAGATTTGAAAAAGTACTTTGCAGAAAAGAAAATCCATGGGTCCAATAAGCACCTAAAAAGAGGTTCAATGTAACTAGTAATCAAAGACATGTAAAATAAAACAATGGGACATCATTAAATATTCACCGTCTAGGTACAGATTAAGGTGTGAACTGATAGGAAACTAGAGAAACAGGAACTCTCATGCACTGCAGGAAAGAGTGTTGATTGGGACAAGCCTTGTATTGATCGGAACTAGTATGGTTGAAGATGTGTTTAACATTCAGCCTGAGGGATCCCACTTCCAGCTGTGTATCCAAGAGAACTGGAACTCATAAACATAAGTAGATATGCACTAGCATGTTAACTGCAGCATTATTTGTTTAAGAAAATATTGGAAACAGATGTAAAGTTCATTATGGAAGAATGGACAAACTGTGGCATACATACAATGAAATAGTCAGAATGAAGGAAATAGAGTTACCACACATCAACATATATAAATCTCAGAAATTTAATTTTGAGCAAAAAATATATTGCAGAATGACATGTAATATATGATATACCATAATATTTGAGAAGTTACAAGAGACATATATACGTTTAGAATATGTATACATGAACTAATAGGATAAAACAAAGATGTAAAAGAAAAACATCAAAATCAGCTTATAGTTACTTTGGCAATGAAATTTGGGAAAGGAGTTTTGGGGCATTCGATATTCTTCAACTAAATTGGTAATTATTTGCTGTAAATATTCAAAATCAAATATAGCAAGCCATTAATATTTAATAAAACTGGGTAAGTTCTCAGTGCATTATCCACTCTTATCTTCTGTAACCCTAAAAATAGTTCATAATTAAAAATGCACCTTCTTTACAAAAGAGCTTATTACATACCCTTTAAATATTAATGTTTCCTAGATGGGTTAAAAAGAATTTTATTTTCAAAAATTATACACATAAATATATACTATATAACACATAAAAACATATAAATACCATTACATTGAGATGTACTCATATATTCCTCTGTGAAGATACATTTTACATATAGAAATGGATTCTATTTCAAAGGTTGCATATGCACACCAATTTTCATTAAGTGTAGTCATATTTAAATTATTTTACGTAAGTGAAAGAAAATATTTACTTGCATTTTAGAGGTGGTTTCCTTAGAGACTTAGAAATAATCATGGTAAATAAACACCAAACGTGTATATTCCATGTCTTTTGATTTGAATACATCTCAAAATATTTCATTTCTTAATGATTTAATTTTTAATAATTCGTGTGAATTTAGGTGTGATCTTCTTGTGAATTAAAAAAAAAAAGACACTGCTGTCGTCTGGTTTTGTAATCCATTTCCACGATGTCCATAACCTAATTCCTCTCCAGCTTACTGTTCAGGCACTTCAACTCCACAAACAGCCTAGAGCAGAGCTTCTGGGGGAAGCCCTGTCAGCATTTAAAGTGATCGTCCTGTCACTGTAATATTGCCCAGAGCTGCGCCTCCAAAATCACGTAACAGGATTTATCCTTGAAAATTTGAATCATCGGGGGTCAAGGAAACACTTTTTCTGCAGAGAGGTTTAAAATTTTAGTTGACAATGTTGAATCTCAATTTGCCGGATTCGTTCTGGGTAAAATAAATTTCAGACTGCTTGGTTCTTCATTTTTTTTTTTGCGGGAAAACTCTTCCTTTTGCATTTGATATAGTAGGTAGCAGGAAGAATAAAAAAGGGAACTCTAAGCTCTCATGGAAGTTATAATTTCTGAAAGCAGCTACCACCCCCATGGCTGGTGAAAGAGGGGAGGTTGGAATCATTAAAGCAGACCCTGGGGGGAGGGACCCCATGGAGTGGAAACAAGTCTCTGAGAAGTGGGCACCGCTCAGCAGGAGCCGGGGTCTCCGAGGAGCCGGGTGATGGAGCTGGTTCTGTAAGGGTTGGAAAAACTCCAGCAGCTGCTGTTACAAGACAAAACTGTCCCTGCTGGGGTGAAGAAGCCTTGCTGAGGTGAGGCTCATGGAAACCACAGTGGACAGGAAGCTCACAGGAAACCCATCGGAAGAGCACATTCCTTTTTTCTCCTCCAGACTTGCAGACTCCCTCTAGCTGTCTCTACTGGCGGAGCCTCAGACTGAGGAGCTGGCCACACTGAAAGTTTAGTGGAGCCACTGTCTGAGTATAGAAAGTCAGGATTGGAACTGAGAAGCAATAACTCAATAGCTGTCATACTGTCTATATTAACACACAAAAGTACGAGGCTGTCATTCTACAATAATCTGAAAGCAGATAGACGGACAAGCCAGAATTCTCCTGACTTCTTCAAATCCTCAACTTTGAAATCATGAACATCCCTTGGGAATGTTTATTCAGCATAGCCAGCATTTCTTTATTCGCTCTTTCAAATAAAATTTATCATAGCCACTTTACAAGAAGTACTATTCTGGGTTAAGATGAAATAAAGAGTTCCTTTCTTCACAGAATTTAAGACTTAAACCATGAGGGGCGCCTGGGTGGCTCAGTCAGTTAAGGAACTAAGTGCATCTGCCTTCAACTAAGGTCATCATCTGGGGTCCTGGAATGGAGCTCTTTGTTGGGCTCCCTGATCACCAGGGAGTCTGCTTCTCTCCCTCTGTGCCTCACTCCCACCCTCCCACTCTCTCTCGCACACTCTTGCAAATAAATAAATAAACAAAATCTTTTTTAAAAACCTAAAAAGTGAGATTATATATATATAAATATATCTATATATTTTATGTATTTATATATAACATAATATAAAATTTTATGTAAAAATATATAAAAAACAAAACAAATGAACAAACAAAAACCGTATTTTTAAATACAGAGAACACATTGGTGCCTGTTACAGGGGAAAGGTGGGTGGAGGGATGAGTGAAATAGATAAAGGGGACTAAGAGGTACAGACTTAACAGTTACAAAATAAATAAGTCATAGGGATGTCAAGTACAGCATAGGGAATATAGTCAATAACATTGTAATAACGTATGGTGACAGATGGTGACGACACTTAACGTGGTAAGCACTGAGTAATGTATAGAATTGTCACATCAGTATGTTGTACACCTGAAACTAATATAATATTGTATGTCAATTATACCTCAATAGTAAAAATACATTTTCTATGTATGTATACATATGTCTATATATAGAGAGAGATTCATATATAAATTGATACATATTCTTTATATAAATCAATAGGAGAATAAAAGCTGTACAACATAATTGTACTACCTAAGGTNTTTTTTTTTTTTTTTTTTTTTTTTTTTTTTTTTATTCCTAGGATGCAAATGTGATTTTTTTTTTTTTTAATTTTATTTTTATTATTTGCCCAAGGGGTACAGGTCTGTGAATCATCAGGCTTACATCTTTCACAGCCCTCACCAAAGCACAAACCCTCCCCAATGTCCCTAACCCATCCACCCTATCCCTACCCTCCCACCCCCCAGTAACCCTCAGTTTGTTTTATGAGATTAGAAGTCTCTTATGGTGGTCTATTTATTCTTTAAACTAGAAAGAGGGATCAAAAAGCTGAGGGGTTATTTACAAAAGACTTTATTGGGGAGACCTCATGTTTTGAAGAATGGGTAGAACTTTAAAATTGGATGTTGGTATTAGGAAAGACTTTACAAAGAGAATGGTATGTCAAATCTGGCCTTACAGGAAAACAAAATATACATTTAAAAATGGCAAAAAGCATTGGATTTGCACTGACCGTGATGTTGATTTAAGAATATTGAGAAGTCTAGAAAGTAAATTAAAAGACTATGGAGGCTTTTAATGCTATGCTAGGAAACTTGTTATTTATTTAATGGATAAGCTACTGGAAATTTTTGAGCAAATAGGTAAAAAGCTTCACAAGGTTAAGCTAATGGCTGTGTACAGGTTGAGTCATAGAAGAAAGAACACACTGGCAAAAATTACAGGAAGATCAGTAATGAAGCTGAACCAGTAGAAAAGAGGGAATAAAGGACCTGAGCAAAATATATATTTCCATCTCTTTTTTTTTTCTATAGTGAGCCTCTGTTTCTGCATAAGCTAGATGAGGTGCTAAAAATGTTTTCTATGTAGGTGGTTAGCCTCTGCTTCCACGTTCATAATACAGCTGTCCCTTTCCATGTTATTTTTAAGAATTATAAAAATAGGGCAAAATCAGATAGAGTTTGAATAGAGGAAAAAGTTGGAATGCCTCTTTATATTAAGCCTGATTTTTTATTATAGTATCTTGTATGGATAAAATACTTCTAATATTAATTACAAGAATAGTAGACTAAAGAACTTTATTTAGATCAAACAAAAATATTTAGATCAATATAGTCATTATTTATAAAGTACTAGGAATATAAAAAGAAAGACTAACACAAACATAATTGGATACATACACACACATATATATCTCCGAAATCATTTAGCATTAGAATATTTGGATGTACAAATTAAATTAGCCTCAACTAGTTTCCATAGCCAACAGTGCCCATGGAAATAAATAGAAAAATTTAAGGAAATTATTTTTTACTGAAATTATTCCTTCTTTTTTTCATTGCTACTAGATTCTAGGACCTTATCTTTTTCTTCATGAACTAATTCATTAGCTATTAAAGTAATGTAGTATCTAGTCTCTTTCTTTAACTGTCTGTCATGAATGTTTTCTATCTCATTGCTTGTATGCTATTCTGCATATGAGCCTCTCCATCTGGGCTAAACTCTGTGTTTCCCTTTCAATATTTTCTTTGCCTCTTACAAGCTGTATGATCTCAGGCAAGTATATAAAGCTTTCTGTGCTTCTAGTTATTTTATTGTAAAATTATATTTAAAATATTGCCTCCTACTGTGATTAATTATAGATGCATATTGTAACTATAGAGCAACCACTAAAGAAAGTTAAATGTAGATGAACAATTAATAACTCAATAGTGGGCATAAAATACAATACTAAAAATTTAATTAATCTAAAAGAAGGCAGGAAAAGAAAAAAACAGAGAAGGACAAATAGAAAACAAATAGCAATAAGATAGATTTAAACCTAACTGTGTCATTAATTATCTTAAATATAGTATCCAAAATCTATAAAGAACTTATCAAACTCAACACCCAAAGAACAAATAATCCAGTCAAGAAATGGGCAGAAGACATGAACAGACATTTCTGTAAAGAAGACATCCAAATGGCCAAGAGACACATGAAAAAGTGCTCCACATCACTTGGCATCAGGGAAATACAAATCAAAACCACAGTGAGATACCACCTCACACCAGTCAGAATGGCTAAAATTAGCCAGTCAGGAAACAACAGATGTTGGCGAGGATGCAGAGAAAGGGGAACCCTCCTACACTGTTGGTGGGAATGCAAGCTGGTGTAGCCACTCTGGAAAACAGGATGGAGGTTCCTCAAAAAGTTGAAAATAGAGCTACCCTACGACCTAGCAATTGCCCTACTGGGTATTTACCCTAAAGATATAAATGTAGTGATCCAAAGGGGCACGTGCACCTGAATGTTTATAGCAGCAATGTCCACAATAGCCAAACTATGGAAAGAGCCTAGATGTCCATCAGCAGATGAATGGATAAAGAAGAGGTGGTATATATACCCAATGGAATACTATGCTGCCATCAAAAAAGAAATCTTGCCATTTGCAATGACGTGGATGGAACTGGAGGGTATTATGCTAAGGGAAATACATCAGTCAGAGAAAGACAAGTATCATATGATCTCTCTGCTATGAAGAACTTGAGAGGCAGGGCAGGGGGTCATGGGGGAAGGGAGGGAAAAATGAAACAAGACAGGACTGGGGAGGGAGACAAACCATAAGAGACTCTTAATCTCAGCAAACAAACTGAGGGTTACTAGAGGGGAGGGGGATGGGAGGGATAGGGTGGCTGGGTTATGGACATCGGGGAGGGTATGTGCTATGGTGAGCGCTGTGAATTATGTAAGACTGATGAATTATAGACCTGTGCCCATGAAACAAATAATACATTATATATTAATAAAAAAAATTATCTTAACTATAAACCACATATAAACAGTCCAATGAAAAGGCAGAGTTAGAATAATGTCCATAAGAAATCCATTTTAGATACAAAGATGCAAATGGGCTTCAGTAGAGTAATATGAAAAGATGCAACATTTAAACATTAATAATAAGAAAATCAAAGTAGTTATATTGTGGACTAAATTAAAAATGAAGATTCTACAAATCAAAATTATGGAATGTAGCTGAAGTAGTGCAGGAAGGGAAGTATAAATGCTTACGCCAAAAAAGAAAAGTGATCTCCCATCAATGATCTAGGCTTCATCTTAAGAAGCGAGGAAGAAAAGAGAAAATTGAATCAAATTAAGTGTAAGAAAGGAAATAATAAAGATAAAAGAGAAAATCAATGAAATAGAAAAACTTCTACCTAATCTACTCAAACTAAGAAGATAAGACATAAATTACCGATATCATTAATAAAAGAAGCTTTTACTTCATCTCCCAAACATGTTGAAGAGAAGAAACTAGATTTAAAACTGCATATTATATAATTCTACTTAAATGAAGTTCTAAAGTAGGTAAATCCAACTTCAAGTACAGAAAGTGTATCATGTAGATGATTTCATGTACGGGTTTTTTAGTTATCAACTTTCAGAGAGTTAACATTTTTGAGAGTTTTCCCCCTTCTGGAATGTTTAGACAAAACTGATGATGGGACAAAGAACTGTATTTCCCCGGAAAGAGCAGCAATACCCCTGATCTCTCCAGACAATGGTCTTTTTTTCTATTGCTTTCGGTCTGCATCACACCAGCGTAGATTTGATTATATTGACCTGTTTAGGTTTAGTTAAATTGCTTAAGTACAAAGCTGTATATTGGTAAAGAATAGTGACCTACTGGCAACTTATTCTTGTAAAAGATAAAGGAATTAAAAATAAAATAGTGTCAGCGGTGTAAAATATACATAATTAACCAAAATTATACTAATGCACCACAGAATTGCGTCTATGAGTATTTCCTTTTGGGAAAAGAGATTGGAGCAACCCTTCTCAAGCTATCCATGAAACTAATGATTTCCTGACGCTGGTCATGGATTTCTCCAGGCATAGGAAATGCTTTAATGGGTAGCTAAAATATCATAGTCTATTTCTTTCATCATAAATATTTATTCAGTGTTGTTGTGATGGCTTTTATAGAAAAAAAAAGGGGGAGACTGGTGCCTCATATTTCTGAGAGAAAGTCATACTCATATGAATGAAATCTGCCTCACATTAGGGGGTGACCTGGCAGCTTTGAAACTGAATCTCAGCTCTTCTTATAATTGCTACAAAGTAACCTGGGCATGGGGCGCCTGGATGGCTCAATGGGTTAAAGCCTCTGCCTTCGGCTCAGGTCATGATCTCAGGGTCCGGGGATCGAGCCCTGCATCAGGCTCCCCTTCCTCTGCCTGCCTCTCTACCTGCTTATAATATCTCTCTCTCTCTCTGTTAAATAAATAAAATCTTTAAAAAAAACCAAAAAACCAAAGTAACCAGGACATAGCAACAGCCCTAGTGTGTGACAATTACAGGTGGGCTATCTCCCGGTATGCTGATATGTTACAAAAACTGAGTCTTAGGCAGAGTTATTAGAAGTGATTGAAGTTGCCATGAGAATACCTTTCCCAAAAGGCAGCTTGCAGGTACACATGCAAAAATGATTCCAATAAGCAGTGAAATTCCAACATCATTTATTTCCGAATATATCATTCCTTCCCACCTAGCTTTCTCGTTCCTCCCCCACCCAAAGGTGGAGAAATTAAATATCTTCTTCAATTAAGTGCTGGTCCATACCAGCATCTGCTCTCTAGAGTAGTCATCATAAAAGAGGCATGATAGGCAATCACTAGCAAACCAGATCTAAAAGTGAAATAAGTTAGATGCTCCCTCTGCAAATAACATCAACAAAACACCAAGATGCACTGTCACCCTAAAAAATAAACCGCAGCTATTTCAAAGAGAAAATATCTGGATTTGGTCTTGTCAAGTAAATTCTATTGTATTGCGTTCATTGAACTGACAAATATTTTTTCAGTTCTGATGATGTGCCAGGTGTTGTAGGTATGTTATAAAATGGTGTTATGATAAACACAATTTCTACCTTCAAGGCATTACAGTTGAACAAAAGCAGAATTAGATTAGCAATTATAAATAGTTAATTAAGGCCCATGGTCTGCCTGGGGCAATGGGAGCCACCATGAATATAGCTATCATGGCTTTTAAGAGCCAATTTAAGGCTTCCTAAAGAACGAGATATTTCACTAAGGCCAAAGCATGATTAGAAGGAAGAGCATTCCCTTGAAGAGGATAGATCAAGTGTTCAAAGACTCCGGGCAAGGAGAGAGAACCAACCTTCCAGGAATGGAGTTAGGTCAGCATAGGAGAAAAAAAAAAAATTAAAACAGGAAGATCAATATATAAATACATAGATGAATAGATAGATATAACTTGGCTTTACTTTTGAAGTGTACAAATCATGGTCTTATTTTTAAAGATCTGATTTTTGAAAAGTATATTGAAAACTGCTAAAAATGTTCCAGGGAATCTCAGGCCCCCATGTCTTGCCTGGCTGATTGTTTCCTGCATAATCTCCCAACTGATCTCCACAGCTTTTCCTTCCCCACAGTCTCTCCCCCTCACCAAACCAAGGATTATCTTTCCAAAATGCAAATTTGATTCTGTCACTTCCCTGCTTTAACCCTTCAATATCTTCCCACTGCCCACAGGATGAAGACCATAAACTTTAAGCACTGCTGGGTGGTAGGTCTCTGCCCCTCTCTGCCGTCTTGTCACTGCACACTCCCCCATGACAGCTAGCTCCAGCTACCACTGCTTTTCTTTCTCCCCCCCACCCCTAACCAGAAATGCTTAAATCCTCCCATTACCTGCTTTTATAGAGGTAAATACACCCTCTCTTTTATGGCACTAGTAATTACTATTTTATTTATTCAGTAGTTAGCAAATATTTAGTAGATATTTAATTGTATGATTATTAATTAGTGTCTGTCTCCTGTCATAGGCCATATACATAATGAGGGCAGGGACCCCATATGCTCTAAGGGCCAAAAGGACAGAGACTTTTTTGTGTTTTACTCTTTACTGTCTCCCTAGCTCTCAGCACTGGGCTGGGCACATATAGGGCTCAATAAGTCTTTCTTGACTGAAGGAATTAGTGTTATATGCAAGAAAGCTGGTTTCAAGTCAAGTTTTTAATGTCTTTTAAATGCAAATACAGGAAATAGGCCCAGCGAAGATCACCTGATGATCAGGTTAACAACAGGTGGCATACACCAAAACTGAAGGTCTGTCTATGCATCAGTAAAACTATTTCCACTTAAAACACACTACCATGGTTTAAAGTTGCTGTGTGCTCACTTTCACACAAACATTCTGTTGTCATTCACTCAGGAAGAAAACCAAAGAAACTATTTTCCGAAGGCTGAAGTGCAGCGTTCCTTCTCGAGAGTCTTGTTATTTCTGAGTGCAAGTCATTTTACATAATGCAGCCATTGCTTTAGGTTTTCTCATCATCTGCCTTCCTACCATTGCCCAAGTAAGCTTTGCCAGGGTGTAGGAAATGTTTGTTACTTTCAAATGAGCCATGCGCTGTTGCGATATAATGAAAGAACAAATACCTGGAGTTTGATGGCCCAGTTTATATTTCTGTTATGTTGCCAACTCTCCATGGACTTGTGCAAACTACTGAGTCCTTAGATAAGGCTGACTATCAGAAGGGATTTAAGGACTCTGGATGTCTTCTGGCTGACAAGTGCAATACCTGAGAACCGTTACTGATTTCTCTGGTAGAGCAAACAATTTTTTTTATAGCTCACAGAATTAGAGTTCCATATTTAGATAAAATGTTAAAATTTCATGAAATAAGCAAAGAATGGAGTCACCGATGAACTAGAAATCTCAACAAATCTCTGAAATGAGGGAGAGTATGTGAATAAGAGGGGCATGATGAAGCTAGATGGAAGTAGCCACTATATACATTATGTTATGAGGCCCCTGCTGTTAGGTAGGAAGTCAGCTTTCATACAGAGGCAAGCAAGAGAAGTATCTATAATTCCTTCAGGAAAAATCCCATCTTGCCTTGATTTCCTGATCCCTCTGCTTCCAGCATGCTTCCTTTTAATATCTCCATGTTTTTCTTCGTTATTTCTTTCAATTCCCTGCTCAAATACCACTCTATCAAAGAGATATTCCTGAACCAGTTTATCTAGACAAGGACTTCCTCTCTGCTTTTCCTCAAACTCATCACCCTGTGTCTATTCTACCCTGCTTTAATTTTCTTCATACTTAGCATATTATACTTTTATGTTTTAATTTGTTCAATATCTCTCTTGCAAAAGAAAGTAACCTTCAAGAGAGCATAAAATTTGTCTGTTTGGTTAATGAATTTGTAGCCTATCAATAACAGTTTGTGGCTTTATTACATGAATGAATAATTGAAATGCGAATAGGAACTTTTGTATGTTGCCTTCACCCCATCTTTATACTTCGTCGCCACAATATTTAGAAGATCTAATAGCCAGATATTTACTCCTGATCTGAATGTGTGAGGAAAAGAAGAGTGCTCTAAAATGAATAAAGGATCAAAAGCAAACTGCAGCAACTAGTGTCAGCGTTGGTACTTTGGGCAATATAATGGCTGGCTTCCCATTAATTCACTCAAGTCCACAAACTTCCAGGAAGCATATTTGCTTCATTCTTAAACACAATGATCAATCAAGATTTGCCATATAATTGGAGAGAGCATGTGGGATGACAAAATTGAGCAGAACAATCAGAAACATCTTACTCTAGAAGAAACAAAGAAGATGATTTAAAAAAATTTTTAAACAAAATCTAATTCATATCCTTAGAGAGTTTTAAGAAGGTATTGCATCCTCAAGACTAGAACAAGATGTCATGAAGAAGGAACAACAATAAACAGCCCTTAGTAATTAAAAATATACCAAGTGAAATTTAAAAAGAAAGCCAAAAGAAGGAAAAAATAAGATGGGAAGAATTCCTCACAATGTAGTCAAGAAAGAGAAGAGACAAAGAGGTTCAGTCTAGGAGGTATATAGGAATTCCAGAAAGAAAAAATGAAGAAGAGGAGATTCTCAATAAAATAAGTAACATTTCCTAGAAATGAAGAAAAGCATGAATCTTTAAATTCAAAAGGCCTAGTAGATATAAAGTAGAATAAATGACAAAAGTAGCATACATAGGAATATCATTGTGAAACTATATACCTCTGAGGATAAAGATCTTAAAGTCCCAGTGAAGTAGAAAATCAAAGAAAAAATAACATGTATGTTAACTGGAATTTGAATAAAAACTTAAAAGAAATTGGTCACCACTAAAGAATGAGAATCATACTGCCATAAATTTATCTTTACAACACCAGATGCTAATATACATAGATAATTAAGTTCAAGTCTGGAGAGAAAATAGTTTCAAATCTATCCAGTGACCAGAAATACTATCAGTAAATTAAGAGGGTAAAGTACAGATATTGCAAGATTTGTAATGGCTCAAATTTATCTATGATAAACTCTTAGTTAGAAAATCATTTGAGAATATATATCAGAAAATTTAGGGAGTAAATTTTTAAAAGAAAGAAATATTTGGGATTCATGGACTGATTACTAAAAGCAATAAAGGGAAATCCTGTAAAGACATTTCTGTAAGTGATCTGAAGAGGAGGTCACCCATGTAGGATCAAGCTGATGGAAGACTCTAGGAAAGAGGTCTTGCGGGGAATGGGGAATGTTGCAGAAAAGAAAATATGATTGAAACTTAGAAATAATTTAAAATTAGGTTAAAAGAGTAGAATATGAGTAAAAAGAAAGAAAACTAAAACTTTAAGAAGAAAAATAGTTAAAAGTCAGTGTTTTCCAAAGAAGAAATGAATTCCAAGCAATCAGTGAGTCAGAAGCTACAAGACATTGGGAATATGGTTTCTTCCCCTATCTTCCAAGTGTACACACACACACACACACACACACACACACACACACACACAGAGTAATCTGGTGATAAAACCTGTACAATGCTCAAGTGAAATTTCTCACAATTGTAAGTTACTGGTGCATTGTTGGAAAGGAAGGTCCAGTGAGCATTCTTTTGAGCTCTGGAGATTTGACACTTAAGTGAGAGGTGAGGAAGCTAATCTTAGCACATTACTTGTCTCTGCATTGAATTCTGTGTACATAGTCTTGAGAAAGAAGATATTATTTCTTGACTTTTAATTTTTAGACTAAATCCATACACAAAGTATAAAATGATCATGTTTATTGAACGTAATGTAAATATCAAATCAGCCCTGACAATGGAGACTAAAACTATAGCTGTCAAAAATTAGGAGGTGGGTAGGAAGAGACAGGAAGAGAAATACAGTGTGTAAATGTCCTTATACTATAAAGTGTATAAAGTCAAGGATGCTATGTAGAAAATAAATAATAGAAATAGGAGAAAATATTTTAACTTCAAAGATTATCAACAGAAGAAAACAATGCCTAATTATATTGTGGGAAAGGCAAAATGTATATGAGCTCGATCTTAATCTATAATTATAGAAATCTGTAGATAGTATTTAAAATGATAAATGGAGAGGAAAAAATAGGCATTTATTTAGAATTTTGGAAGAGCTAACAAAACTAAATATGGAAATGGTTAAAAGTTTGGGAGGAAACAAGATAGGGAAAGTCCTTCCCTACTATTTGATTATGTTAAAAGGTACATAAATTATTTTGACAAATTTTAATTAAGTTAACATTTTAAAAAACATGCAAAGACCTTTCAGCCAGGTGCCAGGATACTAGAAAAAGCTAGCATTCTTTAAAAAAATTATTTTTAAACATTTTCTAAATGTATATAAATATAAAAGGAAATATACTTATGTAATTTTTATTTTTTTTAAAGATTTTATTTATTCGACAGAGAGAGAGAGAGATCACAAGTAGGCAGAGAGGCAGGCAGAGNATTATTTTTAAACATTTTCTAAATGTAGATAAATATAAAAGGAAATATACTTATGTAATTTTTATTTTTTTAAAAATTTTATTTATTCGACAGAGAGAGAGAGAGATCACAAGTAGGCAGAGAGGCAGGCAGAGAGAGGAGGAAGCAGGCTCCCTGCTGAGCCGAGAGCCCGATGCGGGGCTCAGTCCCAGGACCCTGGGATCATGACCTGAACCGAAGGCAGAGGCTTTAACCCACTGAGCCACCCAGGCGCCCTGTATTTTCTTTTTGATGTAAGTTAAAACTTACAGAGAAGTTGCAAGAATACTAAGAATTCCCACTTTGTGTACATTTTGCCTTTGCTCCATCATTTTTCTTTACACACACACATTTCTTTACACACACACATTTCTTTACACACACACATTTCTTTATACACACTCACACTTTTTTTCTGAATTATTTAAGAATAAATTTCAGACATTATGTTCTTTTACCCCTAAATACTTCAGTGTATATTTTTTAAGAGCAAGTACATTCCCTTAAATAGTCACAGTACCATTATCAAAATCAGGACATTTAACATTGCTATTATCTGTTCCAAAATTCACATTCGAATTTCTTCAATTGTTCCTCAATTCAGTTGTCTTTTACAGCTAGCTAAATTTTTCTCCCTTTCCACTAACCAATCCAGGAGTACAGACTGTGGTTAGTGATGACGTCTCTTTAACATGGAATAGTTCATCAGTCTTTCATGATCTTGACATTTTTTAAGAGGCAGGAAAGCTGTTGTATAGACTATCTCTCAATTTGAGTTTTTTTGATGTTTCCTCATGATTAGATTCAGGTTATGCATCTTTGGCAAGAATATCACAGAAATAAGTCTGTGTTCTTACTGCGTCCCTCAGAAGCACATTATGTTGCTTTGTTCCATTACCTCTGACATTATCTTTGATCATTTGGTTAAGGGAGAGGCCTCCAGATTTTTTCACTATAAATTAGAATTTTCCTCTGCAATTACTAAAGAGTTCTTTGAAACTATTTAAATATCTCCTTTCTCATCAAACTTTTACCCACTAGTTTTAGCATGGAAATATGGTATTTTACATGGTAAGAAGGTAAAAGAAAGTTTTGGGGAATAATAGTCTTACATTTTTATATCAGTATTCAAAGAACTTTCAGTCAAAATCTCACCACTTAAAAATAATTATAGGGAGATTTAGAACTACCAATGTTGATTTCGCATATGCGTTGCTATTTGTAATTTTTTTAAAAAGGTGTCTCTTTTACATTTAGTAATTTAGGACATTTCTAACAATAGGTTAATAATCAGTTGTTTCTAATCACTCTCTACTGATTGACTATGAAGCTGTAAATAAAGATTATGTTACAGTTTTCCTGTGTGCTTTGGAAAGGATTAGTGCTGATTATCCTATCACTATAACCACTAGATAATTTTACCCTCTATTTGCTAACAATTAGGGGGCAGATTTATATCATATGAAATATACACACTAAAATCATCCATAATTAACTTGATTTGGAAAAAAAACAAAAAGAAAGGAAAAGAAAACAAGATAACAGATTAATGTCACCAATGTGTGAAGTTGAAAAAAATAATACACATAAAATTCTCAAACACAAGTGACAACACAATGATAAATGTCCTTGGGAAAAGAACCAAAAAAAATATGTAAATATATAACAATGGATTTATTTTACATAAATGATTATATTAGATTCTTTTAATAGGTAAATATCCTACCAACTTAAAACTATTACCAATAACAAAAAATTTTTCCGCCAAACTTTTAGATAAGTGTGACTTGACATTCCTCAAAAATTTGAGTTTAGTCTTGAAGTAGTAATAAAAAGGACAGTTTTCTGTTTTCTAAATGTATGGCACACTATGTGAAAAAGGGCAGGAAGGGATATTAGTAAGAAAAAAAGAAAAGCTTTGGCTGGAAATACAAAAAAAAAAACAAGAAAGACTAACACTTACCAAAAAGACAAGAAATAAATGCTGAAGAGGATGTGGAGAAAAGGGAATGCTTATGCACTATTGGTGGGAATGTAAATTGCTGCAGCTATTGTGGAAAACAGTATATTCTTCAAAAATTAATTGAAATACCATATGATCCAGCTATTCCACTACTGGGTATTTATCTGCAGGATATGAAAACACGAATTTGAAATGATACATGAACCCCTATGTTCATTGCAGCATTATTTACAATATCCAAAATATGAAAATGACCCAAATATCTATTGATGGATGAATGGATAAAGAAAATGTGGCATACACACACACACACACACACACACACACACACACACACACACACACACACACAGTGGAAGGAACATTACTTAGCCATAAAAAGGTATGATATATTGCCATTTGCAACAACATGGATGGACCTGAAGAGTATGATGCTAAGTGAAATAAGTCAGAAGGATAAAGATAAATACCACATGATTTCTCTCATATATGGAACCTAAAAACAAAACAAAAACAAAGGAACAAACAAAACAAACTGAAAGCAAACTCACAGATACAGAGAATAGAATACCAGAGGTTAACAGAGGGGAAGGGGGCTGGAGTGGGCAAAAGGGCTAACAGGAGGCAACTGTAGGGTGATGGATGGTAACTATAGTTTTGGGCGTGACCACTTTGTAGTGTATATAGATGTTAAATTATAATGTTGTGTACCTGAAACTTACATGATAAAACGAAAGACTAGAATACTTAATAGATGTAATAAGGAGAAAATAATAAAAAAGAACAAGGGGCACCTGGGTGGCTCAGTCGTTAAGTGTCTGCCTTTGGCTCAGGTCAAGATCCCAGGGCCCTGGGATCCAGCCCTGCATCGGGGTCCCTGCTCAGCGGGGAGCCTGCTTCTCCCTCTCCCACTCCCCCTGCTTCTGTTTCCTCTCTTCCTGTGTCTCTCTCTATCAAATAAATAAATAAAATCTTTTAAATAAATAAAAAAGAACAAAATATTACCATTCTGGAGACTCTAGAGCGTGACTATTGAATATTTTTTAATGATAGTGGTGAGGTGTTAGTTTTAGGTGGAAGATGTTGAGCTCCATTTTATTATGGTAAGCTCCAAACATTGGCAGCACACTCATGGAAGATAGTCTACCAGCAGTTGGTTAAAGGGACAGAAAGATCAGTGCTATTAAGGAGCAGATCAATCTGTGGAAGTCCAGAAGCCTCCCAGGGGAATCAGAGATAGGACACAGCTCCAAGGATTTCGGCTTTGGCACAGCTTAGTCAAAGTGTAGACAAAGAAGGGAAGGCACTGGAAATATTCCAGTGGTTGGGAGAAAAATAACTGAAAGCACCATTCACAAATATTATGTCAACAAAGTCTGGATGATTCTCCCTTCTGATGTCTCTTTAGTCTATCTCTTTTCTCCATCTCCACTGCCTATTCTTTGTTGCAAACCTGAATCAGTCAGCTGGTGGACTCTCTGCTTCTAGTTCTTTGACCTCCCTCTCTCAATTTATTGTCTAAACTGCTGTGCTATCAGAGTGAACATTATAAAATGTTCAGCTAACTAAAGTATTCCCCTGAAAAAATTTTTTTACTCGCTCCCTCATGTCTTTTGATTTAAATCTAAATTACAATACAGACATATTTATTACTCAAAGTTCCCAAGTTCCCCCATGTTATTATACACGATGGACCTTCTAAAAAATGCTAGATATTTTTCCTGGAACAGCCTCTCACCTGGATAATTTCTACTCATCCTTAAAAAACTTAAATACCACCTGTAGGAAGCTTTTCTTTCCCCAGAAACAGGTATCTTTCCTATGTGCTTATGTAACATTATGGGCTTTCCTCTCTCATACCCACATACTCACAGCCTGAAAAGTAATAGTACTCAGTAGACTTTGTTGAATGAAAGAAGCAAGAAAAACAAAAACAACAACAAAAAAAGAGTGGATAAAGACAATTCTAGGGAGGCTTATGAACAGAGGGCAACCATGCTGCAGAAATAGCAAAAATACAGAAAACTGATAAAAACAAAGAACATGCAAAAATGATGGCTGAATTCATTTAGACGATCTGGGAAGACCATAATAGTTTCATTGAAATAGACAGGTTTGCAGATTCCAGGGAAAAAGAATATATCTAATCACTCTGATAGGGCCCCATCATAAAATCTTGTTGCTTAATGAATAGATTCTGCTATACTTTTAACAATACCACAGCTTCCAAGTATCTACATGGTAGCCAAATGGATAGCTGTAGAACAAGATATACATGCTTTATATCTCCAAACTAAAATATCTGACTTATTGTATATTGGTCTTTAATTTAATTATACAGTTGGAAACTAACAAAAAAAGCCTAGTGTATATATAAGCTTACTAAGAATGACATCATGATAACAAACCCTACAGTGTAGAGGGCAAAGTTTCTAACCAACTTTCTTCCAAAAATCAAGCAACTGCAAAAAGTAATCTAAAATTGTCATACAAAGAAAGACAGGTAGAGTAGGACTACCTTTGCGAATATAAGAATAGAGAAAAGGGGATGTAGGAAGCTAACTTGCCCCAAAGGTTGATTTATAACCAACTCCTGACCTAGGATTTACATGGAGAGTCAAAGCTTGAGTAGCCATTCCCAATGGCCTTTAGAACGATGAAGGAAGGGAAGGTTTTAGGTGAATAAGAGAGCGAGGGAAGAAGAACAGCAGAAAAGACGTAGAAGGTAGACTGAGGAGCACCAGAGATTGTCATGATTGCCCATGTCAGGCCTCTGCTGGGTTTTTTACTATGACGGTATGTGGGATGACTGGACCATTTAAAGGGCTGAGAACAGAACAGACATGTGATAAGATACCTTAAGAAAATTTTTGGAAATAGTAATTTTTGTCAAATGAAAAAAATTGCTATATTTATCACTGTTCACCAATCTGTCCATCTAATATACACGTCTATCTATATCCTGCTGAAGTGGTTACCATTAGTGAGTACCATCAGGCATAAAGTGGGTACCATTAGCAAGAAGGAGCCATAAAGAAAAAGCCTCTCTAGTGTGAAATATTTATTGTTGTTTGCGAATTTTAAAAAATCGCTGCTAGCAACCACAAAATTTATATACCAACTCCAAAACGTAGGCTAATGTAGACTGACATCTGCCAAATGCTTGTCAACAATTCTTACTCAATGACAAGAATGTAAGGCATTTTGCTTGTTTGACCATTTTTCTTGCAAATTCTACTAATATGCAGTAATATTTAACCAGTAAAACAAATTAAACTTTTGGGAACTTTTCAAGTAAATTAATTCAATTTGTTTCAATCCAATATATGTATATATAAACAAATGAGTGCAGAAACTAATGTGATCCAGGAAACTAGAGGGATAGAAATACCCATATTTACCGAAGCAATTGTGATTAAATTGATTGATTCCATTGTATTGAGGTAAGCTGTCCAGAAAAAAATACTGAAAGTTTCCTAGAATATTGTGATGTGTGGTCAGTATGCATTGAAGGCCGCATGGATGGCAAATGACAACTTACCACTGATTCTCCATTAAACAAACTAAACTGGGTCTTCAGTTTTTAAGTCTGAAATGGGCCCGGTCTCTTTGGGGCATGTAAGGGAAGTAATAAATTTACTGATTTAGGCCAGTGGAGTGATATAGAAGATGTTTCAAAAGTGAAAGAGAAGAGGGGCGCCTGGGTGACTCAGTCAGTTGGGCATCCGAAGCTTGGTTTCTGCTCAGGTCATGATCTCAGGGTCTTCAAATTGAGCCCCTGTTAGGCTTCCTGCTCAGCGGGGAGTCTGATTGAGATTCTATCTCTCCCTCTGCCCCTCTCCCTATGCACTCTCTCTCACTCTAAAATAATAAATCAATCTTTAAAAAAAAGTTAAAGAGAAGAGGAGTAAGTCTGTTAAACTCAGATCAATTTGGAATCGTGTCTTGTGGGCAGCCTTTATTTATTGGTATCATAAAATATTGAACCAATTTGACTTGATTATTGCAGTTAACGTACATATTTTTGTCTAGAATTCCTTGTTTTGGGAGAATCACCTGACCTTTTCCTTCAGTAATTCTTTTTAGTACATGTGGTTCTGAAAAGACTGATAAGGTCAAGAATGTTACAAGCCTGACCAAAGTTCTTCCTCAACCTGATCAGACTGATTGAGACATAAGCATATAACCAAAGCTGGACCAGTGAGAATCTTCCAGCACACTATTTTCAGAGTTGTCAAGAAAAATACTCTCTCCTTCTTTGTCAATCACAAGCTATAAGGACTTCATTATCATTTTTCTGCCAGAAGTCATCTTTCAGGCATATAAAGCTATGTCATTGGAGAAGGAAGACAAGCAGGTAGAACAAAGCTGAGAAATGGAGTAAGGAAGATATCTGACATCATTTAATACTTGAATCTAGCTGAGCCCTAAATAGAAAGAAGCTCTTTCTGGACCTCTCAGCTGTGAGAAGGGGTGAATTCTTCCCTTATTTCAATTTAAATGAGTTTGAATTGGATTTCTGCCATTGAAATTAGAGAAATGACTAATTCACCATGAATGACTTAAATTAATGGCTTCCAAACATTTGGGGTAAAAGTATAACTATAATAATTCAAACACTGACCTTCTTCAAATTCACCTCTTACATGTTCCAACTATTTCTATTCCTGCATTCCTTGTGCACCTGATTTCTCTGCAAGGACAGTTTAACTTTTTTTTATTTTATTTTTTTCATTGTTTCAAGATTCATTGTTTACGCACCACATCCAGTGCTCCATTAACTTTTTTAATTGGATCAGGATTGTGGATCTTTCTATCATTCTCCCCACAACTGGGAATCCTTCATGCAGGCTTAGAGGTATATCACTGAGAAAGGACAGGCTTTGAGAGAGCAGTGCTTCTAAAACAGTTTCTAAAAATAAACAAATACGCCATTCCTAATACTCTTCAGACCTCAGCAAAGTAGACGTGTAACAAAGACCTCCAGATAGTATTCTCTATTGCTTGTAGGGGCCACATCAGCTCAGTCATTTTGCTTTTAACTCACCGCCAACTTATAAATCTACATTATTTATCCATCTTAGAACAACGGAGGAAGGTGTGTAGTGGTTGACATATTTTGAAATTATATCCTTGACAAACCAAGATCTTTAGGACTTAAGCCCGTTATCTGTGTCCTAATCACCAGAGGAACTTGACAAAATACAGACTCCAACATCTCACTCTGGCCCTGCTGAATTGAAGATTGAGGGTGAAAAGTCTAGGAATTTTCATTTTTAACCAACACTCCAGTTGGCTTGAGTCCTTAATTAGACATTGCTGAATTGAAACCAGTACATAATTTTAAACACTAACTTAGATTAATTTGTGTTAGCTTATTCTTAATACTTTACTTCAGTTTTCTCTAACTTTAATGTGAATGTGAATCACCTGAGTCTTAATAAAATGCATTTTCAGTAGATCTGAAGTAGGGCCTGAGATTCTGGATTTCCAATCAGCTCCCAGGTAATGCCGATGTTTTAAGTCCACAGACTGCACTTGGAATAAGGCGGCTCTAGTGCATTCCATACTAGGATAAGAAGATAAGGAAAAAAATCAACAAAAATACATACACTTAAGAAGAGTAAGTAGTAAATCTGGGTTATGTAAAAACAGACGTAGAACCACAGAGATAAGACTATCACATGGAAACATAGGTTTCATGACACTAGAGAGATGTAGAAGACTGCAGTTCTCTTTTCCTGGCAGCTAAATCAAATAAGAAAAAGCACCCTCTTACAGGGTTCCCAGAATACATAGAAAAAGCAAAATAAGTCTTAGGAAGGTAGTGCAAATTTTGTCATATGTAATCTATATATCAACTATATGTTATATATATGCAAATATATTGTAATTTTATCATCTAAAAATTTGTCTGAATTTCCTACTTTTTCTCTCATATCAGGTCTGAGAGAATAATGAGGAAGTATAATTGAGAAAGACTAGTTTTACTGGAGCCAAAAATTTCAGATCAAAATATGTAATTCTCTGGTGGCTTTATTTGGTACAAATGTAAATTTTACAGCTAGAGAAATGGATGGGAATGACTTTACAGCAGGTTAGGTGCCAGGGAAATCTAGAAAATCCCAAAATGGCTCTTAAACTTTTTTATTTTTGTACCTTGAGGAGGACAGAATTGTCTTGGCAATGATTGCATTTGTCAGGTATGAAGTAAAAATAGTACGCTGGCCGTGACATGTAAAACAAAACAGGTAATCAGACCACAGAAACAATGAGTTGTTTAGCTTTGACATTCCTCATTTCCTATTCTTTTTTTTAAAAAAACTCCCACCAAAAGAACCCCTTCTCCTTTCTCTACCTTGGGTAATGTATACCTTTGTGCATTATTTCTTTGATCTGTCCTTCATGATTAAGAAATCTTCAGTTCTTTTTTTTTCCTTTCCAAGTTTTTATTTAAATTCTAGTTAAGTAACATACAATGTAATATTAGTTTCAGGTGTAGGACTTAATGATTCGTCACTTACACACAACAGCGAGTGCTCATCACAGGTGGCCTCCTTTTAATCCCCATCACCTATTTCACCCATCTCCCTGCCCACTACCCCTCCAGTAACCCTGTTTGTTGTCTATAGTTCAGAGTCTGTTTCTCAGTTTGCCTCTCTTTTCCCCACTATGTTCCTTTGTTTTGTTTTAAATTCCACATATTGTGAAATCAGATGGTATTTGTCTTTTCCTGACTGACTTATTTCACTTAGCATAATACACTCTAGATCCACCCATGTCATTGCAAAAGGCAAGGTTTTATTCTTTTTTATGGCTGGGTAATATTCCATTGTGTGTATAAGAAGTATGTATATGTACCTCATCTTCCGTATGCATTCATCAGTCAATTGACATTTGGGCTCTTTCTATAATTTGGCTATTGTTAATAGTGCTGGTGTAAACATTGGGGTGCATGTGCCCCTTCAAATCAGTATGTTTGTGTCCTTTGGGTAAATACTTAGTAGTGCAAATGCTGGGTTATAGGGTAATTATATTTTTAACTTTTTGAGGAACCTGCATACTGTTTTCCAAAGTGGCTGCACCGGTTTGCATTCCTGCCAACAGTGTGAGAGTGTTCCTCTTTAAGAGATCTTTGGTTCTAAAAAAAAATAGGATCACCCTAAGCTAGCTTATTAAAAAAAGAATATTTTCTATAATGGATATAGAGGCACATGTGATATTCAAACCATTTAACAACTCCCAAATCACAGCCTTCTTTGCCAAGAGCTTAAATATTCCTTCAGTGTTGTTTATCTTCAATCCCTCAGTTTGTAAGATAGTTGAAAATTCACATTTTACTACCAGTGGCCCCAAGGTGACCAAGACCAGAAGATAGACTGTACACATATATACATACAATATACAAAAATGACATATATGTATATTTCTGAAGTTGGTAATCGTTTCTAATCTATTAGATTCTAACCTAATCTAATCTATTCTTATTAATGGCTTTTAAGCTAGGACTAAATAGCCTATCATGTTGGATCCTTGTTTCTTTTTTCTCTAGAGATTGCATGAACTGCAAGGTAAATTCAAGTAAATATAAACACTGATCCCACCAAACATCATCCCAAAACTGTGTGTTAGTAAGTGACTAATCTTTTAAAGATAGTCCTGAGCCAATTACTCAGATAACACAGAGGCAGACTCGATAAACATACCCCCTCAAAATGATGGTTTTGTGACTCATATATCAATTAATTCTTGAGAACAATAAGGATAATCTAAGCACAGTTTGATGCTAGAAAAAAACATATGAATAAAATATGATTTCATCCTTAGGGGAGCCTATGCTACAAAGGAATGGCATTAATGAAACGGCTCATTTCCATAAGAAGGTAAGCACAGGGTGCTATAAGAGTATCTCTTGGCTTATGAGGTAAAGAAATTATCCCCAGGTGAAGGGACATTTAAGAGATATATTAAACTAGGACTAGATACTAGAGGAAGGAGAGGAGGCACAGGCAAGTGTAGTCATGTTTGGGGCAAAGGAAAGACAAGTAGAAATGCTAAAAGGCATATTCTGAATGTTCGTGTATGAAAGTGAAAGAGAGGACACATAAAAAGGGCATGGTCCATTCAATAAATGACGAATAAGATTTTTTGAGCAGAGAGTAGAGCTCAGGATGGAGAGGAGAATGAGAGATGACACTGGGCATAGAAAGAGATTGTAAATGGTCTGAGAAACCACGTCAGGAAGTTCGGATTTAATTCTGAGAGCAGTGGGAGCCATTTGAGAAAAGTAAGGACACAATCAGATTCTCATTTTAGAACATAATTACTCTGATGATAATATGAAAATGGACTTGTTAGGGGTAGGTGAATTGAAGGCAATGAAACCAGTTAGAATTGTACAGTTGTTCAGAAGAAAGGAGACTATGGCCTGAACTAATATCTTGGAGGTAAGTGGGAGAGAAGATCAATCTGAAGTCTATATAGAAGTTATAAATGAAGAAAATTAATAATTAAGTGGGCAAGGACAGAGGTAAAAGAGGAGAAAACAAAGTCAAGGAGGATACCCAAGTAAACTGAAAACCAGAACGGTACCTGGAATGTGAAAGGTAAATAACCACTTGGCTCAGTGTGTTTCAGTTTCCCTTTATTAGCATTTGTTCTTATATTATAGGATAGATACATATGTTCCTCTTCAATTTTCTTCTATTAAAATCATCTTCGCTTCATATTTACCTCATCTTCATGGAAAGCATGATTTCTTTGACCTTTCTGCTGGGAGCCAGAATTGCAGATATTTTTTCATTCTGAACTAAAAATATGCTGTGAACTGCATTCAGAAAGTTTGTCCTGATACGTTCAGCAGCAGTACCCTGGCATGACTTTTCTTTATTATGGAAAAAGAGCAGCCTGTACCCCTGAAGCAAATAATGCATTATGTGTAAGTAATAGTAAAAAGAAAGAAAGAAAAAGAGCAGCAAACTAAAATGCCACCCCCCACCCCCTGCCCAGTGGCCGGCAGGTCAGAACAGGAGGCTAGGAAGGTGTCACCAAAAATATGGATTCCACATTTTCTCTCTCTAGCTGGTCAGTTGAGTGAGCAGTGCCTTTCCAGCAGTGAAAGCACATGGTGAATTGTATAAAACTTATCTTCCATGATAGTTCTCATTCTCTTTGCCTTTATTATTTTCCTTACCTTTTAGAGTATCCTGTTCTAACATGTAAGTACTTTCAGTTCCCTGCTTTCCCCAGCAACTCATGCTAAATTCCTCTTTGTGCTACACACTGCTTCCTTTCAGCGTGTCTTTGTTTCTACTCCATGCTGTTAACCGTGTCCTTGTGTGTGTGTCTTACTTTCAAATTCAAGAGTCTCTATTGAGTATAGAGCATACATAATGTGCAGAGTGAATATTCAAGGCCACTTTGTAGCCCACTGCCTAGTTTATATAAGTACTTTCTTTGCTGTACAAAAGCTTTTAATCTTGATGGGGTCCCAATAGTTCATTTTTGCCCTTGCTTCCCTTGCCTTTGGTGATGTTTATAGGAAGAAGTTGCTGCAGCTGAGGTTGAAGAGGCTGCTGCCTGTGTTCTCCTCAAGGATTTTGATAGATTCCTGTCTCTTATTGAGGTCTTTCATCCATTTTGAGTCTATTTTTGTGTGTGGTGTAAGGAAATGATCCAGTTTCATTTTTCTGCATGTGGCTACCCAGTTTTCCCAACACCATTTGTTGAAGAGACTGTCTTTTTTCCATTGGACATTCTTTCCTGCTTTGTCGAAGACTAGTTGACCATAGAGTTGAGGGTCCATTTCTGGGCTCTCCATTCTGTTCATTGATCTATGTGTCTGTTTTTGTGCCAATACCATACTGTCTTGATGATTACAGCTTTATAATAGAGCTTGAAGTCTGGAGTTGTGATGCCACCAACTTTGGTTTTCTTTTTCAACATTCCTTTGGCTATTTGGAGTCTTTTCTGGTTCCATATAAATTTTAGGATTATTTGTTCCATTTCTTTGGGAAGAGTTGATGGTACTTTGATAGGGTTTGCATTAAATGTGTAGATTGCTCTAGGTTGCATTTTCACAATATTTGTTCTCCCAATCTCTGAGCATGGAATGTTTTTCCATTTCTTTCCTCAATTTCTTTCGTGAGTACTTTATAGTTTTCTGAGTACAGATCTTTGCCTCTTTGGTTAGGTGTATTCCTAGGTATCTTATGGTTTTGGGTGCAATTGTAAATGGGATCGAGTCCTTAATTTCTCTTTCTTCTGTCTTGTTCATATATAGAAATACAACTGATTTCTGTGCATTGATTTTATATCCTGACACTTTACTGAGTTCCTGTACGAGTTCTAGCAGTTTTGGAGTGGAGTCTTTTGGGTTTTCCACATAAAGTATTATATCATCTGTAATGAGTGAGAGTTTGTCTTCTTTGCTGATTCAGATGCCTTTTATTTCTTTTTGTTGTCTGATTGCTGAGGCTAGAACTTCTAGTACTATGTTGAATAGCAGTGGTGATAGTGGACAGCCCTGCTGTATGACTACAGTTTCTAAAAGTGCAGCACAGCAGTGGATTTTAGAGAAACCATCATAGCCATCACCACATCATGCTTAATTCAGAAGTGGATTACTCATAAACACCATATTACAAGGAAGACCAGTCTAGGTGTAATATGAATGCTGTATCATACCATCAACAACCAGGATCCAAAGGTTTTTCAGCTGGCTGTTTTCCTGAGCTGTGGTAAGAAGGTTTTATTCAGTTCATGTTAATATATTTAAGTCTAGTGAAAATTTATTGGTATCTATGTGCTAGATATTGTGAGCACACAAAGATGAATAAGGCATGGGCCACAATCTCAAAAGCATAGAGTGAGGAGACAGGCAGATGAATAGCTACATCATGACCACAGTAAGTGGAATGTAGTAGAGGCATTAAGAAAGTAACAAAGAGCAGAGTAGGGGGAAGATTAATTTGGTGTGGTATGGGGATTGAGAAAGTCTTTGACTATGTAGGTAAGTAGGATTTTCATTTCAAGAGGAGAAAAAAAGTGTGACCAAAGACTGAAGTATGGGAAAATACAAGAATGTTAAGGAAATAATGAGTAGCTCCTTGTGTCTGCAGCAGGATATGCCTCAGTAGCCAGGTAATCAAGAAGGAAAAGATGTTGGAAAAGTACATTGAGAGAAATTATTGAGAACCTTGCTTGTCAAAAAAAGTCTGGATTTCTCTGTTTGAAGGTATAGCAACTATAAGCAATTTTATTCTGTCAAATAGATTGTTCCTGGAATATAAATCAGAAAACCACACCAATGTTGCCCATAGTGACTACACTCTAAATGAAAGCATCATTTACATTCATGCGCAGTTGCAGTGTGGCAAGCCTGCAAATATTTTCAACCACTCTCTTGAAAACTGGGGCTTATGATTGCTGTCCAAAGTATCTTCTTCAAATATTTCAAATATGAAGGACACCGATTACACACATACGTGCACACATTTATACTCAGCAGAGGGGAGAGAGAGAGACTGATTGTGCTATGAGCACAGGAAGGATTTTTATGGATTTGTCTTTCATCTTGTGGAAGTAGGGAGCATGACGTAGCAGGTCTATTTATAGAAATCTAAAAATGATTTCTAGTCAGGTAATCTTGCAAAATCAGGGAATACATCTATAACATAATGAATATTTAAATGTAGTAGGAACTTCAGATCCTCCTGAAACTAAGGTATTTCTGTGGCAACATTAGAAGAGGATGGACTCTAAAGGGATGAAAATCGTTACCATGGCAACTCTCAGGCTGACTCATTCATAGATAACTCCTTAAACTTGTGACATGAGAGAAATCGCTTGAGGATTTTTAACACTGTACCAAAATACACATTGCTCCATGCAGATGAAAAAATACGTCAGCATAGTTGTTTTTTTTTCTTCCTCAGGCTCTCTGTGACATTTTTATACAAGACCTCCCTTGTCCTTCAGTCTCTTCCATATTCAGGATGGGGAAATGGATACCGATGAGGTATGAAGAATTGAAAAGGACTCCAGCTGCTCTTCAAAAATAAAAGCTGCATTATGTTTGCAGATATTACTTGAGTGGCCATACTACTTGCTGATCCTTTATGTCCACTCGCATCTGAGCTAGGGTTTCAATTTTCAGTACATGTTTTAAAAACAAGTGTGTTGGGGCGCCTGGGTGGCTCAGTGGGTTAAAGCCTCTCTGCCTTCAGCTCAGGTCATGATCTCAGGGTCCTGAGATCGAGCCCCACATCCGGCTCTCTGCTCAGCAGGGAGCCTGCTTCCTCCTCTCTGTCTGCCTCTCTGCCTACTTGTGATCTCTCTCTGTGTCAAATAAATAAATAAAATCTTAAAAAAAAAACAAGTGTGTTAAGCTAGAAGTAATGAGTTTAAAGGATAGAAAAATATGCAGTACATAAAAGTAAAGATAATTAGGACCTTCTCTCTTTTACTCTTTCTCTCTCTCTCCCTTTTTTGTTATTCAAGAAAGTGTTTCTTTTTTTATGTTGTTAATATTATATTTATTGATCAAAGGTAAATTAACAGAATATATAAAATGCAAAAATGTGTTTCTTATAGAGCAACACTAAGTATCCAGGCTTACCTTTCTTTTGCTTCAGAAAGAGAACACAAAAGGAAATTGATAAAATAGGGAACTCCATTATAAATAGAGACAGGAACAGATTTTATAGGACTAATGAAAGCATAGCTGTGCATCATTAAGGATTTTGAAGAAACTTCTGGGAGTACCTAGGCCAGCATTTCTCAAATTATGTTCTGAGAGTTAATAGCATAATAATGTCCTTGGAAACATCCATCCAAAAATGTAAATTTCATGATTGTGCTCCTTAGAATCATATTCAGTGGTCCAAGTAGTCCTGAGATTAATTACATACACTGAATGTGAGAATCACTGATCTAGGCAACCTCCTCATTCTACTAGATGAAATTGATCACTGTCTGGGTATTTGAATTGTCAAAGATTATCCATAGTTCTAAAACCCACTTCTCTCAATCCTTAGATTCATTCTCATTAGCAAACCAAGTTCTCATGTGAGTTTTTTTAAATAATATATCTAGAAAATTTTTATGACAATGTAGAGCTTAGAATATGACTAAATTAATACCTATTAAATATGCTTAAAAGGAATGTGTTGGAGTGTGACTCCACACTATAATTAGAAATTTGATTGGCTGGTTGGTGTATTATTCAAGGCGATTTCTTTTTCTGGGCCATTTTTGCTGCTGATGCTTAACTTTGAAACATACACCTCCCTTGTGGATAAGACACGCTAAAAATAAACAAAATAGTAATAGTTTAAGAACGTCTTATTTGTCCTTGGCATCTTCTACTTTACATAAGAAAACAGTTTTCTCAACTAAATATTGGTATTTCGTTAACATGGGTTTGGAGGTTTATCAATAGATTTTGATATTTAGACTATTCATAGTCTCTAATACTCCATCTCTTCCCTTGAGTGGTGATGGATCAATCGCCCTGCATTCACACACTGAAAGAGCACCCTGGCTGTCAGCCAGTGGGGGGAAAAAAAAAGCCTGATAGGCACCAAGCTTCTGTCCAACACTATTGTCTTGCCTCTATAAATTCACTTTGATAATCTCATTTAATCTTATAACATAGAGTTGATGAGGACTCACTTATCTGTGCCCCTGATAACTCTCTGCTGCCTTGTTATCAACTACAATACTTACATCCCTACTTCAAGCTCTTTGACTTAATACCCAGCACAAATACATTAACTTTTCCCTAAATTCTGGTACTCCTCTATTACTTGTCTTATTTTCTTCATTTCTCATATTCACAGCAGCCGATTTAAGTCCATCCTCTCTCTTTCAATGTTTTGTTTCTACTCCTCTGTAGTAACTCCTACTCTGCCCCCATTCAGAGGCCTAGTATATTTCACCTCTGCTACAATTTTAACAGGGCTGTCTGCCTCTGGATTTACCCCTCTTCTCAACCATTTATTGATTCATTCAACAAAAAGTTGTTGGACACCCCCTTGACTGCAGACCCTGTCCTCAGCACAGGAAATAGCAAGATAGATACGTCCTCATGGAGCTCACAGTCCAGTGCAGGGAATAGAAGAGCACCCAGCCAGTTTTCCTCGCAGAGAAATGCAGGCTACAAAGAGACCGTCCTGAGGGGAGCAGTAGGAGAGACCAAACGCAGACTTTCTGGCTTCTGACTGAGATTAAAAAGATGCAATTTGTCTTCCAGTCTGAGGCCTGTATCAGTAGGGGGTGGCCAGGGGCAAGAGAAAGAAGAATGACTATTCTAGGCCAAGAGGACTTCAAAGCAAGAGAAAATACTGCGTGTGTGCGAAACTGAGAGAAGACCAGCTCGGCTGGATGATAGAGTGGAAAAGGCATCAAGGAAAGAAGTGCAACTAAAGAGATAGGAGCAAGAGGAAGCATGTTGTTTGCCCTTAGGCATTTTGTATTTTATGTTCATAACATTGAGGAGCCATTGAACTTTAACCTTGGGAGCAACATAATCATAATTGCAATTGTAAAAAATTGAAGTACCACTTTACTTGCCATTTGCCAAATGCATTAAAGAAGAACAAGACAAAAAGCAGAGGACTAGTTAGGAGACTTTTGCAGTTAATCAGGTGAGAAATGATAAAGACCGAACTAGATCATAGCGACTAAATGGAATAAAGAGATATTTTATGAAATAGAAATGCCAGGTTTTATTGACTATTTAGTATGGGGTGATATTGAGAAACAAGTCAAGAAAGATTTTTGGTTTCTGATTTGATCAACAGGGTGGATGATTACTGAGGATCACCCCCCATTGAGAATGGTAGTGGATGGAAGACCACATTTAAGTGTGGGTGGACATGATTCTGTTTGGGGCATTCTATCATCTTGGTGATAGAGGCATAGAAATAAAGCATAGCAGCCCCTACCCTCAACAAATGTATGTTCCCTTTCTTCTAGAGTGTTATCATGCATACACAATCTAAATTAAGAGATCCTTAACCTCTAGGCACTTGCCATGTTTGCCTTTCATCTTATGGTTACTTAGAAATAATTGCCAACAAGGAAAACATAGTTGCTACCATAGCTAATGATTAAGAAGACTTTTACTGGGGTGCCTGGGTGGCTAAATGGGTTAAAGCCTCTGCCTTCGGCTCAGATCGTGATCTCAGGGTCCTGGGATCGAGCCCCACATTGGACTCTCTGCTCAGCAGGGAGCCTGCTTCCTCCTCTCTCTCTCTGCCTGCCTCTCTGCCTACTTGTGATCTCTCTCTGTGTCAAATAAATAAATAAATAATCTAAAAAAAAAAAAGAAGGCTTTTACTTGAAAGTAGTAAAATTTGGCAGGCTTTTGAATGTGAAAACCATCCGACCAAAAGAAAATATTCTACTTCCTGTACTCCTTGAGGATTATTATAGAACAAAAATATTGTCTTTCTCTGAGCTAACATCTGAAGAATCATCCAGGGCAGTGATGAACAATTGATTGTATTTAGCATTCCATGGGGATGTCAACTGCACACAGATAAGAGCATGGTGGTGGTGTTCATTACCAGCAACAGCTGATGAAGGCAAGGTCATGGATAAAACATCAGAGAGGACTGAAAAGTCTACATTAGAACTGACTGTTAATGATTAATCGGCATCCATAAAAAAGCAAGTCAGAAGTCAGCCTTAGGCAAGAGATAAAAGCCATGTCCTAGGAGAAAAACCTTTTGTGCTTGTGATACATACTTAGCCATTGCTTGTTTTTGAGTGGAAAGAACTAGGAACTTAAAGTCAGACAGATATGGGTTCAAATCACAACTCTGATGTTTCTGAGCAGTCACTTCTGGCATCTCTCAAACTGAGAGCCTCACTTACTAAAAGGGAATATCAATATCACAAAGACGTGAGGTTTAAACAATATAGCATACAGAAAGCCCCTACTAAAGTACTGGTCATGCAGCTAGACATTCAGTAACAGGCAACTCATATTATTAAGTATTTAAAAGGGGGAAATAGATAACTTAGCTAAAGTGAATGAAAATATGTATTAGGAGTTGCATTGTCTTGTGACATGCTTTAAGCTGCTTGGTTTTCCTTATTTAATCAACTAGTCTTTATAGTTTTCTAGGACTGTTACAACATTATTTTAATTCAGTATTCCAACAGACTTGATAGTTTTTCTGCCCATCACACAGATAAAGAGACTGAATTTCAAATTTGCTCTAAAATCATAGGACCAGTGAGAAATAAGTCCTTAACTAGATTCCAATTGTCCTAGTTCTATTTTTGCCAGACTTAGTTGATGGATCAGTTTGTTAGCATGAAGGTTTTGTTCCTAGTTGGGTCCAGTCTGTATCCTTAATGCAAGTCTATTTAGATATGCATGTTTGGTATGACTGACAACTGTGAAACTATATCAGAGGACTATTAAATTTATCACTCCTATTAACTTTAGAATTCACAAAACACTTTTTCTATACTGCTAAAGAAATTCCTGGAGTTTAGAGATTTGCTTTGCTTTGTTTTTCTCATTAAATGGTATAACATTTCCAAGGTCCTTCTCTGCAGCAATGTCTGCCAAGTCACTTTTTAGCCAGATCCAGTCAAAGACCAACCGAAGTTTGAACAGATGCTCAATGAGTTTGAGCCACTGGAGATGGTCAGCATGGAAACTGATGTAGCTTTGTGGTTCTATAAACTTGACTTCAAGGCCTTACTTAGTTAATGCATTTTATAAATTTGAATTTAGTTCAATATTTAGAAAATTATAGTACTAAAGGAGCGGCTTGTCGTTTTATTTCATTTTTTATTATGTTCAGTTAGCCAACATGTAGTACATAATTAGCCCATGGTTTTATTTTTATTTACTTTAGCAAGTTGTCATATTAAGCTCTAAAGCATATAAGGCAGTACTTGTGATACGTCTATCTATCAAAAAGAGAGATTTATGACAGTATTATATTTAGTTGTAAGCAAAACCTGAAATAACCTCAATAACCATTAATAGAATAATGATTAATTTCTATACTATAGTACACTGTGTATCCACTAAATGGAATCAGTTATACCTCTACCCATTGATTTGGAGGAATTTCTGTGCTGTAGTTAAGAAAAGAGAGATCTGGGGCGCCTGGGTGGCTCAGTCAGTTAAGCATCTGCCTTTGGCTCAGGTCATGATCTTGGGGTCTTGTGATCAAGCCCAGAGTCACCTGCGAGCTGGCTTCTCTCTCTCCTCCCTGCTCACCCACTCTCTCACTACCTCTCTCTCAAATAAATAAAAAAATCTTAAATAAAAAAGAAAGGAGAGATTCATAGAAGTGAATAATATAATGCTATTTTTTAAATAATAAAAGTCACATCTATATGTATGTATGGTCCTAGATAACTGTATGAGTCTGAGCACACATACAAAAGGCTGACCACCAAGTTACCAACTGGTTAGTGAAACCAAGTAGAATGGAGGAAGAGATCTTGATAAACAATAAATAAATGGATGACAAATTAATAAATAAATAGCTGTGGAGAAGAGGTACTAATTTTCATGACAAAAAGATAGTATATGTAGAATGATCTTATATTTGTAAAGCAGATAGAAAAAGTAGCCACCATGTTGGCTAGTGTTGTCTGTTGTTGTCTGTCATGTTGATAGTGATTGTCTCTTAATGTAAAATTAAAACTAAACAAAGCAAGGATGGTACAGAAAAGAGAGGATGGGGGAAGAAAGCAAACATGATAAATATAAATATAATTTGGCTACCCATTGTCTTTTTAGAGTTCCCCAGGGACTCCCAAGAGACCATGACCCATAGTCTATTTAGGATGATAATTTGATGGAAATCCATCTTCCTGTTAGAAAGCCTGAAAATAAAGCTCCTGAGAGTTTCCAAAGGATTCCTTCCCGGAAGGGTAAGTGACAGCTCTAAGAGATATTACAAATACTTGGCTCGAGAGAGAGATATCACTGTATCCTATAACAATTCCCCCTTTCCACCCTATTAATTTTAAGAGTTCCTAAGATCTCATTCTCCTCCAACAAAACATAATAGAATCTTATTATTGACTGCTCCCTTTTAAGCTCTCTTCACATTACAAGATCACAATTCACAGGAGAAGGCTGCCTTCCTGGGCTAGAAAATGATCACAAAGTTTTTTCCATTTCTTCTAAGTAGTATGTGTTTTGATAGAATCTTGGTTTTCTGATTCTCATATTTTTCCCCAACTTAGATCACGCCATAGCTTAGTTTTCTAGAATTGCCACGCATACCACCTAATGGCTACTGTTCTGGTCATATATTCATAGTTCAACTCAGGATGGCCTGTCAAAACTACCACAATCTGAATGTTCCACTAGATCCTCCATGCACCTGATTTTATTTCTGCTCTTACTTAAATATTAGAGAAAATGGAAATGCTAATTTTCTAGGAATCTGTGGAACTAAGGAACTTTGAAAAAAACCTGCTGTGTCATACATATGTAATTAGCTAAGTGATTTTAAATGTCACTAATGTTTATGAATTATTCTCTTGATGAATTAATCTCCAATCTTATATTTTATTGATAACTTTGAATATTGACTAATTTGTAAATGAGATCAAAAGTTGCACTGAATACAGTCACTTTTAAAGCTTTGGCATAAATAGACTTATACTTCCAAAAGTGACAAGTTATTACTATAACTATCAATGAAATTTCACTTGGTCTATTTCAAAATGTTTACTAGTATTCTGTAGAGTCACTGTTAATTAATTCTTAAAGAGCAAATTTGTTTTAAACTCCATATGCTTTTCTCATTTCCCAGAAATTTATCAGTTACCTATGTTACTGGGAATTATAAACCCATTAATCTTGATTAGTTAGAGAAAAAAATCTGGATTAGTAATTATTTTAGTTCACTGAAAGTCCCCATATATATTATCTAAAGATGATAAGTTTTTCAGAAAATTGGAATGTAATAAGGTGAATTTCCAATAACATACTTAGTGCTTATAACCAGTGCCACAAACACACGGCACTACTTAATTCACATTCAGCTAACAAACTGGAGCACACGCTCTCCACTGCACACTATGCTAGGACCTAAAAATTAAAAATAAAGTAAAATAAAAATCCTTTGCCCTTGGGAAGCTCAAAACCTGTGGGACTGGAAAATAATTGCAAGTACTGCAATCAAAGTAGAAGCAGAGTTGTGGGGGCTCAAAGGAGTGAATGAATAATTGCAGAATTAAATTTCCTAGGGGCTCTAACTTCTCACCTTATACTGTCTCCATGGAGAGCTAATTCATTCCCACGACTTCATTTATCACTCATGACTCACATGGCTTTGTTTCTTTCTGAGCCCTGTCTTCCTATGTTCTGGCCCATGACTACTTACTTGGCACCTCTATGTGCAAATGCCACCGACACCCACAACACAACCAGCCCCAAATATATTAGTCATCATCAGCCCCAGATCTTCAATTCTTATTGGTCTCTATCTACTCACTGGCATCAGAAACCCAGGGGTCATCCCTGATGCTCTCTTCTAACTTCACTGCTTCACACGTTTTCCTCTTCCCCAGCTCCCCTTCAGTGCTGCGTTAAGTCAACTCTGACTTAGCTCTCTATTCCCTAGGTTAATGCCAGAGCTTGTTAAACTGATATCCTCCTACTCGATAAGCTTGTCTCCTTGAGTAGGCAGCTGCCAATGAAAACAAGTGGAACTATTCCGAGTTCTCTGAGTATTTGAAGTGGAGGGAATTTGGTGCAGAGAGCTGTTTACCCAGGTGATGGGAGAACTGCGAAGACTGCAAAGGACAGCAGGGTGGCTTGGGACTAGGCAGTTCTGAGTCGTAGCCATTGACATGTGAGTTCCTTGAGGCAGGCAAGAAAAGTGTATCATTCTACTTTTTCTCCTCAGCAACTGGCATAATACAATTCTTTCAATATAGTAAACAGCCATGCAATGTTGACACAATGGTCAGTCATTCTAATAACCTAAGATCTTTTTAACCCAGAAGTTTCTGGAAAATTGTCCCCATTTCAGGTCCAATATTTCAGTATATCTTACCAGGGAAACAACTCTAATTATTTGAGCTTCTGATTATTCAGATTTTAGAACATAAGACATTTAAACTGTCACTGTATGAAACATTAATTTTATCGTATCAATTTTAAGAAATTGGATGTTTTTGTATAGAAAATGCTTTTATATTTTTAAAGACAATGAATCTTTATAGCGTGTACAGTGGGTATGAGATTACAGATGCTGAAATTCTTATAATATACAGTCTTAGTCTCAGACAGTGGTGGTGTCATGCAGGTCATAGCATCAGAACCCAAGCGCTTTCTCCAGTTGTCACATCCATGTCACATATGTGTTCATGCATCACAGTGTGCCCGTGTGACCTGAGGTGCCTCTGTTTTGGTATAGGTCCATAACTCTCACAGTTTCTGTTCTCCCACGAGGTTGATCAATTCCAGAATTGTTCAGAACAGAACACAAGACTGATAAAAAGTCTGACTACACAGATGGATAGACCAAATGGGGCTATTTAGGATGAGACAAAGGTAAAGAAGACTATGTTCTCTAAGGCATAGCATGAGGCTACAGTTGGCAAAAAAACAAATAATGAATGAGAACATGGGCTTTGGAAACAATGAGAATGCATGTATTTTATTTGTGTATTTATTTTATTTAAATTTAATTAATTAACATATAATGTATTATGTATTTCAGGGGTACAGGTCTGTGATTCATCAGTTTTAAAGAATACCCAGTGCCCTTTACAACCCATACCCTCCCCAATGTCCATCGCCCAGATACCACAGCCCCCCACCCACCTCCCCTCCAGAAACCCTCAGTTTGTTTCCTAAGATTAAGAATGCATGTATTTTAAAGATATTGTAACAAAACACAGCTAAGGAGTAAGCACAACAAACATGTATTAATAGTTAACCTAAGAATAGATGATGTTAATAAAATAAAAGATTAGAAATTAACAGCAAATCTGGAGATACAATGATGAATTTCCATTGCAGAATGTACTTAACAGTGACACTGATACAAAAACATTCATTTAAACAGGAGGTTGCATTAGAAACAGATGTTGTGTGGTTCATTTCAATTACAACTTAAATTGGTTTATGTATCAGGCCATTTTCCACTAAACTTTGCATGAGATGCAAGATATGTGGGGATTTTTTTCCCTAACCTTATAAGCTATACTACTTATTGCCAGCATACACACTGATCCCCAGGTTGCTTTTCTTCATAATTGTCATTGAGTTGGACAGGGAATTGTCTTGATAGAAGTAAAACACCTTTCCCTTCTCTTTGCTCTTCTGGTTAATAAACAAAGCCCTTTTGTTTTGCAGCCGTTTAACATCTCTGGGTTTTGGGTTTCTCATAATAGCTCCCTCTTTTAAAATCAGGAAGATGGGCCAGATGATTGAGGTTTTGTTGTGTTTCCTTAATATGTGCAATTTGTTCTTAATGAGATTCTGATATGGATGTTGATCAGCATCATTATTATGGCTTTTTCTAGTCAGAGAACATAAAAATGAAAATAACTCAGCTCAAAGAAAGTGGAATTTATTGTAATGACATGAAGAGTCTCCTAGGGAGTGAAAGTATCAAACACGTCCACATGTCCACACCTCATGAGAACTAGAAATAGGAAGTAAAGCCTTCCTGAACTCAGTCATTCGTTCGCTAACACTGTCAGACTCTTCATCTTCTGGCTAGTTTTTGCATCTTTCTCTGTTGTCTTTCTTTCTATGCAGGCTGCCTTCCTCTTTTTATTCATAGTCTCTCCTCTCTCACAACTGCATAATAGCAGTGTACCCTAGTTCTAGGTCATGACTTCTACATTTAGTCCTTCAGCTCCTGTCTCAGACTCTTTATGCAAGAGGTAATTTCTGGGAGAGGACTCTGTTTGGGCCATCTCATCTTTTTGAACCAGGCACAGGTTTATTTCCTGCCTGTGGATCAGCTGCTTTTAAATCAGGTAACGACTCTCTGTTTCCAAGGTGGGAGGAGGGTGGGATCATGAGATACAGAAAGTGGCCTCGTTCAACCAGCAGGGGCTGTCGGCAGGGCAGTTTCCCTCACAAGGGACCCCGGGCCTGGCAAGCAATGATGCCGGGCTCTACTACGATCAGCTTTTGGGGAAAACTAAACTGGCATGAATATTTTACAGGGAACAGGATTTGTGGCTGGAATGCTTTATAATGTTTATTCAAATTTATGAAAGATAAAATAAAACTGTGTGTAGGAGCAGTGAGTCTTTAATACACACACACACACACACACACACACACACACACGCACACACATTCCCTATCTAAAGAATACTTTGAAAAGAAGGGATCGTTCATATGATCTTTCTGAGTGGATGCATTATTACTAGGTGTTAAAGCAATTTTGTCTGCTCCCTAACTAGTTAGCCTGAGATGTGTGCTGATTATGGAGGCAGCTCATAAAAGGCTCACTTTTCCAACCCGTGATAAAGTCTCAGAGCTCATTCTGATAAGATACATACCTCAGTAAAACACATAACCCTTTTTCCCTATTCCAGTGCTAGAGAACGGATTTTTATCAGATGATTTCTTATGATAAAGTGGCAAATTATAAGCCATCTGATGCCAGAATTCCCTGGTATGAAAGTTTTGAGGAATATGTTAAAAGCTCAGGTAGACATGTTAATATACATATTTTTCATGATGAATAGTGATAAAAGATTTTGAAGTATTTTAATACTACTGAAAAGAAAGATATTTTCATCTGATATTTTCATCGAAAGCAGGGTTTCTTGGTTTTGGCACTCTTGACGTATTGAGCCAGGTGATTCTTTGTTGTGGGCGCTGTGCTGTGTAGTGCCTTATGTTGGGAGGCAACCCTGGCCTCTACCCACAGATGCCAGTAGCACACACCATTACTCCCAGTTGTGACAACAAAATCTGTCTCTAGACATCGCTAAATGTCCTCTGGGGGCAAAATCGCCCTGGGTTTAAAACCATTGACTTAATCTTAATTCTCCACAAGAATTATTTTTATTTATAATATTTTCTTATTCCCCTAACATTTCAAGATTTTAAAAAATATGTCCTTTTGGAGTATAATCAAGCACCACTGATTTGATACTCTCTCTCTTTCTTTTCCTCAATGAATCAAATTCTCTCATGCCTGAATTAGCCTGACCAATTTCATTAGCCAACTCACACCCGTTAATTCCATTAATTTGCGTCAGTGTCAGAGAATCCCCTATGGCCCACAGTTTCTAAATATGCCGCTCTTCCTCTCACACAGTAGGTTACATACTTGAGAAAGCTGGTTGAACAATTTTAAGTACATCTGGAATAAAAATCATTTTAGTATTCTTGTTCAAAGTATCTTTACCTTTAATTTCTTTCTGAAAAATTTTCCGTCCTTCCTTGAGTGCTTGCACTTTGGACTAATGAAGAATTAATTGAAAATCTGTTGTACAAGAGAACAAAGTACAGCAATTTTAAGCCTTTCGTTTCCATCCAAAAATATACCAAAATACACCAAAACAAGTCATAGGCTTTATTACACTTAGATGTCACTGTTAATAATTCTATTAAGATGCAGCTAGAATAATTTATTTAAAATACAGTAAATACTTTCTCAAACATGTGAATAATAAGTTCTCTCAGAGAGGATTTGCCTATCTCACAGGTTGTGATAACAAAATGTGATAATAAGTATGAAAAGCTATGAAAACCACAGAGCACAGAGCATTCTCCAGAAGGAAGAGATTATTGTTATGCTTGCACTATAATACAAATAGTACAAAAGGAGATATGGCTGTATTTTAAGTCTTTCCGTAATGTTCATCATTATCATCACGATTATCATTATCTTCAAAAAAGTTTTCATTAAGGTTATCAATCTCATATGTCTATATTTCCATTTATCATGAAATCAGGTCATAGATTAGGATAATAATGCTAGAAATACATAAAAAAACTTCTGAAGGGTACTTGTGCCACATCACCCACTTCTAAATGTAACATACAAGCAGAAATACTTTTTCACTGAATTACTTCTTCTTGCAAATAGGGTAAATTACTGCATTAATTTAGAACCATGATGTCATTTTTAGTCAATATTTAGTGAAAACAGAGTGGGAGTTGTGTAGAGCAAAGATCTCACTGCATGTGTACAGTTCTCACTCTACAGGAGACAAAACAGTCTCCAGAGAGGAAAGGGAAAGGGTCTACACACATGCACACACATGCATGCATGCACACACACTTACTGAAATCTATGCAGAGATTATTCACGCTTAAGCTATTTTCTTCTTTTGATTTTCCATTGCTTACTTACCACAAACTCATGTTTTCATGATAGTATTTATTATGAGTATTGTTTCACCATTATAACCTTGTACTTTATAAAAGTTTTTCCCCATCACACGTTAAATCTCTAAGGAAAAGGTGGAATAAGGATTTTGCCCCATGGTCTCATTGTGAGGAAATCCTTTGTCCCACTTGTGAAGATCTGGAAGCTAATGACTATTGGGCATGAATACTGAAACAATGTATTCCGTTGCTGACTGTGCTCATCACCATGGCAAAGTTTACATTAACATGTCTTTGGCTAGTTATTAATTTTCCTACTTTGGATGAATTACAAATTAGAACGGGGCACCAAGACTTGTAATGGATCACGGACAATTGATTGTCTTCATGGTCAGTGGGGTCCTTCTGCCTACAAGGTTTTCTTTCATAAACATCTCTTTAAAAATAGAAATGCTTATGAAAATGAATATTCACACTCAATGTAATTTGGAAGTATGATATTAATCCTTAAATAGCAACAATTTTGAGGATAATATATTTGTTTAGCAAGTTACAGTTTCTAAAGAGGCTTTACCATAATTTTCCCCAGTAATGTTTATAATAAGCCAGTAAATGCTATCATTTTTATTTTAAAAATGAGGCACCTGAGATATGGGGGGTTGCGTTACTCATGGTTACATGCCTCTACATGTGGTAGATATTAGAATCAAGGTATTTTGAAATCAAAGGCCCAGAGTCTGCCCAGTTCATTTTTCTTCCAAAAAGGTGTTACGTTAAGAAATTGAAGACAATGCAAATGAGAATAGTTGCAGTTGAGAAGGGAATTGTACGTAACCCTGTGCATTTTCTTTTTTGTTAAATATAGGTAAAGTGGAAGGAGGTTTTAGACCTTTACGGTGTGTGTGATAAATATTGTGTGATTAATAGTGAAGAGCTAATGAACAAGAAAGGATGGTTTTGAATTATTGCATGATGCCTTCTGAGTAAACAGTGTAAGTGTTCTTGAATGTAATGGTTAAAGGACACTGGAACTCATTATCCAGAATGAATATTGCCTTATATTTTGGGATTTTTCAGAAATGCATATAGATCCATAAAGTGTTCTAAATAAAGTACGCTTTGCCCATATGTGATTAGTGGTATATACAACAATGGCAGTACACTTGACAATGTGCAGGAGTTACGTGGTGTTTTCTTAACTGCTGCTAAAGCATTCACAGTCACTACTGACAGATAAATATCCTTTAAAAAGGGGGAACTTTCTGTTTTTATTACATTGGGACTCACATCTTAAAGACTTTATGATTTTACTGCTAACATTTTTTAATGGACAGTTATACTTTGTATTAATAGAGCTTTTTAAAAACAGACAACTAAAACTCTTAAGATAATCATCATGGTTCCTCTCTAGTAGCTTGATCTATTAAATCTTCCTGTCTCTCACTGCCAGGGAAAATCTGGGTGGAAAAAAAAAATGCAAAGTGATGTCCTTAGTGTTACCTTTTACGGGAGGGGAGGAAACAAACTCAAGTACAAACCCAGTTCTGAACTCAAACCAGTTCTTAAAACAAAGCAGGAATGAGATAAGAGAGAAATAATTGAGCAGTTCCACCACTGATTTCAGTTCTCAAGCCAAATAAAATACCTCCATCCAAACGTGCTTCATAAACTACCTTTTAGTACCAGGAGACAAGTTGTACTATGCTAGAAAGATCCAGATAATGGTAATTAATAACCTTTATAAGGCAAATGGCAGTATTTATTCAAAAGGCATTTGCAATTTGGAAAACACCTCTCCTTTTTAAACGCATCGATTTTTAGTTATTATTGAGCATACATTCCCCTCCAAAAGAGGAGAGTAAATATAATATCCAGAGGTAGATTTTTATGAACATGGATCTCTCAGCACAACTTTCCTTTATGACCTACCCCATGATCATTATGGTAACTTCAAACTTTAAAATTCAATTAAATGGATTTACCCTACGTTGGAGTGAATGTGTGTGCATGCCTTCAGTTATGCTCCCGGACTTCTAACCTATTGGCTGCCCTATACTTGGAAGTGCAAATTTCCGTGTATTCAGGTAGAACTTCAGGGACAGCAGCCAGTGGATCTCTGAGAGTATATGATATCACAGACTATCACTTTCAGGACAAAAGTCTTTTGATGATGATAATAAAGTTTTTTCGTTTTTTTTTTTTGTTTGTTTCATTTGTTTCACAGGATTATACACTCACCATGTATTTCCAGCAGTCTTGGAAAGACAAAAGGCTTTCTTATTCTGGAATCCCGCTAAACCTCACATTAGACAACAGGGTAGCTGACCAACTCTGGGTGCCAGACACCTACTTTCTGAATGACAAGAAATCATTTGTGCATGGGGTTACGGTGAAAAATCGAATGATCCGACTGCATCCTGATGGAACGGTTCTCTACGGACTCCGGTAAGTGACTTTGTGTTGCATGGTTCACTATTACTGTTGTTGTTTTTGTTATGTCTTATTTTTTTTTACTTTTGGGAATGGGCAGTGGGAGGAGAAACAAGTAGGGGAATATATAGACACTTTCATCTCTGCAACAAAATTATATTAAGGACCTTAAAATCTCTTTTGGAATCAATGGAGCTAAAGCTAGGCAACTTTGTTCATCAAAGGTAAGTGAACTATTTGCCCTGAACTTCCAATAATAAACAGAGTAATAAGAAAATGTATGTTTGCCAGATTTTATATCTAACTTATGATAGAAGTTAAATCTTTTTTTAGCTAATTGCTTGATTATCTCAGATCCACCCAGATTGAACAGAAATGTGTTCTAAGTATTGGGTGTTATTAATTATGAAAGAGAATTAAGAAACAATATCTTGAAGAAGTAGGAAAATATTTTGTGGTGACTTTGAGAAGATTCATAGTGTTTTCATTCCCTTAAATCCCTCTTTTAGTGTGTGTATTTAGGTATATGATCCATATGGAATTAAATTTTGTGTTTCATGTAAGGTAAAGGTTGAGGTTCAGTTTTTTCCATATGAATATCCAGTTATATAATTTACTGAAGAGAGTCTTCTTTTCCTACCAGATTGTGGTGATGCCTTTGCCTGGATAAGTGGGGGTCTAGCTCTAGGCTCTGCTCTGTTCCATTGTTCTATTTGTCTACCCACAAACAGTATCACACTATTTTAATTATAATAACAACATGGTAAATCATAAAATAGTACAAATCCTCCAACTTTGTGCTTCTTATTTAATGTTGCTGTGGATATTCTGGGCCTTGTGCTTCTTCCTATAACTTTTAGAATCAACTTGCTGATTTCTACCCAAAAAGTCTACTGAAATTATAATTGAGATTTCATTGACTCTTAAAATTATCTAATATTCTGATCCATGAATATGATACACCTTCATTTATTTAGATCAATTTATACCAAAATGTTTTCTACCATAGTGGGTTTTATTTCGTTTATTTGGCTTTTTAAGAATCAAGTATAAAAGAGGTATCATATACTTGTTGTGGTCTATTATTAACCCTCATTTTGTTAAGGTTTTATTCAAAATTTAGAGCTATAATTAAAATCAGCTTCCCATTTTACCAAAGAAATACCTGGACTGTGGCATGTTACTGTAGGAAATGGAGAGTCGTGGTTCTTTAACCTTTGTTGTCACCTTTCATCATCCCTTTGAGAAGCTGATGAGAACTATATTCACAAACTCATATATGCTCCAAATTTTCCCATTATTTTCAAGTCTTCATAAGCCCCCTAAAATTCTCTGCACACCATCCGCACCAAGCTAAAACTCTAGATAAGTGATAAAATGCCACAATTAATTTCTGTATATTCATGAATACCCAAAAACAATATGCAAGTGAAAAAAACTGCACTTTTTTTTCTGCACTAAGTTCTGCACTGAAACTTCTGAACTTAACCCAGTGGTTGATTATTTAGTTGATAGATTTGGACTTCATTTATGTAGTAAAACAGCATTAGTTGCAAAATAATATTTGTAATTTCTCCACTTTTTCAGTACCCCAAGAGCTTTCAATTCTAGTTTTAAAATCTCTGAGCTAAAAGTCTCTCAGAAAAATGGTAAAATAAACCAACAATTATCATGCGTGTATTGGTAAGTTACTGACAAAATCTACTAATCTAAGATCAGTGGTGATCATTAACGATGGTGCATACACTGGAAATCATTTGTAATTTTTTGTCACCTACGAAACTTCTATTGGATGTACTGAGGTATAAAGGGACAAATTACTCTTCTAAAATATTCTGGGAGAATCATTCCATAACCAAACTTAGTATGCTAATCAATTACATGTATAATCACTATATGTGATTAGTAAAGAATGCATAAAAAGTTGTTTTTGTTTAAAAGAAAAAGGAGCCAGGTTTTTTTTATAGGCAAGAAAGTAGGCTGCATTCTCAGTTTACAGATTCTCACTTCAGGCATTTCTCAATTATTGGTAGCCTCTACCAGTGGGATTTGATGGAAAGGAAGAAAAATACTTGAGAACTGTGAAGTTGAACACACCTCATTATAAACTGATAAAACCGAGGCACAAAACGGGAAGGGCATTTTCTAAGGGCACAACAAAGTAATGGCAGAATTGGGACTAAAATCTGGGTATCCTGATTCCTGTATGTGTGCTTTTCCTACCCCACTGTCTTTCAAACACGTTTAGAAGTCAACACCTCCTTTCAAGTTGTACAACATTGCTTTCTCCTCTTTGGAGCCAACATAGGCTTGGAGCCCCAAAACAGATCTCCCAAAGGAAAACACAAATCCTCCTTTATTATGTGGACTCTGATCTCTTTTTGGCACCAGCATGCTCCATAAAAGCTTCACACCATTTCTGGTATTTCCCTTCCCTTGTCGTCTTCCCTACCTCTTCCCTCACAGGTTTGCTTTTCTTTTCCTGGAAGTTATAAACATCCTGGAGAAACCATAAGATATAACAAAGAAAGCATAACATTTGGAGTCAATGGACCAAAAATAGGCTCAAACTCCAACATTTCTGATTGTTTGACCTTGAACAAGTTATACAAATTTCCTGAGTCTTAGTTCTATCACCTGCATTAATGGTTAATAACCCTTGATACATTATTGGGAAATTCTTATGAAATAATGATTATGTTAATACATGGTAAATTCTAAATTATATTTTTCTGAAGTCATTGTGCCTTATGTAGCCTTATCAGGTACTGGAAAAACTGCACATGGAGGGTGATTCTCTAATTCCCAGGGGCATCAGTAACCAGAACAGAGATACACTTGTCCAGTTAAAAAAAAAAAACAACAGAAAACATTCGGGGGCATCTGGGTGGTGGCCTAGTCAGTTGAGCATCCAAGTCTTGGTTTAAGCTCAGGTCATGATCTCGGGGTCTTGAGATCAAGCCCCGTATCAAGCTCAGTGCTAAGCGAGGACTCTGCTTAAGACTCTTTCCCCTCCCTCTCGCTCCCTCTCCCTCCTCCTATACCCTTCCTCCTGCTCACCCAGTGCTCTCTCTCCCTCCCTCTCTCTCTCTCTCTCTCTCTATCTCAAAATGAATAATTAAGAAAACGTTCACTGGGTGCCCAGTATATGCCATATATTCACTATTCTGAACCTGGAAATAATTCCTCAGAAGCCTGATAGAAATTTGACATTGTGACAGTGACTATGGATTAGAAGACTTGTGGCTGAACTAGATTGTGCTCTTCAGTAAACTATTTTCTCCTCTGGGTTTCAGATCCCTCAGTCTTAAAGGGAAGAGATCACGAGATTGCATAAAATTATCCCTAAATTCCCTTCCAAATCTAACTTCCATTGCTTCTATGGTCCTATATATTCAGGCATGTTTATTTTAATTCTTCTGATATAAAACTTCCTTTTTTTTAAGATTTTATTTATTTATTTGATGGAGAGAAACACAGCAAGAGAGGGACACACAAGCAGAGTGAGTGAGAGAAGGACAAGCAGGTTTCCCACAGAGCAGGGAGCCTGATGCGGGGCTCCATCCCAGGACTCTGGGATCATGACCTGAGCTGAAGCTTAACGACTGAGCCACCCAGGCGCTCCTGATATGACACTTCCTTGTCTTAGAAGTGACAATCTGAATTTTCTCTTTGTAATTGCCTTTTCAAGAATAACTGCCATATATTACTTCCTAAGCACGTGTACTATAAAATCCTTATCATATAACATATGTATCTGCAATTCATAGCTATACTTATTTTAGAGTTGGATAATGAGGAGAAAGAAATTCTTGCCTTATCTCTTTCCATAAGTTCAGCTAATAGTCATTATGAAATGAGACCATACACTAATGGGTTGTTTTTAGTATTGATGGGATCAATGGGATTTTCTGAATGTACCTAAAAGCCCCTTTAACTGGGTATTCCATAAACACAAGACCCTATCATTAAACTAAATTTTAAAAATTCTATATATTCAAACTTATTATGAGATGCTAAAACAATGTCTGTGAAGCCACAGGAATAGAATTGGTGGTTTTCTTTTTTAGCGAACTATGTCAAATAGGATTGGACTCACAGGGAATGCCACACAGCTGTGTTAACAATTTAAAATAACGGAGTGGTGTCTGATGGGTATCTAGTGCTTTTGGAGGAGCCAGGCTGCTGTGCAACGGGCACTCAGCAAATAGAAGAGACTCCATTCCTTAAGTTTTTCGCTCCCAGGTTACTTCTGCTGTGACAAAGTGCATTACACCAAGGAGCAACACCACGGTCACTATTACTTCCTCTTCCATTTTGCTCAAGATCTAAATAAAAGATGTCTAAGATGTGGCAGGAGACCAAACTTATGTCCGTGCCCCACGACCACTCCACCCTGCTCCTTTCAAAGCACATAATGCCATTTCTTTTCTTACTTAAAAGTGGAGACTGAACAACCAAATTCTTCAGTGTCATGCATCAAATCCTTAAACTTCTGTCTTTCCTTCCTTCCATTTAACTTCGAGGATGATTTCCTCCTCTTTGGCAGGTCAACCTCTCCATGTATGCATTTAATTTTATTGTTGCACACTCTTTTCAGACTTTGGTCCCTTCTTTTAGCAGATCTTCAGTCTTCCCACCCCACTGGCGCTTTCCCCTTGGTTTTGTCCTCAAACACCAGTCCTCTCACATTTCACATCTTCCATTTCCTCTACTTCCTCACCATTTACTCCTCAGTCTCCAAAACCAAGGCTCCACCCATGCTACTTTCCTGAAACAACTCTCCAAAATCACCAGCACCACTGTTGCTCTTTCTCAATCTATGCTCTTGAGTTCTCTGAAAGATTGAAGAGTGGTAACTGACCTTGACTTCTGGATTTCCAAGACTTGGCGCAGTTTTTCCATTATTGCTGTTCCTCTGGTCTTTTTCCTTTTCCCTCACTGGTTCCTCTCTTGCTTCTAATGGTGATTAGAGGGATGCCTTGAGGTTTGACCAACTCACTGATGTGACAGCTTACATATCTAAAATCCCAAATTACTGAGTTCAGAAAAATATTTGTAATTGCTTACTGAGCATTTGTGTCTGGATGCCCACCGGGCCAGATCCTCCTGACATGACCCCTATTTCATATTATCTGTTTTTTTTTCCTAAAACCATGTCCTCCTCCTTATATAGCTGCTAACAAAAATCATCATGCTCCAAGTCAATAGGAATAAACCTGTAGGCAGTTTTGACTCCACATCTCTTTTTGTTCTGAGATCCAATATATTGCTTCTGCTTTGCTGTATCTCAGCTCTGTCCATTTACAAACCATTTTCACCATCTGAATTAACATCCTCACTCTCTGTCACTTCCTGGTCAATTGTGTATCTCTATTTTTCTTGTTCTCATCACTGCCATCTTATTCCTCCTACAGTGTATGTTAGATCATATCACTTCTACAGGAAAAAACAGTTTCTCCTCAGTCCCCATAAAATCACATTTTTATTCTTCTGTCTGTAATCTAAAACCTTTTGTATGTGACCAAAACAACTTTCCCACATCATCACCCATTTCCTTTCTTTCGAAGACTAAACTTTTATAAAACATCTTGCTTGTTTCTCTAAACACATTCAGGGTGTTTCAATCTCAAGTATGACCCAAATATAGGACCCAAATAGATCATATTTATACAAAGAACTATTTGCTGTTTATCTGAAATTCAAATTTAACTGGGCATCCTGTATTTTACCTGATAAACCGAGAGCCCTGCTGAAATGCTCTCCCTTCTGTATCCCCAAACCCTCTTTCCCTCACCCCACCACAATTTCCCATCTTACTCCTTTTTCTTGAAAGCCTCTCTGAAATTCCACTTTCTCCATGAGGACTTTCACAATCTTTTAAACCAGATGAAAACTCTCTCTGATTTGATACCTCACTTCGTTTTAACCTCATGTAGGCCCATGAATTTGTAACACTCTTTTGATGTTATATCTTTCTCTGTCTTAGGGTTATTTTCCTGTGATACCAACAAGATTGTCTATCTGCTGAAAATGTGAACTGTGTTTCCTTAACCTTTGATCCCCTCTCTCAAACCAAATAAATGTTTGAAAAATTGAAATGAAAATTTGTAGAATGCAGTCACCTGACTCACAATCGTTGTCAGCTGCAACATTTCCTATATCTAAATGATGGCTCTTAACCAAAGAGCGATTATCAGTATTAATGACCAGATGTGTTCTGCCTCTTGTCCAAACATGATCCAGCTGGCTGCAAACACTGATTCTCTCTAAGGCCTGACCCTGTGGATGCTGAAAGACAGTGTTTATCTTTCCTGAAAATGGCAGGCATGGAATGACTGAATTCTGGTTACATATTTAGTGGAATACTTAACCTTCTTAAAAACTGCCTTTCCTTTTGCATTTCCCTCCTAACCCTTGCCTTGGCTTTTCTTTCCAAAATTCACAATGCTACTTTCCTGTGCCTTCTGCCAAAGGTGAGCGTGGGGCCAGGTGGTTTTGAGGAGCTATGTGAGAATGGGAAGTGGAATGAATAGTGAAAATCCATTTGGCCTAATACTGGCTCAGATTGGACCTTGTAAGTATGTTGAGTGTTATGTAGGCTTGTGTCCACATATCGTAAGCACATAAAAAATTAGTAATACATATCACAGCATTTAATACTGATGCCAGTTATATCAAGGAGTTTAGCCAATACCAAAGTACATGAATAATTGAAACTATACTATGCATGAGTGTTATACTAATATCCAAGTATATAAATGTGAAAACCAATACCCAACTTTATAAATAATTGGGAATATACTACATTGAGTGCCTCTACCTCTATTGTCATATTTGATCTTTACCACAACACTGTGAATTATGTACTATTATGATGCTATATACCAACACTAAGAGAACCTAAAGTGACTTTTCTTGCCTCATAATTTATTGTCACAAACAGGTACACACATTTCGTTTGACTAATAAAATATCTAAAATCTCTTTTTACTCTAAATGTTCACTGTTCCTTTATTTCCCTCCTTGTAAATTATATTTTTAATTTTTTTTGTGATTACATCCACTTGTTGCAAATGTTTCTCTACGTCCTCTGTTTGAGGCTTGATCAGATTTAGATTAGTTGTTTTGCTAGGCTTTGACAAGACTGCATTATAAGTCATATTGTCCACTTTTAGCATGAGACACAAAATGCCTGCTCATCTCTGTGATGTGAAGATTGCTCAGCAGATTTAGGCATTGACAACTTGATCTATCCATTATACTAATCTTGTTAATTTTTATGTAATTCTATTAGTTAGCTGAAACTGCTATAAAAAAGTACTACAAAATGGGTGCCAACAGAAATTTGTAGTCTCCCGGATCTGGAGTCAGCAAGGTTGGCTCCTCTTGAGGGCTGTGAGCGAAGGATTGGTTCTAGGCCTCTCTCTCTAGCATGACTGGTTTCTCCCTGTGTCTCCTCCTACCACCTTCGTTCTATGTGTATCTCTGTGGCCTCGTTTTAAAGGACACTGGTCATGTTGGATTAAGGCCTACCCTAATGATCTCACTTTAAATTGATTACTTCCATAAAGAACCTACCTCCAAATACAGTCGTACTCTGAGGTATTGGATGTTAGGACTTCCACAGATGAATTTAGGGGGACACAGCTCAGCCCATGACAATTTTAGCAGCCACTGATAGTCTTTGCCAAAACTGATTCAGAAATTGCAAAATGGTGATATTTTATCATTCCTTCTTTATTTATTAACTAGATTATTCTCTAAGCAAGAACTTTCCCTCACCAAATATTGGGTAATCCTGAAATAAAGTCATTGCAGCAAAGGTGGCATAAATGCTTGATTGTTTCCCTTTATCAGTTTTCAAAATGGCTAGTTGTTTCCCTCAAATCTCCCAAATATGACCACTGAGGTTTGACATTTTGTTGTTTTCTTGTGTGTATATCCTTATGAAGTCACAGGTTGAAACAGGTATGCCCGTTCCAGTCCACTGCTGCCGTTGTTACTTTTGATCCTCATGTTGTCTTGTCTTTGGCCACTGGCAGCCCCTTTAAGTTGACTCCTGAGTGTTTCAACATGACCTTGGTAGTCATTGACAGCTCCCTTGTCTTTTGATACATCAACTTGCACATTGTCTGTCCCAGACGTAGAGGAAACAGATCCCAAGTTCGTATTGATATTTCTAATTCAAATTTAAAATTACAGGGCTTTTATTCAAATTCTTTGATTTTATGTTTTGTTTCTTTCATCTTCTTTAAATATATTGATTCCTAATGTATTAACATGATTATTTATTTAGCGTATCCTGTTATATATATAATGTATGTGTACATATATGTATATATATTTTATTAACATATAGTGTATTATTTGTTTCAGGGGCACAGGTCTGTGATTCATCAGTCTTACACAATTCACAGCGCTCACCATAGCACATACCCTCCCCAGTGTCCATCCCCCAGTCACCCCATCCCTCCCACCCTCACCGCCCCCAGCAACCTTCAGTTTGTTTCTAGAGATTAAGAGTCTCTTATGCTTTGTCTCTCTGGTTTCATTTTGTTTCATTTTCCCCTCCCTTCCCCTATGATCCTCTATCTTATTTATATCTGTTTTAAAATAAAAATACCAACATTATTGTTACTAATGATGAGATTACCAAAAACAGGTTAAGATTTCTTTGCAGTGATCTTGCCTTTAGGGTGTATCCTGTTAGGGACATAGAGTAGAATTACTGTTTTTAAAGTTACATTTTAGGGGCGCCTGGGTGGCTCAGTTGGTTAAGCGACTATCTTTGGCTCAGGTCATGATCCCAGAGTCCTGGGATGGAATCCCACCTCAGGTTCCCTACTCAGCGGGGAGTCTGCTTCTCCCTCTGATCTCTCCCCGCTCATGCTCCCTCTCTCTCATTCTCTCTTTCAAATAAAGTCTTTAAAAAAAAATACAGTTCAATTTTAAACTTCAGTGCCTTACTATATGGTTAAGCTGCCACGTATAGAAGTACATTTTGCTTTTGGTTTAGATTTTTAAAATTTGATTTAATTCTATTTCATAATAATATAAAACATTTACATAGTTCTAAAGTCAAATAATGAAAAAAAAGAAGTCTTACTTCCACTGTGGTCCTGACTCTCCCATTTTCTTCTCCTGTAGCATTTTAATTTGCTTTAAAATTTTCCTTCTGATATAACAGACATGCACACACACTCACCATCTTGGCTGGAAGGTAGCACAATATACCCACTACTCTTTATCTTGGGAAGCGATTTTGCAAAGCCACTTTACGTAATGTTGGAAGCAGATTTTAATCCCACTTTCCTCATTTCAGCCTACATTCTTAGCCCCTGCACAGAGAAGCTTTTCTCTGTGCTGTTTAATCCTGTCTTTCTCTGCAGATTACTGCTGGGAAGACAGTCACCTGTGTCTGATGCTTTCATTGCTCACCATTATAGAAACGAAAATAATTGGAGAGGATACACAGCATAAATGGGAATAGCTCTGCCAAGTATGTAAGCTTTATAAAATGTACATAACTTTGTCAAGTTTTCTAACACATGCAAATGACTCCAAATTCCAAAGAGAAGCTTCTAAATTTCAGGTTTCAGAAATGAATCTAATGTTAACCAGAAACCTGTGGTCTGAGAGGGATTTTGAGAACTCCCTTACCGTATTTGCTTACCTAGCTTAACTCTGAATCGATTTTTTGATGTTCTTGACAGTGCCTGACCATGGGTTGTGCATGAGAATAAAATCAATGACTACATTTATTGAATATAAAAGAAAAACAGAGTTTCCCACTATTCCTTGAAGGATCATCTTGACTTGCCTTGGTCTTCATGATAAAGCAAAGTAAAAATAAAGGCAATTATTTTGCTAATACTGATTCAGGAAGAAAAAAAAAAACACCACTATTGATTTTTAAAGCAGTCTGGGGTCCTAAATGTTTCATATTAGCTCTCTGCATTGATTGTACACCCTGAAAAAATTACTTCTTTCTCCTACAGACTTTCTGTGTATAGAGGGGTTATGATTACATTCAGGAGTCCTGGGCAGATCATACAGGGCTTCCAGTGAGATATGCTGGGAAAAGATATTGTTGAGTTGATTGTAGAGAATAAATATGTGGGCTGATGCAGTGTTCACAGAAGAAGGCTGGCTGATATTGACAAATGCATCCTGTTAAGAGAAAGAAACTTCTTACTTCAAATGGAAGAGAGAAAAAACAGAACATGCATATGGAATAGGCAGCTCACTCTATTAGGGAGAATGCCAGGAGACTCTTTACAATTCCCACCAAAGAGCATAATATTGCTATTCCCCTCACACTGTAGTTGACTTATATTTTAGAGTTTCATCAGTGGCATACAGAGAAAGCTATTTGAAATGTTCTACAGTGAAAGAGCTGCTATTTTTGCTTTCCAAAGTTTTTTTATTTTTAATGTTCTTTATTCATCTATCTAAATATGAAAACTTTTTATGATTAAATATTTGTTAAGGTCTCCTTTTTTTTTTTTAAAGATTTTATTTATTTATTTGAGACAGAGAGCATGAGCAGGCAAAGAGGAAGAGAGAGAGAGAGGGAGACTCCCCGCTGAGCAGAGCGCCTGATGTGGGCCTCGATTCCAGGACCCTGAGATCATGACCTGAGCCAAAGGCAGCCTTTTAACCGACTGAGCCACCCAGGCGCCCCAAGAGTCTCCTTTTTGATAAATATGGTGCTGTGACTAATTCAAGTGCTAAAAGACCAATTTAAATAATTATGCAATTACTATAACTATTGTGTGGCCATGTGATCTGTGGATGTGTCATTATGATTAAACCTCCTTAATTAAATTAATGTCGAAGAATACGTAAAAACACTGACCATAAATTATCTAAAAAAAGAACTATATCTCCTGAAATTCTTAACCTTGATTGAGTTTCTCTTGGAATAATACCAAATCTGAACTCTCAGGAAAGGAGAAAAGAATGAAAGAAAAACAGGTAAGAAGGAGAAAGAAAGAAAGAGGGAGGGATGGAAGGCAGGGAGGAGGAAAGGCAAAAAGACAGGGAGGCAGAGAGAGAGGGAGGGATGCGGAGAGGGAGGGAGGGAAAAACGGAGGGAAGGAGGGAGGGAGGAAGGCAGGCAGGCAGGAAGAAAGGAAGGAAACAAAAAGAAAAGAAAGGAAAACCAAATATCTTAAAGCTGTGTCTTATTTTTTAGATACTAATTATAATAGGACAAACAACACCACTTCCAAGATGTATTAGGTTGTGACAACCATTGGTGATATTTTGAAAGTAATCTCCACGATCCTCAGTTGATTCCATTAAACCATGATTTCCAGCTTTAGCGTTTTAGTACCACTTCCATGACTTTTGTCACAACTGCATATCATCCAAAATTATTGACTCCTTTTTTGCTCGTATATGTATGCATATATATTTTTCAAGATTTTATTCATTTATTTGACACAGAGAGAGATCATAAGTAGGCAGAGAGGCAGGCAGAGAGAGAGGAGGAAGTAGACTCCCTGCTGAGCAGAGAGCCGATGTGGGCCTCGATCCCAGGACCCTGAGATCATGACCTGAGTCGAAAGCAGAGGCTTTAACCCACTGAGCCACCCAGGTGCCCCGTATGCATATACTTTTAAAGGAAACTTTTATTACCTGTGTGTGTGGATAATTATTACTTTAAAAAATAGACATTAAAATGCATCTAAGCTAGGAATTTTATTAAAATATAAAAATGCTTAACCACATTCCTCCTACAACGGTCTTTCCTCTTTGATAGAATTGAGATAACACTATTACTTATTTTGTGGGGTATTATCAAGGTTAAGTAAGTTAATACAGTAAAGGACTTACAACATTCTCTGATACATAGTAAGGGCCTGATGAGCACTGACTTACCTTGTTTAAAACTTGTGGTATATGTGCTCGCTTCGGCAGCACATATACTAAAACTTGTGGTATATGTACATGCAGATAACAAACACATGCTGCAGACATGATAATGATCATCATCATAATAAAGGCTTAAATTTTCTCTACTAATTTTTCAGGCACCAAGTGAAAGCTAGCCTCCCTTTCAGTGTGTCTGTGTCTCAGATTATGAAATGACCACCCCAGAAGCCACCAGCTGGCTATACTGCAATTCACCTTCTCATTCTGAATACCAAAAGGAAGCCAGAGTATGTTTCTCAAACCTAAAATTCCACTTTGGTTTGTCTATCACGGGTAATACTCAGCCTGATATGTCACTTTTTATTTTTAAGTATTATGATATTATAACTTTCCAGATGTGGACCGACCAATGTAACATGATGCTTATGGATTATGCAGCATTGCATACTATTATGGAAGCAGTAGTCTATTCTAAACAAGAACAAAAATGTCATGGAGAATTTCTGAAAGTAGTCATATGACATTAAACTACAATAGAAAATATTTTGTTTAAGGCTAGATCTCTTAGAAAAATATTAACTTATTTTTTAGACACATATACATTTATTTGTATATTTATTTTTATTATGTTCAGTTAGCTACTGTATAGTACATAATTAGTTTTTGATGTAGTGTTCAGTGATTCATTAGTTAAGTATAATATCCAGTGCTCATCACAGCACGTACCCTCCTCAATACCCATCACCCTGTTACCCCGTCCTTCCACCTCCTCCCTTCTGAAAGCCCCAGATTGTTTCTCTGGGTCCATAGTCTCTCATGGTTCATCACCCTCTCTGATTTCTCCTTGTTCAGATTTCCCTCCCTTAGCCTATGGTCTTCCGTGCTATTGCTTATGTTCCACATATGAGTAAAACCATATGATAATTGTCTTTCTCTGCTTGATTTACTTCACTTATCATAATCTCTTCCAGTTCCATGCATAAATAATCTCACTAGTGTTAATAGAACCTATTTGCAGTAAACCTAATATTGTTCAATTACAACTAAAAGAAGCAATGGAACAATGAATGCAATATTTACTAGAATTAACGCCTCATCCTTCAGAGTGTCAAACCACAAAACACATTTGGGGGAAAAAATGTTTTACTACATAGCCCACTTTTCCTTTCTGTTTGGAAGTAGTGAGTCCTGTTAATCCAAGTAGAGCATGCTTTGTTTTTTCCAGGACATAAAAGATATATTAAAGAAGTAGGTCTTTGTCCAATGAGTTGATCCTCACTTTTCTACATCTTTGAGGAAAATTTTGGGTTAATTTTTCCTAAATCTTGTTTTCTTCTTCTTAATAAAGACAGGGATAGAGCTATGGGAGCAAAGCCAACCTTTAATGAAACCACAAAGAGCTGGAGCCTGTAGAGCTTCCTGATGCATTTCCTTCTAATTGCAAAGCAGTGCTAGACACTTCAATAACAATAACAATAAATAATGTAAATACAATTTTTACTTTTTATTAAATTTTCACAATATTTTTGGAAGAAAGTTGCTTAAAGCAGAATTCTTTCTGCCTCCTAAGCATCAAAGGATTACTGAAGGTGGAGAAATGTATTGCTCTAGAATCCAAACAACTGATTATTTTGAAAATCTCATTATACTTTGATAACCGAAGTGAAATCCTAAAGATTGATGAGTGCTGCTTAAGGTTCCATGACCATATATATGTAATTTGAATTTTTCTACCTTCTCAATTAAAGAGTAGACAATACCAGGAAAAAGGAACTTCATCTCTTCAAGAATATTTTTTTTTTAAAGATTTTATTTCTTTATTTGACACAGAGAGAGAGAGATCACAAGTAGGCAGAGAGGCAGAGAAAGAGGAGGAAGCAGGCTCCCTGCCGAGCAGAGAGCCCGATGCGGGCCTCGATCCCAGGACCCTGAGATCATGACCTGAGCCGAAAGCAGAGGCTTTAACCCACTGAGCCACCCAGGCGCCCACTTCAAGAATATTTTATTCTCAAGCAAGACAGGCTCAGGTCCCAGGGCCTGCCAGCATTTCAGTGTATTATGAAAATATTTGAGACACGAGAAGCAAAACTTAATGGCTTCAAAATAGAAAACTATGAGATCAAAATTAGAATTATTGATTAAATGCTTCAAAATATAACATTACATCTGCAAGTCACTTGCAGATAAAAAAACTATAAAATCCAAAATTATAAAAGTTATTTTTAATATTATATTTGTTACATTTGCTCAGGAATGTCTTAGGCCAACAGAATGCTCCCAAAGACCAAATTCAGGCTTTTTAACTTTGGAGTTTTTACCAGTTCTCTTAAATCTCTTCTCTTTCTATTCTACCCTGAAGCCCACCAGCAGATTTGTTTTAGTAAAGTGCCATTTCATCACACCGTTCTCTTGTTGAGGAAACTATTGATTCCCAATTACCTACCACATCAAGTCAAAACTCTTCACCAGGCATTCATGACACTTCACAATTAGATCTACCCTTGTTACACAGCCTCATTTAAGATTTTATCCAACCATGAAGCCTTACACTACAAGTGTGAGTTTCTTCTTACTTTCTTTAATTACAAGGCTGATTCTCATTTCCTAGCCTCTGTCAGTGGTTCCCCTTCTAATCAATGGAAAAGTCTTTTCCTTTCTTTTTACCAGTGCATTGCTCAGCTTCCAAGACCCAATTTGGAGATCACATCTTTCCCCAAATCTTCTATAACTACCTTAAACCTCATAGGTCTCCCTCCCCATAGTTATACAGAACTTAGAACCACTTTCAAAGATAGCATTTAATTATGAAATATCTTCCCCAGTTAACTATGGTTTACTGTGTTAGTCTCATCTCCCCAAACACTGTAACATCTTTTGAGAACAGAGTCTATTTTTCATACTTCTTTTCCCACAATGCATACTACCCGTGCATACCACAGTCAGCATATACTAAGCAAATGGTGCACTTATAATTTTGCTTATTAATTTTAAACCTCAATTTTGCTTTTAACTGTATCTCCCTGACTATGGCTTTTGTGCAGTCATGTCAGTCAAGAACGGATGGCGTCTCCTGCCAATGTGTAGTCTTAGCCTTAGATAAGAGCATGAGCAGTTCATTTATTGTAATAGGAGAAAAAGTGGAGTTATGGGTACAAATTGAAATAGTAGGTCAATGTGGTGGTAGCATTCAGTCATCACAATTACTTCTTAAGATGGCTGTTCCCATTTTCTCCCATTTAAAATGAGGAAACTGAGGCATCAAAAAGTTAAAAAACTTATTTAAGATCATATAGCTGGAAAGTGACTGAGCCAGAATTCGAAATCAAGCAATCTGATTTCCTGGCCTAAATGCTTAATCACTATTCTAATAGAAATACAGGGTTTATCACAATGTCAGGTCTTAACTGGACTATTTTTCTCAGTCCTGGATTACACATCCTGAGAACAACATTGACAGTCCAGAGAAACACAGCTGGTATGGCAAAGGACAGGGAACTCTGTTCCTACGCAGATAGTAAATCTCTAAAGAATCTCTGAAGATTAACACTCTTAGATCTTTTTATCTATCTTTAGAGTCACAGTTGAGATGCTACTATAGTTGCTTGAGTTTCATTAGGGAGCGTGAGCTGGGGGTGGGGTAGGGGTGGGGTGGGCAGAGGGAAAGCAGACTCCCCGGTGAGCAGGGAGCTCAACCAGGACTCAATCCCAGGACCCTGAGATCATGACCTGAGCCAAAGGCAGACGCTTGACTGACAGAGCCACCCAAGTGCTCCTTACTCTATGTTGCTTTTAACAGATCAACAGGTGAAGTTTTCAAAGAATATGTCAGTTCCATTTGTCTGATTTTGTGAGCCTGGTGTAAAAAAAAAAAAGTGTACTATAAACCTTTGTCCTACATTCAAAAATGAATTAATGCCTTCTTACTAGTATGTCTCAAGAGGTAGGTAGGCTGGTGGAAAGGAAAGAACTTAAGCTTTAGAATCAGAAAAACAAGTCCCACCATTTATTCGTTGCATGTCTCAGGATCACTTACTCAGTCTCGCTGAACCTTGATTTCCTTATCCATTTAATGTCTGTAGTGATATCCATCTTTCAGGTTTTTATAAAAACTGTTTGTGAAGTGAAAGGAAAAACATTTCTTGCTTCTTTTTGTTTTTCTCTTACCCTTTTCTCACGCTGGCCTTTCTATTACTAGCAATGTTTAGAAAAAGCTTGGATGGGCACAAATACTCAGTCAAAGATGCTGCAAATAGGATTCCAGCCCTGAGTGTGAGGTTGATTAAGTGGGTTATTAGGTGCATTGTAACTCTCCATTGATATGGAGCTAACAGAAACATTAATCACAGAGATTAAAAGCATGGATGTTGGAGACAGACAGTCCTTGGATGTAATCATATAATTCTCCAGTATGTCAGCTGTGCAACCTTGGACATGTCAATTAACCTATCTATGCAACAGTTTCTTTAATAGCATCATAATAGTGCCAATGGGCTATGATTGTTGAGATAATTAAATGAGAAATTAATCTCAGATGAATAACAAAATACCTGTCATTTAGTAAGCACTCAATAAATGGTAGCTATTCCTATTGTTAGGTTCTTCTCTGTGGGTTAAGAGCCTATCTCTTTAAAGTGTTGTTCCACTTCCTTGGGGCGGGGTGGGGGTGTGTGTGCCACTGCTTTCAGGATTAAATGGAAGGCTCTTTCATGACCCTTACAGAATCATTTGGATTACATTTGATGATATCTGTTCTTAACCTTTTAGAATCTCTGAAGGTTTGTTCAAACTGGGACAAAGAAGAGGAATTTCGTTCTTCTCTATGCTCTTAGGTTTTTGAGTCATTGGATTAGTCGGACCAGAAAAGAAAGAAGCCATTATCTTGGTGCAGGCATCTCTGTTATTGCTCATTATTTTCAAGTGTTATATACTTTCATCTTTGTTTCACAGGATAAATTCTGTACCATGGAAACTATAGGTGCTGAAAATATACAGTCTTTTTTATTCACTCCATATAAAAAGGGCACCGAGGAATGCTGGTTTTAGGAAAAGATGAAGAGGGTCTGAAGATACGCCTCCATTGTGTCTTTCGGCTAGAAATTCATATGCCAAGTGAGATGCCAAGAGATTTGGTTTCTGCTAAGAATCCTAATAAAATTAGGGACTACAGTTGTGTGTAGCATTTATGGTTTATTGTAGAGAAAATATAGTATAACGAGTTTCTTTGTTATAAGTCCGACTTTCATGTTCTGTTTTTATCTCCATTTTTATTGTGAAGAAATTTAAAATGTTACTACTTCATGCCTGTGAGAATCATGGGCCATACTCTTAAGTCATTTATTTTGTCCAAAATGGATGTTTTATTTCTTTCCAATCTCTGAGAAGAATCAAAAGGGAAGAATAGAAAAATAATAAATAAATAAATAATAGCAAAATAATGAGGCTGTATGGTATATCCTAAGAAAGAAAACAGAAAACTAATGTCCAGTTAGACAGGTGCGATGCTACCAGGGCCATCTCTGTAATACCCGAGGGTCTGAAATGGTGCTGAAGAAATGTTTTGCCCATGACCTTCAGCAGCTGCAAGAGCAGATTCAAGAAATAGCCACCTAAATGTTCACTACTGTGTGCACCAACTCTATTCCCTGGTTACTCTCCCTTTTCCTCCTTCTATTAGGAGAATCAAGAATTGGCATTGGGATCAAACAAGCTTACACTCTGCATCATAATGCATCCACTAGGACTTTGGGATTCGTCCATTAAAATAAGATCATGAATTTAAGTTAAAATTTGGAATATAAGAAGCTGTTAGTCCTCTGCTATAAGCCAGAGCCGCTGATGAGCATCTGGAACACAGCAAAGGCGCATTCCCTCACTATTGTATATCCTGTATTTTCCCTCTACTCCAAATGTTGTAGAAACAGAGTGGAAACTCCTCTTTGTGTTAGCAAGGCTTTAGGAACAAAATCACAGGAATCACAGGGTAACAAAAGTGGCAATGTGACTGCTTCTGGAAATAGAGTACCCGGTCAACTTAACTAGTATGCCAGGCCCATGTCAGAGTTAATAATTATCTGGGCCTCTGAGGTGACTGTGCCCCTGCTACTGCATTGTGCCTGCTCTCCCAAGCTGGGAGAGCATTAGGCACTGGTCAGAACACACACTTAGAAGTAAGACACAAGGTTTAACCTGGCCTTACCACGAGCTAGATGATCAGTCAGGTGTCCTTGGGCAATATTCTCAAATTCTAAATTTCGTTTTTCTCCTTTGAAATGAGGAAATTAAAAATAGGAGCTGTTTGGAGCACCTGGGTGACTCAGTCAGTTAAACATCTGAGTCTTGATTTCAGCTCAGGTCATGCTCTCGGGGTCCTGGGATCCAGCCTGTGTCGGACTCCCCACTGCTTGTCTCCCTCTGCTCCTTCCCCTGCTCTGTCTCTCTCTCTCTCTCTCTCTCAAGTAGATAAATAAATCTTAAAAAAAAAAAGTAGTAGCTACTTCATAGGTTTTTTTCTGGTAACTAAAGGTGAAAATGCATGTAAAACAATATAAAGCTGAGCACATTAGTAAAGATTCAAAAAGTAAGTATTGCCATTTTTATTAGCTGGCTTATTGTTTCCATCCTAAGATTCTTCAGTAGAAATGAAAAATACGCTTTAACCATTAGCTTATCAATTAGCTCATGCATTCTTTTAATACTTCACTACAGGTACTGTTGAGAAACCACTACACACAAGGTACTGTTCTAAGTGCCATTATAACAAAAATTTTCCAGATCATTTAACAAAAAGAAAAGAAAGCTGCCACCATTTGGGAAAGAGAGAAACATCTTGTTTCTAGTGTCTGCTCTATCCATCACCTGGTGGCAGAAGAGACGTGTTCCTGGCAATGAAATCACCTCTTGTCAATGCAGAAATTGAATAGAAACCCTAATACTGGCACTAACATCTTTGATGCTCTGAGCACTCTACTCATTCCCACACAGCATTTTATTTTTTCTTGAGAGTTTAGGTGGCAGGAAAGAATGGCCAACATATATTTTTAAAGTGTGCTCTTTGAGCAGTTGCACACAGTAGTAGCCTAGTAGCGCAGGCATAAGTCACAATCTCTTTTTCTGTCTAAAATCTCCTTATGCAAAGGAGACTCCCTGACATAGAAAATGTTCAAGTACTCATGTAATCACAGAAGTCAGTCACCTAGGAGAAGAGAGATTCCAGCAAAATCTGCTCCAAAGTGAATTTGACTGGCATGCTCTATTTTCCCATTGACTTGGCTGGAATTGTTTATCCTTTGGATGTAGTTAAGAGTTACGTTAAAATTGAAGCACCATATTAAGATGTTATATGTTTGAATGGAGAAAAATATTTTTGATAAAATTACATTAATGTTAAAATAATGTTAAAAAATAAGGTACTCACATCACAAGGTAAAAATAATATTGAGTGCTCTATAAAAGATAATCATTTGCCTCCTAATGCTTTTCATACCATTCCTATTTAGAGAAAGCAAACCCCTAGACAGTCATTTGGCTGCTTTCTAAAATTCTCTTTGAATCAACTTAGCATTTGTAAATTTGCAGTTGAATGTGTTTACCCTTTTGGGATTTCTCTTTTCTTTCTAAGTATCTTACTAAGTCCTGTATAGTTTTGGATGGTAGCTAGTAACTATTACAATAATAACAGCTGCTATTTAACAAGTGATATTAGCTCCCAAGCACAGCTATAATTTTATTTAATATTTCCAAGAATTCCAGGAGACAGTATTATACTTTCACTTGTAACAAATGAGGAAACTAGAGGTTAGAGAGGTTAAATAACTTACCCATGGTCACTTTACTATGAAGCCCATGAGCTTTACCAGAATAGTATCTGTCTGTGTATTGGAAGTTCTTCCCATTGTTTGTAGAGGTATTACCTGGTGATCAGCTAGTATCTGTCTGAAAGACTATAAACAATTATCTAGTGTCTATATTAGCTGCTCTGTTTCTAACTTAATAGATTATTAAACTATTGACTAGTATTTTCATTAGGGGTCATGAGGACTTTACATATAATTTACTACTCTTGGCAAAGCTATTTTCCTTGAGTGAAACCAGGAAGCTTGTAGAATTTGTTTGCAGCCAATCACTCAAAATGCTCCTATTCATATATTCGTATAGCACTTTCTTCAGCTTATTCCTTTAGTCCATAATCCTGAATTACATAATCTAAAACTAAGAGAGAGTGTCCAAAAAGGCGGTGTATGTGTTATATGTCAAACTCTCAATATTCTGACAATCAAAAGTCTTTTGATTTTAGGAAATGACATGAAAATAAAGTTTTCTAATATCTTCTTTTAAATGCGCATGAATGAGGTATTAGCATGGCAGCCAGCCTGATATACAATATCACTGTAATTTTTTATCATTGGACTCTACTTAATTGGCATATAAACCTTGGATAAAAATAGACATGATGGTTTTCAGCAATCCAGGAAGAAAGATATATGTTTAATATCAAGGATACATCACTAAGTTTGGAGAAGTGATTTGAAGTTTAATTGAAGTTCCAATTGAACTTGTGATCTCTCCATCCAAGACCCCCAAATAAACTCCTAGAATTAAGCCAACTTCATTTATTTGTTCAACTGATCCGGAATGACTTACCAACAGTGTTCACTGGTTTGCTATGGGCTTAGAATCTTACTTCTTTTCTAATCTCAGCAGGGATGACAATAATGAAAAAACAAAACTTACAAAAAGTAAATCATCTGAGCAAACAATACAAAATGAAAAAAAAATTTAGTCAAGTAAAGGAAATATTCAACTTTTCCTCTATATGAGCTATTTTTACATCAATAGATAATAGACACTTCCTGGATATCTAGAAGTTAATGATTATGCTAAGTGAAAGAAATCAATCAGAGAACGACAAATACCATATGATTTCACTCATATGTGGAATTTAAGAAACAAAACAGAAAAAAAAAGAGAGAGAAGCAAACCATAAAACATATTCTTAACTATAGAGAACAAACTGAGGGTTGCCGGAGAGGAGGTTGAGGGGGCTTGTGTTGTATGGGTGATAGGCATCAAGGAGGGTACTCAAGCACTGGGTGAATTATTTAAGTGATAAGTCACTAATTTCTACACCTGAAACCCCCCCAAAAAAAGTCAAGATAATTTACCTTTTATCTAAAAGTAAATTAATTTTTTGACATAGTCTCTAAACTAGGATTTTGCTTTTTTCCAAAAGTTTATACTGTCATTAGCCTCAATAAAAGTCTGAGCAAGTCAGGGGGAAATGATAATGAACACCTCCAAATTTTATATTGCCTGTATTTCGAATGCTGAATTCGGCCTGGTTTCAGACCTAAGGGTTGTACCCGAATCGCCGGCATGTTATTTTATTTATTTTTGTCACTATTATTTTTTACTTTAGCTTTCTTTTTAATTTTATGAAGTTTTAAAATATTGAGAAACAATATTCTTTTAGCTTCTGGATATACACACATTTATATTTTAAAGTTATACAAATGACGTTTGAACATAATTTATCTTTTTCTAGAAAAGTCTAAAGTTAATCTGCCTCTCTAGTCCCTTCGCGAATAAGACAAGATCCTTTGCTTTAACTATCCTCTGCACCTCTTCCAATTTTTATTGTCAAGAATTTTAACTACAGCTTATTTTTGAGCACACAAACTTACTGTTAATGCTTTGGTATTTTAAGAATCAACACTCACTGGCATTTACCAGCAGAAATTAATAATTTTAGTTGTTATTCATTCTTCTTTCTTTCACTCCCCAACTTCCTTTACATTTTATTTTCCTTCTTGCTGGAAGGTAAACAGCAGGAGTCTGGTTCATGCATTAGAAAATATCGTTATTTCATCTGGGTTCTAGTGTTAGATTTTGGGTATAAAATGCAACTTTTAAAGATATTTTTACTCAGCACTTTGGAGGTTCATTTCCACTGTCTTTGAATTACATTACTAATTTAAAAACCCTCATTTTTTTCAATTATACTTTAGAATTTCTCTCTGTCATTAATCCTATACTCGATTTGACTATTACGTCCTTTGGTGTGGGAATTTTTTTGGTGATTTTTTTTTTCTTTTTTAAGATTACTCAACATTCTGGGATGTTTTGTTCAAATTGAAGACTCATATATTTTGTTAATTCTGGTAAGTTCTCAGATATCAGATCTTCAGATATTAGTCTATCACCATCCTCCAGATTCTCTCCTTCTATATTTCCTATGAGGCTTATTTTAGAGCTTCTAGATCTATTCGTGTTACTTAATATTTTTTATAATTTTAATTTTTTATACTGAGTTCTGGAGCATTTCCTCAACTTCATTTTTTTATTCAATAATTCAGGCTTCAGTTGTGTCCAATATACCACTGGCTCATCATTGAGACTTTGATTTCAATAAGCATATTTTTAATTTTCATGTTTTCTAAGGGATTTTTAATAAAAATCTAAATTATTTTATTATATATGCTTTTTACTCTTTTACCTACTTAAAAATATTAATTACATGTAAACTGAGGTTCTTTCACGTTGCAGTAGAACACAGTGGCTAAGAATATGAACCCTTGACTTGGATGCCTAAGTTTTAATTCTGTTTCCATAACTTCCTACCTTTCCTGCTCTTGAGTAGTTACTTGCTAGCCCTGTCTTGCCCATAAGAGGGGAAAATAACAGTATCTATCTCACAGAGTTTTTAGAACAATAATGAGATATATATGTAAAGCACTTAGTATAATGCTTGATACCTAATTAGTGTTTATGAATAGCTGCTTTATGGTTGTTATTATTATGCTTTTGATTACTATTTGCCCAAGTGTAAGATTTCAGAGCATTTATCTTCTTTGTATATTTGTTAATTTTTGCTTATTATCTCAACTTCCTGGGAGATTACTCCTACAAGAAATCTGGGGTTTTTTTGTTTTGTTTTGTTTTGTATTGTTTTAAGATTTTTTTTATTCATTTGACACAGAGAGATTACAAGTAGGCAGAGAGGCAGGCAGAGAGAGAGGAGAGAGGAGGAAGCAGGCTCCCTGCTGAGCAGAGAACCCAATGTGAGCCTCGATCCCAGGACCCTGGGATCATGACCTGAGCCGATGGCAGCGGCTTTAACCCACTGAGCCACCCAGGCACCCTGAAACCTGGGTTTTAATGACCTCACAGTAAGGCTAGTTAGTAAAAGCTTCAGCCCCAAACTTATAGAGGAAAGTGACTAAACCCATTTGTTGCTTCAGACTACTTACTTCAGGGATCTGACTGTCCTAGTATGGCCAGTGTTTCAGCCCCTTTCTCAGTAGTAGTTTGAGCCCTCATACTTTCTCAGACCCTATGACCAGAGGCACTGATAACTTTGCCCCCAAAAGTGCATGATCTTGTGTTAGTGGCTAAAAAGACTTGTCCATGGGAACAAGTGAGAAATTTCCTAGGATATTACGGAAAATTGTGAGGGAGATTTCTGGAATACATTTTTTTTTTAAGATTTTATTTATTTATTTGACACAGAGAGAGAGAGATCACAAGTAGGCAGAGAGGCAGGCAGAGAGAGAGGGGGAAGCAGGCTCCCTGCTGAGCAGAGAGCCCGATATGGGCCTCGATCCCAGGACCCTGAGATCATGACCTGAGCCGAAGGCAGAGGCTTTAACCCACTGAGCCACCCAGGCGCCCTGGAATACATTTTTTTGTTCATTTTCTGTTTTTGTTTTTGTTTTTTTTAGGAGAGAACATCATAATCAGGTACACTATTGATTCCTATCAATGCAATACTTTAAACTCCAGGATGATATTATGCAGGAAAGCATAAGTAGAGAGTCATGGTTTCACACTATAGAAAATAAAGCATGACATTCAGATTTTTCACATAAAGAATCAGAAATATTTTCTAATGTTTTTAATTGATAACCAAGTATCTTGTAGAATCACACGCTTACCAACTGGTAATTACCATGTTATACAGTTCCCTTGATATTTAGAAAAGAAGACATTTTGCTTCGTATGTGGGGGAACATTATTTGACTCAGAAGATAAAATCTTATTTCATGGCATAGCTACTAGATGTAATGTGGAATTTTGTTATAGTTCTCTGGTCCTCGTTTGTTAACTTTTAATGTTATACTTTGTACATAATATAAAATTTGACACAAAAATTTAAGTTGTTTCCTTTCATACACATTCCCTGATCAGATTTATTTTTTGTTTAAAGATTTTATTTATACATTTGAGAGACAGAGAGAGCACAAGCAGGGGGAGAGGCAGAGGGAGAGGGAGAAGCAGACTCCCTGCTGAACTTGGAGCCTGGCTTGGGGCTCCATCCCAAGACCTGGAGATCATGACCACCCTCTTCCAACCTCCACTTGTGTTGCTTTGCATCCCTATAATTTTATAGCTACTTTCTTATACAACCCACATAACTCACAGTTTTGTTTTTGTTTTTCATCCTATTCCATCTCCAACCCAATGCTTTCTATATCCAAATAGATAATATTATGGACTACTTCACTTCTCAGTTGACTGACCTCCAGCTTCATTCTTACTTAAAAAAAAAAAAAAAAAAAAGCCAGACAGTCCGCACTTGATCTCTATGCTTTTTACTTCAATCTCTTCACCTCATCCTCCACAAGCCCTCAACTGAAGGTTCTGGCCTAAAAGTTACTCCAGTTCTTCCCAATTCCTCCACATTAGACTCTTGTTTTGTCAAGATGCCATGGTTAGCTGCTATAATGTGGTTCCTCATCACACTTTAAAACCTTCCATCCTTTCTAGAAGGCTTGTGGCCACCCTTGTTTACTCTAATACTTGTTTCTGTTTGGGGACGCCAGAACAACATTGGAGAAAACCACTCTTTACAATCCGTTCTTTGTAGAACCCCACCACTTCACCAACATAATCATTTGCTCAGTCACTAGTCATCTTACCACTATCACACTCAATGACCTTTCATTTGTCTTGTATGTATTATGTCTGTGACTAGATTATCAGCTTGTTAAGACTAAAAACTCTATTTTATACATTTCTCTATCTCCTTAACAATTGGTATAATGCAAATATGTAATACTGTTTTTGAATGAATGAATGACTAGGTAGATGAATGAGTGGGTGGGTTGATAGGGGAATGATTGGACTCCCACCCCCCCAGAAACAATAAACACTATGTTGCTCCCCCTTACCTTCCTTCACTGTAACTTATGCACAGCAGTAGGAGAGCAGCTTCTAGCACTACACTAAAACAATGTTAAGCCCTGCTCTCCTCGATCCTTTCCCCAATCTAACTATTTCCTGCGAACAATGTTGGTTGTACTCCCATGAGCCAGATCAGACTACAGAAGCCAATCCAAGGTCAAGGTTCAGGTAGAAGGGTAAATTGTACTCAGCTGAGGTTAATTTGACTTGGTTTGGTCCTTAATCAGCAAACCTTAAAGACAACAAGATGGCATAAGTGACCATGGCTCCCAGGTGCCTCCCTCATCTTTCACAATGATACATCGCCTAAGGTTTGGTGGCCTCGATGGTCCTCGTTACGGAAGGGAATCATGAGATCAGAGAGTCCCAGACATGCAGGATTTGGGGGTATTATATATCTTAGGCAGAGTAGTGGGATACCAGGTCAGGAGTTAGAGATTCACCTTCTTACCACAAAATGATTTATTTCATTGCTATACCGTAGTTATGTGTTTCACTTGTTACTTCTTCCTGAGCCATGTTTTGGGTACAGGGCAGCAGGCTTGACGTACCTGTTTTTCCTTCTCTGACACAGGCATTCAATTTAGTTTTGACTTAACTTATTTCCATAGTATCTCAAAGAATGTTCTGCTTATGTTTGCAATAGGCTTTTCATTTTCTTTTGCCAAGGAGTCATTTTCTCAATGCTTATTTCTGTGCTCTTATAGAAACGACCAGTCTTTAGAACATAAAAGTTAACAAAACCCTTCAATTTTTCCACTGGACACATTTTCTCACAACATTATTCACAGGCCATTGGGTCATTGCGGAGATCCTCCATTTCTTCCAGAAAAAGGTGATCTTTCTTCCTTCCTTCCTCTATAGTCAGTTCTTAGAAGAAACTAAGACTACTCCTTTTTGGGAATTGTTTGTACCACCTCCCTACCATGGAGTAAAAGGTCATGGCTTACATGAAATCAGTCAAATGAAAAAAACGAATTAAATTTCAGCCTCAAATCTAAAGGTCATCATTAAAACTTCCTGACAGAAGACGTATGGAACCAACCACTGCTCACTCTCCTTATTGTAAAAGATAATGTTCTGTATTATTAGGTAGAATGACGGAATCATACAAAACTATTTTCAAGTTCTAGTCCTTTCTATTACCTGTGACACTTTGGAGTATTCAATCTCCCAGCATTTCCTCACCTGAAGATGTTTATAACATCAGCTCACGAGATTTTCATATTATGTATCACTGTATGTAAAGCATCTGGCAAATAATAAGAGTTCAATAAATGATAATTATTGACCCTTTGCAATGCAAATAGTGATCAAAAATTGGCCTGCAGATCTCAGCTCCACGTGCTGGGGCAGAATCCCTTGAAGCTAACAGCAACAAATTGTTGGTCTCCTCCTGTTCACATGTCTCACGAAGGAGTACCATGTTTGGCCATGCTCTACTTAACCTAGTGAAAACATCAAGCAATGTTCAAAGGTGGTCATGACTGGCCTATATATAGCTTTTTCCAGAAAGTCCCCAAAGCACTTAATCAAATGTCTTTTCAAATATTGCATGAATCCATAATATTGCTCTGACACTGAGCACATCTCTCAAAATGTCTTAAAAACATTTAATTCTATTCTAACAACAGGATTTTTTAAACATTTTTTTAAGATTTTATTTATTTATTTGAAAGAGAGAGACTGAGAGAGACATGAGAGTGGGAAGGGTCAGAGGGAGAAGCAGACTTCCTGCCAAGCAGGGAGCCCGACGTGGGACTCCATCCTGGGACTCCTGGATCATGACCTCAGCTGAAGGCAGTCAGCCAACCGACTGACCCAGCCAGGCGCCCTAACAACAGGATTTTTGATCAATATTTCCTGAGCGTGCCTTCAGTTTTACAAAGCCAGGGAACAAATTGGTGGGAGGAGTGTTTCAAAACAAATATCACAAAAGCAAACCTGGGGAGTCAGTCCTGCGTTCTCTCTTGTAATCACTGTGTTTAATGATCTTTCAGTTGTCCATCAGAAAGGCGGTAAGCACACCAGCACACAATCTAATTTCAGAACATGAACCCCAAAATTATAAAATTTGCAAATTTTAATTTGTAAATTAAGTTTTTATAAAAGTTAATTTATAAATTAAATTTTTCTAAATTTTAATTTGTAAATTAAATTTGTAAATTTTAATTTATCTAAAGTTAGTAGAGCAGTTGTAAAACAAGACTCTATGGAGAAAACTTGTCTGAAAACTTTTGGGGACAAATACCTAACAATTTAGGGAATCTAGCGTCTAGTAACAAGAGACTATGAAGAATATGGTCCATGCATTTTGGAGGTCTCGTGAAATTACGCACATTTCTAACTACACATTTCTATGCACATTTCTAAAGATTTCTGAATCTTTAAGGGACTCCACCTGTCCCAAATTGGTAGTTATGCAAAGACAATAACGATGGAACTCAAAAATTATCTCTTATGAAAAATAAGTTAAAAATAGCATCCTACCAAGGAGTTGTATTTTCAACTAAAGAGGACAATTTAATTCCATCATAGTATTTATAGTATTTATAATAGTTCCCCTTATTTGAGAGAGCATTTTGGCTTTATTGTTGGTTAGCTTTTAGAGGTGCTTTATCCAAACTGTGAAGTCACAGTAGCTAACAATTGACTAAAATACTAGACTTTATGGAGTGCTTGCTATATGCCAGGTGCTATGAAAAACAGTTTGTGTGGATTATTTTACTGCAATCTCACAAAATCCCTCTTAGGTAAACCAATATCCATATTGTATTGTATTGTATTGTACTGTATTGTATTGTATTGTATTGTAGAGAGAGAAAGAGAGGGCACGAGGGGCATAGGGAGAAGGAGAAAGATAATCTTAAGCAGGCTCCATGCCCAGTGCAGAGCCTGCACTGCACAACCCTGAGGTCATGACCTGGGGTGAAATCAAGAGCCTGACACTTAACTGACTGAGTCACCCAGGTGCCCCAATATCCTTATTTTAAAAAAATAAATAAAGGCCCAAAGGTGGTTAAATAACTTTCAAATGGTTGCATATGTAGTAACTATTGGAAACATTATTATGAAGAAGTAAGATCTCTGATTCCAGTGCTCTTCACATTGCAATTAGCTTCTGTACTAGACAACTTCTCTAACCTACAAACCTGCAATTTATCTATGATCCTCATAATAATCTACTTTGTAGATAAGCAAGTTTATGTCAAGAGATGTTAAGGTCACAACAGCTTACTAGTGACAAAACTTGGAACCCAAGCCTAACTTTCACTTCAAACCACAAAATTATTAAGAAATTAAGTGAAATTGGGCGCCTGGGTGGCTCAGTGAGTTAAAGCCTCTGCTTTCGGCTCAGGTCATGATCTCAGGGTCCTGGGATCGATGCCCGCATCGGGCTCTCTGCTCAGCAGGGAGCCTGCTTCCTCCTCTCTCTCTGCCTACTTGTAATCTCTGTCAAATAAATAAATAAAATCTTTAAAAAAAAAAAAAAAGAAATTAAGTGAAATATGCATTGGGAAATAAATGTCTTTTTTTGTGGGACCCACTGCATATATACATCAAGTGTGACTATAAAGTCATTGTATCCTGAATAAATCATGGATCCAGCTACATTTCATCGCCTACATTGTTACTACCTCTCTAGTTGGGACCATCATCACTTCTTACCTAAATGTGCTTACCCTCATTCCTTTACAGCTGTATTCTTTGGGATCACAGATATTTCTTTGGTATAAGAAATGAACTTCGCCCTCCATGAAAATAAACGTTCATGCATCATCACACTTATAGACATGTGCATAATTTATACAAAATTCCATGGACTTTCTCTAGTTGAGATTCTTAAAGTTTTTAGGCTCTCCTCCAAGCCTGTTAGATGCATTGCAGTCATGGTGATGTGTAAAACAGAAGTCAAATCAGGTCACTTCTCCACTAAAAACTTCCCAAAGACTTCCCACCTCACTCAGAAAAGAATCCAAATTGAGACACCACATAATCTGACCCCAGGGTACCTCTTGCACCTTATTTCCTACCTTATCCCTCCAATCACTTTACTCTGGTCACAAAGGCCTTCTTGCTCATACACACCGAGGTGACTCCTGCCTGTGGCCCTTGTTCTTATATTTTCTCTGCCTAGAAGTTTCCCCCTTCCAAAGTCAACAAAGCTGGCTCCTTCACCCCAGATACTACAGTGCCATCTGATCACAGAGGTCTTCTATCACTCTATCTCCTCCTGCCTTGATTTGTTTTTTGTCTTAGCAATTATAACTATTTTTCAAATTATGTACTTGTTTGTACTTTGGTTCTTATCTCTAAATACCAGATTATCTCTTCCCTGAGTACACAAACTTGGTTTTGTTTACTGCTGTAATCCCTGTGATTAGATCATGGCTGGCACATAGTAGGCACTCATGTAGTATTGGCTGGATAAAAGGATGAGCTAGATAATGAACTTTATGAATAAATATGACCCAACATACAAAGCTAAATGAGTGTTTTCTTAGTCAAATTAACCACTAAAAACAACAAAAAAACAAAGAACCTGACATTTATTTGTCTTCAAAGTTCGGAATTAGTTCATAAACCACTCAGTGAGATTAATTTCATTATTCTATAGTTAATTTAGAATTTTTTTAAGTGCAAGATGCTATCTTTTTAGATGGATAACCCCATTTTATTTACCACATGTGTTTCTGGTTGATTTTTCACCCCAAATCTAATTGACCTTTAAAAGGGAAAATTGTATTTTGGGTGCCACGTTAAATGATGCTGTGCTTGTTCAACTGCAATCAATAGTCCTCTCTGAAATCTCTTATATATCAAAAAAATATTGTTAGTCTTGGAGTTCACTGGTTTGTCAGAAATCCAATATGCTTTAGAAGGAAAATCAAGAAACCGTTCCCTCTGTTCCCTCCTTTATGATGTGTGACATTGAAGACTGGTCCAAAAGAGGCTGGGAAAGGTATAAAAGAATTATATTCTCAAGCTAATGTAGACTTCATTAAATAATAACATTTCATCAATTAACATGTTTGAAGATCACTGATAGAACCCAAATAAAATATTCAAACTTCTTGTGCTGAAGTTGGCATGTAACTTCCTTACTTATATAAATTCAACCTGTTTTGGGCTTGGGAGTTACAATAAATGTCAATCTACATCAGGCAAATACCCTATGTAGTTAATCTCTGGTTAACCATTCAACAAACTTTTATGGAGCACCAACTATGTTTCAGCAGGATAACCAGCTGCTGGAGAAACGAAGTTGAGTGGTACGTATATTTTACAGAGAGAGAGAATCTGGGAAAGGAATAAGTGCTGTGCAATGTACAAAGTATCTTGAGTGAAAATGTACAAAATGGAATAGGATCACAAAGGAACAGAAGCCTGAGTCTTCGAAGAAAAATGAAAAGAGCAGAGATTTTTGAAGAAGGTGATAATTGAGCTCAATTGTGAGGGATGATAAAAAGGTTACCAAAAATAGAAGAGGTCAGGGGAGGGAAACAGCTATCAGGGCAGTGGAAATAGTTGGAAAGTCTTGGAGTGGATGGAGGATATCGTGTGTGATTAAGTATAGGAGTCAAGCATGAAAAGATGAGAGGGGTCCTTATGCAGAGTGTTATAGTAGTGATAAGAAATCCCACATTTAGAAAATAGGCTAATGACTGTTTCAGAAATATTTTTTAACAAGTCCCTTTCTCGGAGCAACATGGAGGATGGAATATAAAAAAGGCGATGCTGTGTTGGGTTTTTAGTAGCCAACTCACATTTCTAAAAGGAGCTGGTTATTTTGTTTGTTTGTTTGTTTTATTTTTTTGCTCAGGTATAATAACATACACTGTTATATTAGTTTCAGGTATACAATATAATGATTCAACAATTCTGTACATTTCTCAGTGCTCATTAAGATAAGTGTACCCTTAATCCACTTTATATATTTCATCCATCCCACCCATCCACCTCCCCTCTAGCAACCATGACTTTGTTCCTTATATTTAAGAGTGGTGTTCTTTTTTGTTTGTCTCTTTTTTGTCTCTATTTGTTCATTTGTTTCTTAATTTCCACATATCAGTGAAATCATATATTTGTCTTTGACTAATTTATTTCACTTAGCCTTATACTCTCTAGGTCCATCCATGTTGTTGCAAATGGCAAGACTTCATTCTTTTTTATGGTTGAGTAATATCCCATTGTATATATCTGCTGAACTTTATCCATTCATCTATCAATAGACATTTGGGTTGCTTCTATATCCTAGCTATTAGAAATAATACTGCAATAAACATAGAGGTGCATATATATTTTTGAATTCATGTTTTTATTTTCTTTGAGTATATAATAGTGGAATTATTGTATTATTTGGTAATTCTAGTCTTAATTTTGGAGGGAATAAGGAGCTAGGTATTTCTATCCTCATACTCACAGAGTCTTCCTGTACCCTATACTGATTATGCGTTCCTAAAGGTAGAATACCTGGTCTTACCATCTTTCTTTCCTTGAGACCTGGTAGAGTTCCTGAGACTATAAATACTCAATACACAATTTTTGAATTGAATCAGATTTTTACATTGTTTTGTTTTTTAATGCAGTGATCTTCTATGCTCTGTTGGAAACACACTATAGCGCAAAGATAGAAATATCCTTATTAAGCCTTCACAGGTGTCCAGGTAAGAAGAAGCTATGCTGGCATTTGTAATCCAAATCAACTGTACTAGAAAATTCAAGAAAGCACTTCAGACTACCTTGGTTTGTTCTCCCTCCTTAGCAGGATAAAGCCAGAACAAACAATTTCTCTAGAAGCAACTTTGATTTCCTATTTGATCTGATTCCCTTATTCTTCTACCTTTACTAAGTTCAGTGAATAGTGTAAAGATACCTGACAAGATTTCTCTGAAAAGGCAGCTGGAGCCATCATTGGGAAAATTTCATTAAGATAATAATTATAGGTGTCATCCGGTACATCTTTTGGCAGTTTGCTCAATAGCTGAGGTCTTAAGTAACAGCCTGCCCATTCCCTGCTAACCCTCTTCAACTCTCTAAGTTAGTTAAATTGATGGTTCATTTTTAATTGATTTGGCAAATGAGAGAAGTCTAACTATCCTGTTGTGTGTACATAATGCGAACCAACACCCAGTGTGTGCAATAGCTGTATACAACTTTTTTCAATCTTTCCAACAAACCTGATCATTGTCAACACCTGCATGTATCTCACATATGCACTTTTGAAAGCCATCACAACCATTTTCAAATACTTCTAAATCCCTTGACTTCAAAGCATAGTAAATATATTATGTTGAGAAAAAAAATAAAGGCTATGGAACTAAAATTCTGAAAGGATAAGCTGTACAAGGCCACATAGTTAATAAGAGGTGGGACCAGGATTTAAATTCCAGTTGGTCTGACTCCCAAACCCATTGGTTCTCAAACTTTACTTTTTCCTGAGTTTTACTGAGATACAATTGACATATAACATTGTATTCATTTAAGGCATCCAGCATAATGATTTCATACATGTATATATTATGAAATGATTACCATAATTACTTTAGTTAACACCCATTGCCTCACATAGTTACAATTTTTTTTCTTGTGATGAAAACTTTCAAGATTGACTCTCTGAGCAACTTTCAACTGCACAATGCAGTTTTGTTAATTATAGTCACCATGCTGAACATTCCATCCCCAGGAATTATTTATTTTATAACTAGAACTTTCTGCCTTTGGACCACCTTCACCTACTCCCCTCACCCATGACCACCTTCACCTCTGACAGCCACAAATCTGTTCTTTCTTTCTATGAGTTTGGTTTTTGTGTATTTGAAACACTTTGGGATCTTGTGAAAATGCATATTTTGATTCAGTAGTGTTATGAGTCAAAGGTGGGGACTGAGATTCCAGGGAGCACACCTTGAGTATAAATACTAAGTAGCACTATGGTTCTAAATCACTACACTAGACGATAAACACAGAAAATTCAGTCTGTGCCAATAACTGTGACAGATGTCTGACTTAGCTCTGCAAGTGCTAAACTCAGGTCTAACTGATACGTGACATTTTTCCTTGGCCTGGCATTGTACATCTTTGAATTTTCAGATTTTTAAGAACAAAATTCGGGTCTTTTGAGGCATTACACTCGCAGTAAAGTATTTATGGTCCATTTCATGTTCCTTCCCTCACCTGGAAAGAAAATGCCCCTAAAGAAGACAAGTCGGAGAATAAAGAAGGGATGATCAGAGAGTCAGATAACCTGCTGAAAGCTGCATTGCTAAATCCATGTTAAGATGTAACAAGGATAAGGAAGGTAAATGCCCCAAAGAGTTTTCTTCCTGCAGTTCCTCTAAAATGCCTCGTTCTGTGGTACCTCAGGGCCTCTTTTACTGTCCCTCTCTGAGATGGTCTTTCCCCCACATCATGTGGTGGTTTTCATCTGTCAGTTTTCAGCTTAAATGTCACCCCCTCAAAAATGACCATCTTATCCAAAATATATCTTCTACCTTTATTTCTCCTCCTGAAATACCCCATTACTTCCACAAATGCAGGAACTCACTTCTTCCTTATTTACCAATTTCCACCAATGTCCGAGATGAGTGAAATGTATGGTTCATGGTAAAGAGTTTACAAATATTTTTGAGATGCGTAAATGAAAGCTGAGCAGGATGAGACTAAGAAAATATCAGCAGATTTGATAATTAACAAATTATTAACATCCTTAGATAAGAATGTTTTCATTAAGGTAGTGGAAGTGAAAGAATATTTCAAAGGAAACTAATTTTTAGTCTACTCTCTTAAGAAGATGGGCCATGACAGGAAAAAAAAAATTATTAGGAAAGAGCCAGGTAACTGGAGAGTGGGAGACTTAGTTTTAGGGTCTTATATATTTGAATATTTCCATGAAGAAAAAAGAAAGGGTCAACAGCATGAAGGAAGCTAAAAAATGGAAGCAACAAAAGAATTAAACTATCCAATTGATAACAAAACTGAACTCCAGTAATTTAAACGGAAGCCCAAACAAATGATGCAAGAAAACCTCCATCACATAGCTGATTCACAAACCAAAACATCACGAATTGTAACATACCAGTCATTTAAAGACCTTTAAACATCTAAACTAGTCATGCAATGAAACCAAACTGTTACCAAGCTATAATTCACATTCTCTTTTTGTTGTTGTCCTTGTTTGTTTGTTTGTTTGTTTGTTTGTTTTTAAGTCACAAGCATTACCACACCAGAATCAGGATAAGATAGATGCTTGAGAGATGTTCTTGAAAAATAGACAGTGGGTCCTTGTGTCTTTAATGCCTACTTCACTACCAGCCTGATGGGAAATTGTGTGAAAACCAAGATGTCTCTTCAGTAAGGAGTATAGCACCTGTACTGATGATTATCCCTCTATGTGAGCTTTTGAAAGTCAGTGCAGTATTCTTCAAGGTTTTTGAATCACCTGACTTCAGAACACAGTGGATATATTCTTTTGTGCAGAAGAGTAAAAGCAGCTTAGTTCCACTCGAATTTGAATAGAGTAAAAATGATGAACAGAATATTTCAAAAATATATTTCAGTCTGTAATTATTGACCATTATATATAGTTTTTCCTTATTACATCATGGATTGCTTAAGATGACCATACTACCTACTTCCAAAAAGATCTAAAGTAGTTTCCAGATTAAAGTTTCAACATTTAAAAACTAAAACAGGACAGAATCTATCTTTATATAACAAATCATTTTTAAAAATATATAGCAGATTTGAAGTACATATTTATAATTGAATGTGTTATGTTTCTCCATCCACATAAATGGTAGAAAACTTGGCGTAAGATTATACTCTCCAACTAATCCACTGTAGTTCCACAAACAAAGTAGCTTCTGTAATATATTATTTTTATTGTAAAATTTTTTAAAAATCAAGGTCGAGGAATATAAAAATTAATAATAGTCAAAAGAAGCCATATTAATTATAGTTCATCTTTATGGAGCGAAGTTCTAAGATACCATATTAAGGTACTTTTCCAAGCTTCTGAAATTCTAAGGAACATGTATTAACTCAATTAATCATAATAATCATATATTGTGAGTATTGTTTTTACCCTGTTTTTACCCCCTTTTTAATAGATCAGAAAACAGATATAAAGCAGTTAAATAACTTCAAGCTTACATAGCTAAGTAGTAAAACTGGAAATTCAGACCAAGGTACTCAGGCTTCAGAGCCCACATGCCTAAGCGCATATAGAGGAAGTTTTCAATACACATGGAGTCATCAGTGTATAAAAAAAAAAAAAAACAACAGCAACTTTTAATTCTTCCCATAGCTCTGTGAAATATGTGGTGTTATCCAGTTTACAAATGAAGAAATTGGGTCTTAGAGCCAGGTTTCATAAATCTGTGAGCATTGACAATTTACTTAATCTCCTGAGGACTGAATTTCCTCATTTGTATACTGGGTTAACATCAAGTGTCTTTTAGAGTTTGGGGGGACAATTAAAATAACATAAATATGTAAAGTGGCAAGTAATAGATTCTACACAAATGGTTTTTTGTTGAAGGTGTGACCTAATTCTGTCTCCCCAGGAATGTCTTTCTCAAGGACCTAGAAGCCATTCCTTTGAAATGTAATCATTAGGAAAGACAAGGGCTCTTTCTCCCAGTCTCTATGGTAGGGTAAGAGCCTAACTTTCGTAAGTGCCAATCAGCAAACACAGGTGGCATAATCACGTCAAGCAACCTCACCAAAAAGATTCACTAGTACGTTCTACTAACTCACCCATGGACTTAAAAACTTTCCCATCTTTTGTTTCAACGTAACTCCGTAACTCTCTCCCCTCACTGCAAAAGTTTTGAATAAAGTCTTTCCTTCCTGTTTGAAAATCAATCGATCAGTTTTTTCCATAATGAAATAACAGACTACATTGAAAGCATTGAGTCTAACCTTACTTTATCAATATAATGGTTTTGTGCAAGAGGGATGCTGCAGAAATGGGATAAAGTGTATACATATATCCAGTTGGCCCTTGAACAATGCAGGTTTGAAATGCATGGGTCCACTTACATGTAGATTTTTTTATATAAATACGGCCCAATACTATAAATGTATTTTCTCTTCCTTATAATTTTGTTAATAATATTTTCTTTTCTCTAGCTAACTTTATTATAAGAATACAGTATATAGTGCATATACAAAATATGAGCTAATCAACAGATTATGTTATCAGGAAGGTTTGGGATCAAAAGTAGAAGTCAAGCTACTATTAGGAGTTAAGCTTTTTGGGAATCAAAATCATACTCAGATTTTCAACTATGCAGAGGTTGGTGCCCATACTTTCCATGTTGTTCAGCTGTGTGTGTGTGTATGTGCGTGTTAGATTTAAATTAGATTATTGCCCCATTCCACAATTCTTCATTGGAGAGTTAGAATCTTCATCACTTGACAATAAGGCAAGATTGTGCAAAAATGTGATTGATATCTGAGTGCCATTTTTATGACCAAAAAAATGTCAGCAGCTCCTTTCATCATCTAAATTCCATGCAAAATGCATTATTTCAGACACAATACTCAAGAATGAGATACAACAGATGATTATTTTGAAAATGACAGCATTAACTGTACTCTGATACTCTTTAAATTTTTACCAGTTTCGCTAACTATAAAATGGCTTGTGCTTTGACTCTAGCACTCTCATCTCAAGCTCATTAATACACTGCTTTTATTTCTTGCAAAACTCATGTCAAGCTGATTAAATCAGGACATAAGTTCAACAGTGTGGAATAAAATTGACGTCATTTTGTCAGATGGTCTTCTTGCCTGGAATCAGAAAACAGCCTGAGCCATGTATTCCAAATTTGGAATGTGTTTCTTTAGCCAGCCTAAGGACCACACAATAATATACATACTCTTTTTAACAGGCTTACATTTTTTCATTGGCTAAACTCTATTTAGAATGAGTAGTTGTTTCTGCCAGTCTTCTTGTTTTGCCTTTCCCATCTGTCATTTCTGTTATTTAAAATGAGTGAAAATACATAAAATTACCATTTCGGGTTATTTTATCTCTTCTCATTCCAAAAATGTTGTATTAAACTTCTAATTTTCTTTTTATTTTCTTTATTTTAATAATACAGAGAATTCTATGTTCTTATAGCAAATACTATTTTTCCCATGATGAGTCATTAGGTGGGTGTTATTCAAAACAGTACATCAATGTACAAAAGTTACCAGACAGAAGTATATGCTTAAACATATAATAAAATACTTTATTGAAGACCTTCTCAATGAGGGCATTTCCAAGGGCCACTGTAGGACTCAATGGATACACTCCAAAGAGAAGATTTGCTGTCAGTGAGAACTTGAATCATGACTCTTCAAGATGTGATGCACTTAGCATTCAAAGAATATAAAGTTCCTGAGATAATGATAGCTACAAAATAAGAGGAAGTGTCTGGGGATCAGAACAAAGACATACCCAGGATTTAGGGACCCAAAACTTGTATAATTTAATATATAGATGCAAGACTCCTCTTAGGGTCTTGAAAAGGATCCAATGAAAATGAGAGGTCTTGAAGTTGAAGATTCATTAATTTTATAGTGAATCTGCCTCTTGACATCAGGTGGGCAGAGGTGGGTGATATGGGTAATAATTTTGCCTTGCCAATATAAACCAGTATCCCAAATTATGATTCCTAGCTTCTAAATACTCCCATCACTTTGTGTTCAAAATTAAAACTATTTAAACTGCCCTTGATAAGGATAACAATTCTGGGCCCTAATATTTTCATTGAATTTTATCTCAATAAAGACACAAACCTCCAAATGGAGTGTAATTTTGTTTGTTTTTACCAACGATGCTAACATTAAGCATTTACTAGGTTCCAGACACTGGGTTGAAGGCTCTTCTGAATAATTTCACTCACTTCTTTCAATAATAGGGAAAGAAACATGATTTTTAAAATTTTTATTTTTGAAAAATTAGGACTAAAATCACTAGTAATTGCCTAATATTACCAGTGACTCAATAGCAAGTCCAGTTTGTCTGATGTCAAATCTATGGTCGTCCCTTCTCTGGCTCCTCATGCAGTAGTACTATTTCTGTGGTATAGAATGAATAAAGAAAGTAAAAACAGACCTTTGTAGATATTCTTAGTTGTGTGGAAAGTTCAGAACATATGTAATAGTAGTGAATATTTTAAGATTTTAAAACAAAATTATTGGCACTGATGGCTGTTTATTTACCAAATAAATGGTTACTATTTACCAAATAATACTTCCCCTTGAAATCCCCACACACATATTAAAGCATAACCTTAGAAAACAAGGGATACGGATCTAAAGAAGTAAGACAGTCAACTCTCAAATATGCCCCTGAGAGATCATTCTTGAGCACAGAGAAGTTTATCTGTCGGCCTGAGCAACTTATACATGGAATGTAATTGAATTGTCACAGGTTGGGAAGTATGGTCAGAAGTGCATGGGCTGGGTATTCATGGGTTTTATACTCTAGTTATCATGCCCATGGTGGAAGCAACAGGAGGATTCAGTGCTAGGTAGATCCATCCCAGAATCTTGGATGCAACCACAGTGGCAGACCAAATAGAGCACTAAGGGCTCTGTGTATATGCAAATAAGGAGATAAGATGGACACAAAAAGAGTAGCAGAAAAGATCTCCACTCTCTCCTAGAATGGGCCAGATACTCCCCAAGGACTCCTGGAGTTACGGTTCAAAGGAAAGAGTGTTTTGGGGAGAAAGCTTTGTAGAGGTTCAGATATGTTTTTCAATTCTCAGAAAATATATACCCAATTGAGTTAAAATCTGGGTATTAGTATTAAAAAATTTAAAAAAAAACTTTCATCGATAGGGTGATTTTTTAGAGTGAAAGTGTAGGTACTTTTCATCCATCAGATTATGGTATAGCCAGAATAAATATGTTCTCAGTGTATTTCTGTACTTTGCACATACGTTTTACATTAAGCACCCTGTAGAACATTTCTTATTTACTTGTCTTGGCATCCACTAGAATGTGAGCTCCTTGAGGGCAGTGTTTATGATTCCTTCTTACTTGTAGCTCTTATGTCTTTCATACATAGATTATCTCAGCATGTACTTGTTGGGTTACTGATGAGAAACTGAAACAAAGTGAGATTTAACCAGCTTGTGTTGGGTAGTGAATAAGTGGCAAAAATAAAATTAGAAAAAGTCCATGACCTCTGGGTTCTTCTAATGGTCAGAACTCTTCTAATAACCTCCAGTAACAGCTAGGTGTCCTCTGGAAGTGGTCAGACATCACTGAGAACTTCTAGAGTTCCCTGAGGCATCTAGCATTACCAAATGTGGGGAAATAATGTGTTATATTCTACATAGTTATGTTTCACTACAATCCTAAAACTTCCTGTTTGTATGTTTAATTTATACTTGGTTTTGTGTTTTGAGTGGATTTGTCCATTGGAATTTATTTTTCCTGGATCACTCCTTTTTATTAACTGTATTTTCCAGTCTCTGATCTTTCCCACTCTGCCCCCAATCCACTAATGGCAATGTGGCACAATAAATAAGTCCCATCTGCTGGCCCATTTTTGTTGACCTAATGGGGTTCATTAGTACTGTTGATTTTCCTTAATATTCACAACCGAATCTGATGAAGCCAAATTGTGCTAAATTGTCCATTTCCCGAGGCAGAATCAATAGTGCTACAGTTATGTTATAGACTTTGAGCTCATAACTTTATCATAATGCTTTCCAAGTCATAGCATAAAATGTCAGAATATAAAAACTATGATTCCTACACTGGAATATAGGCATACCTTGGAGATACAATACGTTTGGTTCCAGACTATCACAATAAAGTGAATATCACAATAAAGCAAATCGAATAAATTTTTTGGTTTCCTATTGCCTATAAAAGTCATGTTTATACTATAATGTAGTCTAGTAAGTGTGCCATAAGATTATGTAAAAAAAAAAGGTATATATGTTAATTTAAAAATACTCCATTGCTTAAAAAATGCTAACCCCTGTCTGAGTTTTCAATAAGTCATAATCTTTTTGCTGGTCTTAAAGTGTTGCCTTAATGTTGATGGCAGCTGACTAATTATGGTTGTGGTTACCATAGGGTAGGGTGGCGGTGGCTGTGGCAATTTCTTAAAATAAGATAACAATGAAATTTGCCACATAGATTGGCTTTTCCTTTTGTAAATGATTTCTCTGTAGCATGTAATTGCTGTTTGATACCATTTTACCCACAGTAGAACTTTCAAAATTGAAGTCAATCCTTTCAAACCTTGCCACTGCTTTGTCAACTAAGTTTATGTAATATTCTAAATTCTTTGTCTTCATTTCAACAATCTTCATAGCATCTTCACCAAAAGTAGTTTCCATGTCAGCAAACCACTTTCTTTGCTCATCTTAAGAAGCAACTCCTCATCCATTAAAGTTTTATTATGAGAATTCAACAATTTATTTGCATCTTCAGGCTCCACTTCTAATTTTAGTTCTCTTGTTATTTCTGCCACATCCGCAGTTACTCTCTCCACTGAAGTCTTGAACCCCTCAAAGTCATCCAAACTCCTGTTAATATTGGTATTTGATAATGGTATTTTGGCCTTTTCCCATGAATGTTCTTAACTGGCATCTGGAATGATGAATCTTTTTCAGAAGGTTTTCAATCTAGTTCACCATCAGAGGAATCACTATTATGGCAGTTATAACCTTACAAACATATTTCTTAAATAATAAGACTGGAAAGTTGAAATTACTCTTTGATCCATGGGCTGCCAAATGAATGTTGAATTAGTAGGCATGAAAATAGTATTAATTTCACTGTCCCTCTCCATCAGAGCTCTTTGGTAACCAGAGCATTGTCAATGAGCAGTAATATTTTGAAAAGAATTTTTTTCTGAGCAGCAGGTCTCAACAGAGGGCTTAAAATATTGAGTAAAACCATCTTGTAAATAGATGTGCTATCATCTAGACTTTGTTGTTACATTTATAGAGCACAGGCAGAATTTAGCATAATTCTCAAGGGACCTAGGATTTTTGAAATGGTAAGTGAATATTGGCCTCAAATGAAAGTCACCAGCTGTATTAGTCCATAACAAGAGAATCAGCTTGTCCTTTGAAGATTTGAAGCCAGGCTTTGAATTCTCTTGCTCTGAAAATCTTAGATGTATCTCCTTACAATATAAGGCTGTTCATCTACACTGAAAATTTGTTTGTTTGTGTAGCCATCTTCATTAATTAATTTAGTTAGATCTGGGTAACTTGCTGGAGCTTCTCCATCAGCACTTGCTGCTTTACTTTGCACTTTTATGTTCTGGAGATGGATACTCCCTTAAACATCATGACTCAACCTCTACTAGTTTCAAATATTTCTTCTGCAGCTTCCTCACCTCTCCCAGCCTTCACAGAATTGAAGAGAGTTAAGGTCTTGCCCTGGATAAGACCTTGGCTTGGGGGAATGTTGTGTCTGGTTTCATCTGTCCAGACACTCAAACTGTCTTCATATCAGCAGTAAGACTCTTTTGCTTTCTTACCATTCATGTGTTCACTGGAGTAGCACTTTTAATTTCTTTCAAGAACTTTTCCTTTACATTCACAACCTGGCTAACTGGTGCAAGAGGTCTAGCTTTCAGCCTATCTTGGTTTTTGACATGCCTTCCTCGTTAAGTTTAATCATTTCAAGCTTTTGATTTAAAGTGAGAGACAGGGGACTCTTTTGTTCACTTGAACACTTAGAGGTCATTTTGGGGTTATTAATTGGCCTAACTTCATTATTGTTGTGACTCAAGGAATAGGGAGGCCCAAGGAGAGGGAGAGATAGGGAATGGCCAGCTGTGGAGTAGTCAGAACACACACAACACTTATCAATTAAGTTTTTCATCATTTGGGCACATTTTATGGCATCCCCAAGCAATTAGAATAATAACATCAAAGATAACAGATCACAGAACACCATAAGACATAAAATAATTATGAAAAATTTTGAAATATTATAAGAATTACCAAAATGTGACACAGAAACACTAAATGAGCAAATGCTGTTGGAAAAATGGCCCAAATAGCCTTGCTGGTTGCAGGGTTACCACAAATCTTTAATTTGTAAAAACACAATATCTGTGAAGTACAATAAAGCAAGGCATGATAAAACAAGGTATGCCTGTAGTGTCCCCTATGTATTGTCTTTTGGAAGAATGTAATCATCTGCTGCCTCATCCTATTTTAGATTAACTGGCATAGGAGAGCACTCCTATAGCCTTGAAGGAATCAGTGTGGGTCCTCCTATCCTAATGCAACATGCATTATCCTTACTCCACAAGAAATTCTCTGTCTCTTATCTTTGCGCCCTCACTCTCCTGGTTTCAATGGTAGAGATCTTAGCAGTCTTCATTTATTTAATAAGTATTTGTTGAATATCTTGTATAGGTAAGGAATTATAAGTTTTGAGGTCCCTTCTATCCCATGTGAATAAGCCACTTTGAATTTTACAAATATATGGACGTTTTTGGTGGTCACCTGGTTCCTATGGAGAAAGGGGACAATTGGAATGCATCCTGACACCAGAGCTAGAGAAAGGAAAACAAGGACAGAATTGATGTGACTGTCTCAGAGAGTTCATTTCCTTTGTATGGGGCAAACACTTAATTTCCAAGGAGTGGTTGACACAACCTCTTTAACCAGTATGAATAACTTTTTCCCAGTAATGGAAATATCCTATCTCAGAAATCTCCCAGGAACTCTCAGCACTAAATCAACACCAGTTCTTTTGAACTGACCATCCCTTTACAAAAAGAGAAGCAGGCACTAGCTCCTTGGTTGGTTATCTGCCCGTGGTTGGAGAAGCCCACAGTGTTCATCACCATCCTTATCAAGACCAGAGAAGAGAGTTGTTGTACTGTCACTCTCGAAGGAGACACAATGTCATTGGTCTATGAAGTGAACATTCAGGGCTTGGAAGAGAGAAGAAATGAGGTCTCTGCTTCTTCTGCCTCCCATGTTGACACCCTCTGAGGAAGACTTCCTAAGAAAAATGCTGGTCCTATAGACCTTTAGGTATGTCATCCATACTCATTCCTTGGCAGATTGTGTTATTTAAGAAATGAAGCAATCCCAAGCACTTCTAATTAAGGAGAAGTTATTTCCTCTGCTTCCCCATCCCAAGACATTCAATGACTCTAACTTCTACTTCCTGCCCTCTCACCACAGGAAGTGATTTGTGTGTTTCCATTTTGTAAAGAGTTGTTCAACATGTAAAAGCATTGTGATGTTTCACATTCATTGGTCAAATGCCACCAACAGCATCTACCTAAATCTGAGCCAGGGGGCCTATCATTTTTACGATTTCAGCCAGTTACTGAGCTGCTCACCCCAGAATCTACCTTTATGCTGAATACCCAGACATTTCATAGAAATAATCATGGAGTAGGAGCAGAGGGATGAATAGGGATTTTTGAAGCAAGTGAAGAAAAAAAAGGAAAGACATAAAGAAGTGGGAAAACCTGTTTCTGCTGTTACAACTGTCACTCCTTCCTTTCAGTAATTGTTTTAACACAAAGGTGCACTGCTTGTTGGTGGCAACCCTCATTTGAGACACACTGATAGCACACAGCATATCTTCTCTCATGGTCCCATGGGCACAAAACCAGATTGCTATGCATATTGATTTTTTCTCTCATCCCATCCAGACATCACAGCTGCCCCCTCAGAGTGTAGGTGGAGGCGAAACCTCACTCCTGAGCAGGACAAATGTATGCTCACAACACTCTCTTGGAACAACTCCCATGCTGCTCTGAGCTTTTTCCATTTGCTCCTTCTGGGGTTGAGAAAATGAAAGCAAGGACCTCAGAGGACCTTAGACAAGTCTGAAGAATAAAAAATAAAACAGCTAGGTTAAAACCAGCTCAATAATTTTTCTGCACTTTGTATACTCCTCTGAAACTGGCTCTGGGAGATGCTGAGAAAGAGAGAATTGACTCTCGTCTTGAGGTTTAAAGGAGGCAGGTGTATCTGAATGTAAGTGGTAAATCACTGTGGTCTTCTTTATAATTTGATTAAATTATCTGACTAGATGCTTACATAATAAGTGTTCTAACACATTGGGCTTGCGATTTGTGGTTACATGCTTGGCACACATGTGGTCTGGTATCTCTGCTCACAACTGAATGCACGTAGTGACTTCTCTGTATTTGAAGATCAAAATCAATCAGAAGCACAGGCAGAAACTATGGCAACAAACAGCACTGATTGAACAAATGTTTTAACATTTTTAGAGCTTCTAAATCTTGGGCCTTGGTTCAAGTGATGCTCGGACATTAGATCACAGGTCAAACATTCAGAAATTATTGTTTGGATAGTTTTACTCCCGATCATTGGGAATCTTGAGAGCTAATTCTTCTCACTCTCCTCCTATGAGAAGTCCGTAAGCATACCCATTAAAAAATTGTTCATCTAATCAGACACAACTCTCATGGCTCATCTTGAGCTTTAATCTGTTGATAAATCAAGGGCTTCACACATAAGCGAAGTAAGTGAGTACCTGGGTGGGTTTCAGGGAAGCTTCCCTGCCTTTCCTCCACTCATCATTTCACTGCACACAGTTACACACGTGTACTACACAGAGGCACACGAACTCAGTCTTAGGCTGCGGGTCTATGAAATCTCTGATGTAATAGACTCTACTTTTAATTCCAAAGCTTAACCTCCACGTACTCCCTAGTTAATGCAAATTTACACTAATAGATACCAGATTGTTACATGAGAATTTAAAAAGTCACTGAAATTAAAATGGAATGGAGAAAAAATGTGGCAGAGAAGATAAAAGTTGTCTATTTTCCAGTTTTGTAGGAAATATCCAACTCAAGAGAACTATGATTAAGTCACATGTCTAGATTTGGTTTATGTCGTTTTCATAAAATATATTGCCTTGTAAGAATTACAGGACATCTTTGATGTTGAAATATTCAATTTTTCCTTGTCTTTATTTCCTTTAAATTAATTTTGACCAAAGCAAATACTTGAACATATCTTGATTTCACCTAAAATTTTAAAAGCAGTTCAGTTTAAGATTTATGTGAATGTATGTTCTGATATATCTTCTGAAATACTATAAAATGTCTTGTAAGGATGGTTCTGGAGACCATGCTCTTAAATTTTGGTGTTACAGCCTCTTGAAGTTTTTCTAATTCCAGTTACCATCCAGAACAGAGGCTAGCATTTTGCTTTGTTCTTTACTCCCCATCTCTTCTTTTCTCTTTGAGTTCTGCAATTATTGAATCAGAGTAGAATAATGAAAGATAATAAAATGTCTTCTATGTAGTACTAAATCAAACCCCTCTAAAGGAGCTCTTTAGGGAAATTTTGCTAAATATAAGTTAAGGTATTTTGGGGAGATAAATGATTTTACTCATTTGTTCAGAGGTATCTTTATCATTCTCCAGATTTTCTCTCAACTATCTGTGAATGCTTAAAGAGACTAGCATAGAGTATATTTCCAGAGTTAGCTAAAACTTAGAGGCTTAACTACAAAAGAATCGTGGGGATTTTCTTAATAAAACATTTCACACTCAAGCATTAGGATCACAAGATTTAAAAAACAAACAAACAAAAACTGAATGTCTTAGAATCATGACTTGACCTTAAGACTCCAGGCTTTCCTTTTGCCAGAATGGGGCTTGTTCATGTTTTTTATCCAGACACTCTGGTGTAAAAACATAGTTTAAAAAGGAATAGTTAACCTGGTAGGGGTGAAAAAGCTAAGATGAAAATGTTTGGTGCTAGGTTTTTGTTCATTGTTTATTTTAAAATTCATGGAGACTCTAAACCCTGTCACATTCTATAAATAATTCTAGTAAAGAATGCCAAGGGTAGAAATGGATTTCTCTCCATGGGACCTGGATGGCATTTGATCTCCTTAAATACAAAATGACTTCACACCTCTCTCAAAGGTGTCCTTAGTCCTGTTCAACTTTTGCAACTGCGTCTCAAAATAATCAGTAAAATATCTAAAATGCATTTAATCTTTATTTTTGAACATATTGAATATCATAATAAAAAAATAAATGTAATAGTTAACATTGATTTACTACTTAGTACGTATAAAACATTGAGCTTTATTATTTCACTTAACGCGCACACCACTAAAGATCCAGGTTTTATGATTTTTCTCATTTTACTAAGGAACCTGAAGGATGGTGGTAATTTATCCAGTCACAGAGCTAGCGAAGAACAGTCAAATATGTGACCCACACAGTCTAACTCACCACCAAAAACACACAAAATATAAACACAGGGACAAATAGCTGACATTTTAGTTCATTTAGAGAAAAATTTCATTTTATTGAGTTATTATTATTAATTTCCCAGATTACACCAGAAAAAGTCCTGAATTTATAATCTTATTCAGAAGTCTGAACTAGAGTTTATTATGCTAAGTGAAATAAGTCAGAGAAAGACAAATACCAAGTGATTTCTCTCATATGTGGAATTTAAGAAACAAAATGGATGAACGTAGGGGGAGGGCAGGGAAAATAAGAGAAGTTAAAAACAGAGAAAATGGCAAACCAAAAGAGACTCTTAACTATAAGGAAGAAACTGAGGGTTGCTGGAGGGGAGGTGGGGGATGCTGGATAGGGGATGGGGTAAATGGGTGATGGACATTAAGAGGGCACTCGACCTAATGAGCACTGGATGTTATATGCAGCTGATGAATCACTAAAGTCTACCCTTGAAACTAATAATGTATGTTAACTAACTTGAATTTAAATTTAAAAAAAAAAAGTCTGAAAGGCATTAAGCCACCATGACAATGACTTCTATTTTCCATCTTCCTAGCAATCTGTGCTACTTTGAGATGAGCTCAAACCTAACTCCTTGACAGGAAATGAAGGAACAAGATTTTTATAAATAAATGGTTTGAATTCACAAGTGTATACCAATGATTCTGACAGGACATGTCAAAACTTGTAGCACACAACTTGCACAAACCCCATCCATATACGGCTAGCTTTTTTAAAAAATTTTTTTATTTAAATTCAGTTCATTAACATGTAATGTATTATTAGTTTCAGAGGTAGAGTTCAGTGATTCATCAGTCTAATATAATACCCAGTGCTCATTACATCAAGTGCCCTCCTTAATGTCCATCACACAATCACCCCATTTTCCCACCCCACCCCCCTTCCGGCAACCTCAGTTTGTTTCCCATGAGTAAGAGTCTCTTTTGGTTTGTCTCCCACTCTGATTTTGCCTTGTTTATTTTTCCTTCTCTTCCCCTGTGATCCTCTTTTGTTATTAAATTCCACATATGAGTGAGATCATATGATAATTGTCTTTCTCTGATTGACTAATTTCCCTTAGTATAACACCCTCTAGTTCCATCCATATCATTGCAAATGGCAAGGTTTCATTTTTTGATGGCTGAGTAATATTCCATTGTATACATATATGTCACCTCTTCTTTATCCATTCATCTGTCGATGGACATTAAGGCTCCCTCCATAGTTTGGCTCTTGTGGACACTGCTGCTATAAACATTGGGGTACAGGCATCCCTTCAGATCACTACATTTGTATCTTTGGGATAAATACATAGTAGTGTAATTGCTGGGTTGTAGGGTAGCTCTATTTTCCACTTTTTGAGGAACCGCCATACTGTTTTCCAGAGTGACTGAATCAGCTTGCATTCCCACCAACAGTATAAGAGGGTTCCCCTTTCTCCCCATCCTTGGCAATGTCTGTCATTTCCTGACTTGTTAATTTTAGCCATTCTGACTGGTGTGAAGTGGTCTCATTGTGGTTTAGCTTATTTATCTACCTAGTCAGTCCATCAACTTGGTGTTAATGTAGCATTACATTTAACTTGAGCTTCTCTCTGTTTCTCTTTTCTTTAGAATTCCAACTTCTGATTTTGTTTACTTATCAGTATACGAACTCTAAATTCTAGGAATTGAAAACTATGCAAAGATAATGATTCTTTCAAAGCAGGCCCCTGTTATTTACTTTTGCCACAATGTTCTGCATCTTATGCCAGCGAGAAAAGCAGATAAATTAGAACTGACTTCTCTATTGAAATTAGTCTTCAGAAAAGTATCATATAATTGGATGTAGCTTTTACAATTCTCATACTCTTAATACCTTTTTAGGCTCTGTATACAACTGAACAGAAGTTAGAAAGCAGTCTTTTGTTATAAAAATCTGGATATTGCAGGTATTTTAAGTGTTGCTGATGTTTTCAACTAATGATTTCAAATGTGCGCTATTTTTACATAATATTGTTAAAGCATTTACAGCAGTCTTTTATACATGTTAATTTAGAAGTGCTTTCTCCTCACTTATATGGCCAGCTATTGAATTACATTTATGCAGGTTCCATTCTATGTCACACCTCTGTAGCACATAGAACTCCAAACTCATTTTAGCCCCAAAGGTACCCAGATTAGTTGTAATTATATGTTTAATCTAGAGGGGTCAATCCATTTTAGGAAATAGAGTGCAATAGAAATGCAGTCTTTAGAAACTTCTCTTGGCTACAACTTCTTCCAAGACCTTGGAAGAGTCACTTAACTCTTAAATTGTTAAGTCTATGAATTTACTTAGAGTAATTGAATAATGACTATAAAGAAATGGACTGCTCTAATTTGTATACCAGTGTTCATAGCAGCATTATTCACAATAAGAATAACCCAATGGAAACAATTGAAAAAAATCCAGTGTTTATCAACAAATGAATGAATAAACAACATATGGCATACACAAACAATAAAATATTATTCAGCCATAAAAAGGAAGAAAGTTTTGATTCATGCTACAACATGGATGAGCCTTGAAAACATAATGTTAGGTAAAATAACCCAGGAACAAAGGACAAATATTGCATAATTCCAATTTTATGAAATATCCAGTTTAGACAAATTAAAGCTGCTAAAAAAAGGGCAAAAAAAGTAGACTGTTCAAAGGTACAGATGGATGTCAGTAACTTGGACGGTGAGGAGGTGGAGGGCTTGAGACCACATGTAGGGATCAATGTGGTAAATAAATGAGAGCTAGCATTGTCAACTGTGCTCCCGTTAATTGCTTAGGTTTGCCTCTATTTTCCCTGCTGGTCATGCTTTCTAGTTTTGAGCATTTTTATTCTTCCCTATAGATGGGTCCATTCAGAGAAAACAGACAGAACTGAATGACCTTAACCCAACTAGTCTATTAAGTTCTTGATAACATCTGTGTAACATGTTACTGAAAGTTGAGGAACTGACTTGATATTGACCGTCCCAGTCCCTGTGGATATGACTCTGCTTAGCTTGAGATAATATTTCTGAAATTTGCCTGCATTTCCCATTTGTTGCTCAGACATCACTTTAAATCACAGACAAGGTTGACCACCGCATTGGAAATTTGACAGTAGTAATTATTAGACTATTCTTAGACCTTTCCATTTCCCCCTTAACTGAAAAGTCCCCAGATAATTTATAACCTAAGAGCTTCAGTTATTTTCTTTTCACTAAAGAAGGAAGAATTCCAGAGCTATTAAATCTAATCTCGTATTTCACAAGTTCGGACTCATATTTGATTCTATGTCCCAAGGTCTTCAGTAATCCATTGCTATTTCTAAGTAAATCATATCTCCTGACACTCCCTTTCGTTATAATATTGCTATACCATGTAGCTACAATAATATTATCTTACTAGTCATTGCAGTGCACAATTTTTAGTGTATTCATCAGTCTCCCCCGATAAACTATGAACTTCAAAATGCCAGGGACCATGTATTTTTCTTCTCACTTCAACCAGAGTGATGGGCCTGTAGTAGATGTGCAAATAATGTTTGCTAAATGAATCCATGAATAAAAAAATGAATCAGTAAAAGAATGGCATTGAGAAAGCCCAGAAATTAAAATAAATCTATACTGATTAAAATATATATATATATATATATATATATCTCAGTGAAAAAAAGTGCCCAGTTGTGTGACTAGTAAGATATTCACTGGGCCAGTCATCAGTCTCCTATGTAGATATGGCTTCCCAGCACCCCTTACAGCCACTGTAGCTACAAATTTCCTTTCCTTACTGATTGTGTATATATATATATATATATATATATATATATATATATATATATATATATATTTACAGTCCAAGAGCTGCAACCCTGTTAAAGAAGAGTAAAGTATCGTCTTTTAAAATAAGTATAATTTCCTGTTAATGACATAATAGAAATGTATCAAACTTTGGCTAACTATAAAAAAGTAGTTAGCCTGAATATTTTTTAAGTTCCAAAGTGCTCTGTTTACTTACTTAAATTTGTCCTTAACTGCTGTGCCATTAAATATACACCAGGAAAGGAGAAATGCAGAATTTGATGGTTCTGCATTAGAATGCAATGGAAATGGCTATAATGGTAGGATCCTGTCATTCTCTTCTAAGAAATTATGTGTACGCACTTCAGATTTTTGACCCACTCAATTCCAATAGAAAATCTATGTAAGTTATTTCACCTGATAGCTGTACACTCACTAAAGCCAATAGCTGAAATGTGCATAGAGGCTGTAAAGCATATGAATGAACCAAAGCTGGGATGTATTTATGGAATGATAAATTATCCACATGAAATTTAGATAGCAGGAGGGAAGTCTCTCAGGGACCTACAGATTTCATATGAGCATTTGTGTTTGATTCTGATGTCTGGCTGTTCCATTTAAGGTAACTATTTTTACATTGTGGCATTTCCCTTGCATTATTTTTGTTCTAAAGTCTTGAATAGGCCTGCTGGGCACTATTAAAAGCTCTTAATTTCAATTCCTGAATGGATAAAACTTAACACTAAGAACAGTGCCGTCTTCATACAGTAATCATCTAGATTTAACTCTAGGTATTGCATATTGTTCACTGATACACTCATAATGAAATTATTGAATATTTGTTGAGACTTTTCTATGAACCAGACACCATGCCATATACACGTTTTCCCTAAAAAACCAAAAGTTTAGTGGTAAAAGATGAACAAGTAAGTGGATACTTCCAATATTTGATTAGCAAAGATGGAGTTAATAACAGGGGTTATGGGAATATTGAGAGTTAACAGTTAACTCAGCCTGTGGATGACAGATGTCATCTCTTGGAAGAGGTAACAAGTAGGAATTAGAAGCAGAGAAGAAAACGAGGACGTTCTGGAGAGAGGGCAGTATGGAAAAAGCCCAGAGACATAAGCAAACCACCCTCCTTGGCAGAATGCTGAGCTTGTTGGACACTTAAGAGAGTTGCAGCTTTAAAGCATTAACCACCAGCTGATTTTGACTGTGCTCAGACACTATTTCTTTCCCAAATCACCAGAATCAACTTGCCTTTTCAGGTTTGTCCATAGAGTTAAATTATAATCCATTGTTGTGACTTGAACCTGGGCCTAATATGAGTTTATGATACCTTTGCCTAATCACTCTAGCTTGATTGTTCATTCTGGGTGAGGAACCAAACAAGTAGAGCCCAATGATGAATAAAAAACATTTTCAGTGTACCAAGTATATTACTTTATACTTTAAAAAGTGTGCTTACTTCATTAATTCATTTTCCCTCACAGCCACCTTGTGTGTTAGGTATTATAATACCCACTATACAAAGTGGAAGAATATGAATGGATAAAAGTGGGGGAAGATGAATAGATACAATACATATATACATATACATATATATGTATATATAAATACATAAACATATATGTATTTGTATCTGTATGTATGTATAGATATATATACATACACAATAGAATATTAGCCATAAAAAAGAATGAAGTCTTGCACTTGTAATAACATGGATGGATCTAGAGGGTATCATGCTAAGTGAAATAAGTCAGTCAGAGAAAGACAAATACCATATGATTTCACTCATATGTGGAATTTAAGAAACAAAACAAATGAACAACAAAAAAAGAGACAAGGCAACAGACTCTTACATATAAAGAACAAACTGAGGCTCACCAGAGGGGAGGGGGGAGGGGTGGGGGGATGGGCGAAATAGGTGAAGAAGAGTGAGAGGAAGTCACTTATCATGATGAGCACTGAGTAATGAATAGAATTGTTGAATCATCATGTGGTATACCTGAAACTAACGTAACACTGTATGTTAATTATCCCGGAATTAAAATTTTTTTGAAAAGTGGGAGGAAAATACCTCATAGATGTTTCTGACAGGAAATAGATGGCACACTAAAACTGGGTAAATGAGGATACTTTAATATTAGGACCACTTATAAAGTGTGAACAAGGTTTAGCCAAAAGGGGGTGGTGTGCTACCCTAGGCTACCCTAGGCCAGTAAAGTGAAGTGGAGAGCAGTTGCCATCCTAGGCGTATGGATTAGCATCCTATTGCCACTATAACAAACTACCACAAACTTAGTGGCTTAAAATAACACAGACTTATTATTGTACAGTTCTGGAGGTCAGAAATCTGAAATAGTTTCACTGTGCTGAATCAAGGAGTCAATAAGAAGGCTTTCTTTCTGGAGGTGCCAGGAGAAAATAGGTCTCATTCCTTTTCCAGCTTCAAAAGGTTGTTCTCCTTCCTTGGCTTATGTCCTCACATCATATCACCTTTTCTGTCTCTGCTTCTGGTCTGTCGTTGACCCTTTTGCCTCCCTCTTACAAAGACCCTTATGATTATTTTTAGGGCCCACCCAGACAATCCAGAATAATCTCAAGATCCTTGACATAATCACATTTACAAAGTCTCTTTTGGCATATAAGTTAACATTCGTAGGTTCTAGGAAGGATGGAGATCTTTAGGGACTATTTTCCAGCCTCCTACAGCCTGAAAAGGTAAGGAAAGGGAAAAGCTGTCAGAGCTGAAGCAGAGCAGTACAGAGAGGACACCCCGCGTAAAATGTGGAGTTCTGTGGACCAACACAGCTAACCATGCAGACCCTTCAATGAGGGGTCTGGGAGAATAAATACCCTCTCTTCATGTTCTTCCGCCTCTAACCTCTTGCCTGGGTCTCCAATTGGCCAAACCCCACCCCTCCAGTAACCAAAAGACAACGGGAGCCTCCTAATGACATCTATGCATGTCAGTCTTTCAGATGCAGGGCCAAGTGGAGAAGGGCGAAGAGAAGTCTGTGGGGCAAACAGAAGACATCCAGCACCCTTCCTTTTGTAAAATTATTTTTTCACTTTTAATTTTTTCTTGCAAAAGGTATATATGCTCACTATCTTTAAAAACCTAACAGTAAAGAAGTGTAAAAAATAAGATAAGAAGTTGACTTCCCCAACCTGCCCCAATATCCTCCACACTCCCCTCCAAGATTCAATATCTAAATGGCAGGAGTCTCAAGTGTATGTAGAGGTAGAAGGAACAAAGGTTAGGTGTGAATAAAACTGATCATACTTCTAAACGCTTTCTAAACTTTTTTCTTGATGTAAGGTATACATGAATGGTATTGTTTCTACCTGGAATTCTTTTCCTCTCATTATTTGTTCTTAAAGTCTACTCACCTCTCAAGTCTCATTTCAGATACCACTTGTTCAGGAAAGTTATGCCTACTTACCTATATAAAGTAGATACCCATCCGACTCCCCCTTCTACTCTTTTTTTAGTATCTGGCATTTTCCTATATAGCCTTTTCCATAATCAGTGAAGATGATTTTATTTGTGTGCTTGACTGGTTAATGCATGTATATTTATCTCTCCACTGGTTTCTAAGCTCAGGGAGGCCAGATTAGCCTCTGTAGCCCCAGCCCCTACCTACTACAGTGATTGGCACAAAGTAGAAATTAAATGATTATGTGTCCAAGTGTGCACCCTGACTTAAAATTTCAGATCTACAGAAAAAGTTCAAAGTTCAGCACAAGGAGTTTTATCAGTGTTTAACATATTTTCACATTTGTGCTATCTCTCTCTCTCTCTCTCTCTCTCTCTGTCTCTCTCTGTCTGGCTTACTAGTTCTCCCCATCTCCTTCCCCAATTTTCTCTCCTTTTCTCTTTTTCTCTCTCCTTGTTGATTTATTCTAATTTTTTTATTTCTAATGCAAACTGTATTTTGATATCTGAAAATGTTTAACAATACTTAACTAAGACTAGAGAATTCTCTTGCTATTTTCCTTTATGGTTGGTTTTGAGGATGCTGTTTATCACCTAACATCCTATGATTCTCATTTCTATTTTCTTCTTATATTAACTTTGATTGCCATATTCTGTTCAATATAAAATGTCTTATACCTTTCTGGGGCAACAGTAACAGGTTCATGTGGTGATTTGCATGGCTTACACAATTTCTTAGATGAAGACAGCTTTTTCTGTTTGTTTCAGGATGTGCTGTTTCTAAAATCAATAATGTTTTCCCTTGTTCTGTACAGAAGGTGTACCTCCTTATTTTGTGATTATCTTCTATTTTGGTAAGATTCTTAATTTTCATGGCTTTTTTCCCTTCTTTATCACCAAAACTTAATGACATTGTAGCCTCTGGTCCTATAAACTTTACATCTCCTTCCCTTCAGCCCACTAAGCTATCAAATTCTTGACCTATCTTCACTGTTTACCCTTTAATGGTGGAACTCTTTTTGTCTGGAGCTAATATTATTTCTGTTCTATCACCCCAGCCCTCATGCCCCCTTCCCTCTTCCTTGAAGTTTCAACCTGACTGCCAATGTCAGCATGAGCTCTGCAGTTGGCCTCACTGGTTTGGAAATATTTCCTTACCTACATGCAAATTGTAGTTGTGGTGTTCCCTGTCTCCTACTCATGCTATATGCATAGGTTATCCATGATTCTGTCTGCTCTCCTTGTGACTCTATATTGATTTTTGTAGAATAGATAGAAAAAGTTATATAGAGAAGGAAATGAGAATTTCAGCTGTGTTTTGAAAAAAAGATATTAATAGCCTCTCATGCAAAATATGGCTATAAAAGTGTTTAAGTGTCATATATTGTGTTAACTCATATTTTTATTATGAAATTATAAAACTCCTCCCAAAATCGATCTGCCAGCCACATTGACAACAGTATTCTCCCCAACCCTCGTTTTGTTTCCAAACCCATCAGTCAACAGAATTTCTCCATAAGAGAGGAAGGCTAATTAATGTTGTAGTACAGACTAGTAGAAGTCACCAAATATCCATTCTTCCTTTGCTCTTCAGGAACAGAAAGCTAAGTTTTAGTTGGGCACATCACTGATCTGCGTCAAGATCACACTCCCTAGCTTCCCTTACAGCAAAGTATGGTCATGAGACATGTACTCAATGGTATATAACCGCAAGTATCACGTGACTTCTGTAGGGATCCCTAAAAGAAATGGGTACACCTTGTTTATCCTCCCCCATTTCTGCTGACTGGAATACCAACATAATAGATGGAGGTCAAGCAACCATCTTAAACTAGAAGGAGGAAGTTCCACATGTTCAAGATAGAAGAGCAACAAAATAGATATAGCATGGGTTCCTGATAATTACAGAGGTGCCGTATCATTTCAGGAATGCTAAATTCCACATTGCATTTTAAGAACAGAAAGCTAAGTATCTGTGATTTTGAAGCTGCTGTTATTTTACAGTTTCTGTCATTCTCAGCCAAACCTAATATTCAAAGCAAGCAGGGAATTGGGGATAACTATAGATATAAATAAATGCTTCTGCATAATCATAGCTGCTAAATAGAGTACTAAAATCACCTGGACTCATATAAATATAGTTTAGTTCTGAATCATCAACAATAATGTTACTTCATTTACACATTGGAAGTCTACATTATATATTATTTCCTTCATCTGCTTGTTTATGTAATTGATTCTACAAGATACTTGATCTATTATCTTTAACTTATAAATACCATAAATTCTTCCAGATTTGTTTCTTTAAAAAATTCCTGCATGTTTGTAAGACTGAATCTTAGATAACCTTGTAGTTAATGATTTTAAGGAAAATGAATTCCTTATTCATCTATTATATTTTATGTTATATTCATTATTGTTATTGATTTGCATTAAGTTTGTTCTATATCTAGCAACCTTACTGATCTCTGATATTAATTCTAAATGTTTGCCTCTAGAAAACCTAATTCTGTGTTCAAAGTATTTAGGAACATCACTTATTCATGTACATTTAATTAGTTACTGAGAAATAACAGTCCAAAAGATTATGCTAGGTAGAGGAGGGAGAAAATAAAAAGATGGATATATACAATAGAATATTACTCAGCCACAAAAAAAAGATTTCATTCTCTTTTGAGAAAGAGAGAGAGGCAAACCAGGAAACACATTCTTTTTTTTTTTTTTTTTTTTTTTTTAT